>CM017445.1:7794433-8033419 GCA_007726485.1 Eragrostis curvula | reverse complement strand
TCGCTGACAGGTTCTTGTTTATACACGCAATAGCATTATGTTTCTTAATTAACAAGGCATAATATGAACAGCCAAGCAAATGGTGTAGCGAGATTCGCAACAAAAGAAGAGAAGAGACCAGAAGTATCCGATACTTATGTGGACCTGCCAGCATCCATTGCTACTCATGCCACTGATGACCTCTTTTACGTTATCCGCATAACCATTTGACTAGGGCTGGATGTCTTGGCTTTTGCTTGGCTTGGTCCTGTTTGTTTGCCTAACGAGCTAGATTGGCTTGGCTTGTTAACAGAACAAGCTAGAAACTTAGGTTGGCTCGACTCCTTAAGCTCGTTAGGTCTCGCAAGCTGGATGTAAAAGCAACCAGTGTAAAAGTAGAGATGTTATATCCAAATTCATAGAAATTAGGATAGGAACCAAGTAAGTTATGCTTTAAATTGAGATCAACATCACTTAAATTCAAATTTTTTTTACTTGGGACATTGACCACAAGCTAAAAAATAAGTATTATGAAATAACCATGGCATTTAATTTGCTACTAATAATCGGCTCATTAGGCTTACTACCCAGCTTACATCGAGCTCGAGCTAACAAATTAATATACAAGCTAAATCTTCAGGTTTGATAAAATGTTCAACCAAGCAAAACCAAGACCAAGATGAGCCAGCTTACGAGCTACCTCTCTTTATATATACTTATTTAAGAAAAGTATAGACTCAACTATGAGTTTTTCGTCCCTACATTTGACTTTGCCACCGGTGGTGAGCATAGACAACTTGGATGCATTGTGTCTGGTTCCAGTGGACCCAACACCGAACATCCAAAAGTGGAACTGCCGGTGATTAATATTGACGAACCGTCACCAATGTCATGGATGTAACACCAAGAACTTGACTTTTTTTTTATAAACATGTTATAAAATTTAAATAAGAAAGCAAAAGAATCTCTGTGAATCACTATAAATCGTACGATAAAGAGTAGATTGAAACCAGAGTAAATGTTTTCGTGGCATACATAAATAGAATCTTCCTTGAGAGCTGAGAATCAATAAATACTGCAACACGAAGATGGACAACGGCACTGAGAGGCATCTACCTATATTAGTCCAGCTGCCAAAGGTTGAAGGAAGTACAAAATAAGGAAGAGGTGATCTTTAGTATATTCTCAGATGTGGGTGCTAATTGACGGGTTTAATTACCTACGTAGGCATTGTAGGAATCTGGACTGGGACTCTGATGATAGACTTCGGCACCACTGTAATCCAAAGTTGGAACTTCCGCTCTCATCTCACGTACGAATTGGAAGCAGTGAAAGGATCGATGACGCCGGCGAGGTCCTGCCCGTCGGGCGACAGTGGAAGAGGCCGCGCGGCAGCGCGTGTGCGCGGGCGGCGTGCAGCGACTCTGCGTGGGCACTCACGGTCCAGCGCCGATTCCGGTTGCGGCGGCGCGATCGTGCGTGGCCGCGCTCGGTGAGGGCCAGGCTGCCAGCGTCTCCGCGTGCCAGGAGGGCAGTACCAGGCGATCGAGGCGACGAACCATTGCGCCTGCGGACACGGCCAGATGGGTCCGCATGGCTCCACGCACAGGAACAGCCAAACAGAGAGCGCTGCGCAGCAAATCAGCCAGGAACTCACCATGAATTAGGCTGCCCTTAATCTCTTAGTATTTTCATTCTGTTAGTAAGAGGGTCATCACTCATCAGGGAATGCCAACAAACATCCAACAAATGTAATTAACTTTTTTGTTCATATATACTGATAATACCATTTAATGTTTTTGCGAATGATAATATAATTCTATAGCTATGAAATTGCCCCTTAGTATATGTTGGCACCGATTTGGAAAGGCACATCGACGATAAGAGCCAGTATAAATGGGAATAAATCAGCTGGGGGGTGGAACCACATAAAAATTTGGAGTGAATTGCATAAAACACTAGGTTTTGAAACCTTATTATCACTTTACACTAGGTTTTAGACTTCTTTGCATGAAATACTAGGTTCTAGCACCATGTCTGTCACTTTGCACCACATTTTACCCTTCTCTATCCATAGACCCACAAGCCATACTCAGATACACTTGGATAAGCAAATAAAATAATAGCATGATAATTCCTTCACCATTTATTTGATCTTATTATTTAGTTTTAAATTAAAGAAATGAAGCAAAAACACTTCTCTTGAACTGCAGAATTCCAAACGTATCTTTCTCCCTTTTGAAACAAGACGAGAACAAGGTTTTCAAAATCGACAAAAACCGGCCGATTTTCGCGAAAACCGGACTTACCGGTCCGGTCCGGTAAGTCCGGTTCGCCGATTTTCGAATTTCAAATTTGAAATTTTTTGAAAATTTGAAAAAATTTGAAACAAAAAATATGTAAATAAACTAGAAGAAATTTGGAGAAGATTGGTGGAACAAGAACACGAATCGGAATTCATTTGATGGGGCACAAAAATCACCGAAGATTTCTGGGCAGAAAAAAAAGAAAAAAAAAGGAAAAATCACCTTATCCCGAATGTCGGACTCCATTATTGGTGGCTGGACCACATCGCCGCGTCGAGTCCGCCCCGAGCACGGCGCCTCCCCGCTCCGCTTGGTCGCCGACCGGTTTCCGGTGAGGTCCGCCGCCGTCCGCCGCCGCGAAGGTGGCCACCGACGCCGTGCCGCCTCCGTCGCCCTGATAATCGACGATTTGGGCGCGGTAATCGACGGCAGCGTCGATTCGAAGCCGGGCCAGATCGACGGCGTCGGTTACCGACGGTGTCGCTCGGCTAGCCGCCTCCGCCGCTCGGTAACCGGCCGATTCGGCGCGGCTAGCCGAGGCGGCGCTTCTGCGCAGGTGAGGATTGGTTTTTTTTTTCTTTTTTCTGTTTCTTTGATGTATGCATGAGTTATTTTGTTTAGCGCTAGTATGTTCGATTGATGGCCTATGGACTGAAACAGAACGTGGATGGGTGTCCGATTTTTGTTGGCAATACAAAATATGCTTGCATATGAATATATAAAAATAAAATAAAATTATACATTCGTTATCTGAATTACCCATACATTTGCAATGCCATAATGAAGCTTGTAGGAAAGTTTGTTTCAAGAGGAATATCAAGATGAATGTCTGATGTATTAATTCAAGTAGCAAAATTGTGATATTGATGATAAATGAACTAACGAAAAATGAACTAACTCAGGACACTTTGATGAAAAATGAACTATTGATGTTAATGAGCATTATTGTTATCTGTGCTTGTATGTTAATGAGCATCCATTGTTGTAATATGTCCAAAATTATGTGTAGTATATTGAAAACTATGTTGTATATTGTATTTATTCATGAACTATGTCGGACAATTTATGTTGGAGTTATTATGACTTGTGCTATGTTTTATGCATACTATATTGTCAATGTGTGTCTAAGCATATTGGAAATATTTAGCAAAGGTCATGGCGATTTTTTCTACATTTTTTCCATGTTTTTTCGAGGTTTTTCTCACTGTCTCGATTTTCAGTAAAAATCGTCGATTTTCACTGAAAACCGGTCGATTTTCGATGATATCGGTCGATTTTTGAGTTTTTGAATTCAAATTTCGGAATTCAAATTTTTGTCCGGTTTCCGGCCGGTTTCCTCGATTTTCGCGAAAATCGGTCGTATCGCTGCGGCTCGGTTTCATTGATACCGTCGATAATTCAAACCTTGGACGAGAATGCTTGTGCTAAAGTGTGTTGTCTATAAAAAAAATAATGAAAACCAAAACAAAAGGTTAAATTCAATTAATTAATTAATTATGACACATAACGATAAATACATGTTGACATGGCAGATAAAAAAAATGACTAAGCTTTTTTTAGAAGAAATTATGACCGCAAGATCATGTAAAATATTATCGTGTTGCATTATCATACTATTATTTAATTAAACGAATGTGAAAAGTGTATGGGAGTATGACTTGTGGGCCTTGGACTAGGGAAGAGTAAAAGGTGGTGCAAAGTGAGAAACATTGTGCTAAAACCTAGTGTTTCATGAAAAGAAGTCTAAAACCTAAAGCAAGGTGAGAATATGGTCTCAAAACCTAGTGTTTTGTGCAATTCACTCTTTATTTATATGTTCGTTTATTTTCAGAAATTTGTGACAAGTACGATCTCACTATTGACAGAGGCATAAATAAGTGTACTTTCTATGCTTTGATCATGGAGTCTAATATAATTGGATAGCTGGAAGAACAATGGAAAACACTTGCTCTTATCAAAAGCAATTGTTGCTCTGATCTTAGTCCTGTTACACTTGCAGGATCGCAGCATCTTATCTTTCTGTAGTGTGGGAGCGAAATCCTCCTGCTTCTTAGTAAAATGCCTACATGGGGATTCTAATATGTGTCATGAATATGAATGAAGAAGCTAGTTTCAAAAAAAAAAAAATACTCTACGTAATTATTTATGCCAATGCATACCCCCACAGATACATATTCTTAGCTGCATTTACTCAATAAATTAATCACTGGCTGAAATGTAGCAATTAAATTTGTTATAAGAATAATTTGATAAAAGAGATCAAGTATAGAAGTTGAAAGAACATGGAAAAAGTCAATTTTACTTCCCTCAAGTATAACCAAGTCTATATAACCCCCTAAACTATCTTTTGGTTCACTTTACCGCCCTAAACTATGCGACTTGGTTCATTTAACCTCTTAATACAATTTTTCCTTTTTATTTCTCCATGCACAAATTTAATTTTAATTTAAAATTTTTCACCTATGTAGTGCATATCACAATGTATGTCAGAAAAATATATCATGAATTGTTCGTCGTCATTTTCAATATAATATTGTATCCCAAGGATTACATAATTATTAAATATCTCAGCCCACCAAAATAATGATAAAAAATTATTTTATATTTTTGTAACATGAGTTACGATGTCTACTATAATATGGCAAACTTTGAACCTAATGCCACACTTGTGCATGGAGAAATAGAAAAGACAAATTATATAAGGGGGTAAATTAAACCAAGTGACAATTTAAGGGGTGAAATGAACCGAAAAATAGTTTAAGGGGTTATGTAGACTTTGACTATACTTGAGGGGGTACTTTGGACTTTCTTCAAAGAACATTGTACCCCTCTTTAATCGTTCAGGCCAGTATTGCCGCGCCCTCTCTCTCACCAACCAGTCAAGACGTTGCTCTGCATCCTTGATCCTTTATACAACCTATAAATGGAAGTGCCCCTTTTATCTGGAGCAAAGACATGTCTTCATGTGAAAAGTTTATTTCCACATCTGTGCGGTACGTACACGTAGCTTCTTCTCTATGGTGCTCCAGATATTGTTTCGCCTTTAGAAATTCAGCTCACGGCTAAGGAGGATTTTTGGAACGGTAGGCGTCGGAATGAAATCTCTCCGTGTGGTGGTCACTATTCACTGCATGGACTGAATCCTCCTTGAATCAGTAACTGAAATCTCATGCACTTGATGGGCATATGGTGGCACAGACAGAGCGATGAGATGACTGGAGGGCCGTGACAAAAAGTCCGGCAAGTGATCTCTGCCCCGGTGCGGGGAACAAAATGCCATCGCAGTGAGTAGTAGAATCAGAAAAGAGGTTATGTTTCCAAATTATGGCTTCTCTCCAACGATGAGCGGACGAGGATTCTGTCAATGACTCTAATTCCAAATGTTCTTGATCTAGCTCGACACGCATCAGTGCGTAGCTTTCTCTGTGAAGGACAGACATGCTTCACGCTGATAAAAAATATAGAGAATCCTGTGTTCACAAAACGGGTCCGAGATCAATTTGCAAGAACGAAATCTTTACACTTTCTGGTGCATCCTTAGAAAAGTCGTCCGATCGAGTATACCTAGAACTAGGTCAAAGGTGTTCGTATGTGTACCTAACGTCTGCTGCTTGCAGTGGTTAACTTTTTTCTTTTTTTCCTTTTTTATTACCGAAGTCTGCAAGAGAAACCCTAACCTATTTTTTTAGTTTTTTTTCAGCCTGGTTATTCGCTCCCACAGGGAAGAACCCAGGTCTGCTAGATGTTACTCAGGTACTTTAACCACTAGGCTAGAAACCTTTTCAATATTACAAGTAGCTAAAAAAAATGGTTTATTACAAGTTAAGAATTGCAGTTGATGTGATGAAGAAGATTTTGGCGGTGCATTAGACTTTTCGGCTGACCATAATAAGTGATATTTCTCACATGAATTAGTTTTTGACAGAAAGGCGTGCAATTATGCTGGCCGCCTAACCCTATTTTGCAAATATCCATGTTTATGCGGGACACACTTGAGAGTTTGATCAGTCAAGCGAGCATAGGTGTCACCTCCAAGTGAGCAAGGATGATATATGTATCTATTATTATATATATATATATATATATATATATATATATATATATATATATATATATATATATATATATATATATAATTGTCTAATAAAACAAGCCACCGCTTTCATTTTCAATGCCTAAAAAATTCCATGTTACTCAGAGAAAATAAAAAGATAAAATTACCCACCACTACCATTATGAAACAATTAGTCACAAATCCCTTATATATATAATATCTAAATTCGGAATAATGACAAAATAGAAAAAAAAAAAGACCCTCGCACCTATACCCACCATGCCATTGCGAGTCTAAACTAGCTAAATTTTAGAATAATTGCGAGTCTAACACTCATTTCCTATTACACTGTCGCCATATGTCTAGCTAGCATGGCACGCTCACTTACTTTTACAACGACACATTTTCTTTAAAAGATTCATTTGTAGCACGACGCGTTATTTTTTCATACCATGACATATTTTAGTTGTTTAGCATGGGACATTATTTGAACCGATCTCCCACTTCTAAAACAAAATCAGGTTGCTTTGGGCTCTACGTAAGGTTAAGCTGATCAGAATTTTATTTCAAGGTTCGCTACAGCAAAAAAGCAGGGTCTGTTTGGTTTATGCTCCAACTCGTCAAACTAAATTTTTGGCCATCACCAAACATGGATGGAAATGTTTCTGGATTTGCAGCCTAGCTAATCAAGTTCAACCAAACATATGAGTATGGCACATGGACCTGAGTGTGGTCATTTATTCCTCCAAAAATGGTCAATTGAGATCTTGTTTGCGGAATCTAAAATGTCAATGGACTATAAATTAAATTCAGTACTTAAGAGATATTAAATGTTAGGAAAAATTTTCTATTTGCTACAACACACTAGAAAGGTGTCGTTTTAGGCCACAACACACTCTAGCTCTCGTATTTAGTTGTGCCATACTTCAAAAGTGTGGTTTATTAAGCCCAGCACACTAAATAGGAGGAAAATGATTTTTTTTTATCTCTTTTACATCATTGCATGAAATACATTATAACTTGAAACTCTGCACAATGATACATTGTTGCATTCTCTATCCATATGTGTTTGTTTATATTTTTCCTGATTGTTGAAACAACCTTTCATTGATAATAATTTTTTGTGTAAAAAATGCAATGTGAACAATCAGATAAAGGAAACGAAACTATTCCCTGCTATAACATGCCTCTCCAGAAGTCAGCAGTGCAAGCCAAAAGATGCCTCTCCAGATGCCTCTACCGATTGAACAAAAGAAAAGAAGACAGTCACCATCAGTGTACGGTAAGGAGACATCTTACCTTAGATATGAGAGGCATCAAGATTATTAGAATCTCTTACCTTGGACATTATACTCAAGTAGAAACCTGCTAGAATTTCAATGTCGGAGCCAATGGGAGGCTAAAGGGATACAATTAGCGTGGAGTAATATATTTATATGGATCAGTATGGTGCCGCCCTCAGCCTCTGGAGTAATTCAATGATGAATCTCATGACACAGCACAATACGTCTTTCTATGAAGATATGGACGAAACAGAATCAGTTTTACAGAGAAAGTAATTAATGGTTTGCAGTATGTGATGCATCTTTTCTTGTTCTATATTCTCTAAGTGATTTAACAGAGTAGACATAGTCGCGTGCTTATATTTGCTCTAATTTGTCTGGGGATGCTTAAAGTACACAATAGGAACATCATCAAAACATAATAAAGCGTAAAACAACTTTTTCTTGATTTATCTGTACAATTATTTAATATATTCAGCTTAATTATATATCATGGAATGTTAAATAAGATGACATATGCAAAAGAAAAAAAAAGAGAGAAGGAGTAACTATGTACGTTTTTTGCTTTTGTAATTGCTTGTTATTATCACATCATTGATCTCACTAGTCTTTCGCACGTTCTCCTGAAAAAAGGTTCACTGGGTTGCTAAAAATAGTACAGCGTGAAGCACGAAGTAGATAGAAATGTCAGTAGGAGTTACGTACACTCATGTGCTGTCTCCTGATAACATTGCCCCTCGCTCCCAGCACATTTATGTAAAGATGGCAAAACTATCAAGGATAATAGCATCGAACAGCAAGGACTGTTGTCCTTCTCCTTGCATGTTTTATATACTGGATGTCCATGCAAAAACTGAATCCTGTTACACACATTTTTCTATTGTTTAGTTTCAGACCTTTGGTTTCAATCAAATCTCTGATGCGAGGGTGATTGATCGTTCTACCATTGTATTACATCTTATCAAAGAGGATGCCTCGGCATGTGAAGCATCAGGATCACTATTTTGACTATGAAGCGCGATCTCGCTGCAGCGCAAGGCCCTGGCGGAGACTTGGCTCGCCAGGAGGGGCGGCCCTGGATAGCGAGCTTGGAGGGGAGAGGAATGCCTCGGCCAGATCTGAAAGGAGAGAGGAGTAAGGGAGGTGGCAGCGGCGGCTGTTGAATGGGGGACGAGGGAGGAAAAGAGAATGAAGTAGGGTTTGCGAGATGTGATATACGTCAATGTACACCACTGTAATCCAAAGTAGGAACTTCCCTTGTCGTCTCAGGTAGGAATTGGAAGCAGTAAAGGGATCCAGGATGGCGGCGAGTCCCCATCCGACAGTGGAAAAGCCCGCACGGCAGTGCGAGTGCGCTGGCGGCGCGCGTCGACGCAGAGAGGCACCCACGGTCGAGCACCGATTCTGCATGCTGGGGCACGATCGTGCGAAGTCGCGCTCGGTGATGGCCAGGCTGCCAGCGTCTCGGCGAAAGAGGAGGCAAGTACCAGATGGGTCGGCGTCGCTCGAGTCACAGGAACTATCAGAGTGCTGTTACTCCTTTGCTTCGCATCACTCAACGCACACGACGATGAGCGGACCTTTCATCAGTAATATGATTACAGATTTCAGCCACTGTCAACACAGGTGCCACCATGTTCCCAAGCTTCCACACCTGTGCTCGTACACCAGCACGCGTCGCCGAGATGCCACATGCCTGGGAGCCCGATGGCATCCCGTCCCTGGCAAGGTCGCACCACTGTGGGAGCTTCAGGCAGGCCGCATCCCTACCCCGCCCGCGGCTCCATGTGCTATGGGCCAGGATGTGATCGATGATGGCAACATGGAGATGGGTCGCGATGCAGCAACGACGGTCAAGCGCATCGATGACAATGAGGAAATAGACTGCAACGCCGCAGCGCCGCAGCGGCAGTCCATGGGCCCCATGAAGTATTGCTAAAAAAAAATGTGCCCCATGAAGTTGTTCCCATGAGACAGGAGTGTAATGGAGCTCAAAAAAAAAAAAAGAGACAGGAGCGTAATGATTGACTAACATATGAGCAATATATCAGTGGGTTTCCTGATTATTCCTTATTTTGTATCTTATATATTTCACAAATAATTCAGGTAGGAACAGTAATTTTTGATTTGGATAGGAGAGTGTAATATGGCTTTCTGGAGTTTGAATTGAACCTTCATTTGCGAACTACCTATCCCACCAAGAAGGCGTGGCTGCATCCTTACACAACCTATAAATGGCCAATTGGCTTGACGGCCTCACGCGAAGGAAACAGGAGAGGCAGCGGTGGCTCATTCAGAAAAACTTGGCCGGCCACCTCAAGGCTCATCCAGTCTGAAGGGGAATAGATCAGCTGGTATTGGAAGCTGAAAACTAAATGGGCCAGCTGCCAGTACATTTGATAATAATAGGCCATTTGATTTTATATTTGTTGTACATGTTACTACTTTCTGAATGGGATGTCCAGAATACAAGTAAAAGTTTTGGTTGCATTTATATATGTACTACTACAAAACAAGTGAAATACCACAGTAAATGTTTTTGCAGCATACATATAATAAAGTGATTCCTTTTTTTGCGGGGATAATAAAATGCTCCTTGAGTGTTGAGAATTTATAAATACTGCAACACGAAGATGGAGAACTACACCATCGAGAGGCATGTGAGGAATCTTTAGTTTGGCTACCAAAGTTTGAAGTAAGTAAAAAATAAGAAAGATGTAATCTTTTGTGTTGTCAGATTTGGATGCTAATTGCCGGGTTTAATTACGTAGCTAGGCATGTGAGGAATCTGGACTAGAACTATGATGATAGCCATCGACACCACTGTAATCCAAAGTAGGAACTTCCTTACTCGTATCACATAGGAATTGGAAGCAGTAAAGGGATCGAGGATGGCGGCGAGTCCCCGCCCGACGGCGGAAGAGCCTGCGCGGCAGTGAGAGTGTGCTGGCGGCGCGCGTCGACTCCGAGTGGGCACGCACGGTCGAGGGCCGATTCCGCATGCGGGGGCACGATCGTGTGTTGTCGCACTCGGTGATGGCCAGGCTGCCAGCGTCTCCGCTATGGAGGATAGAAGTACCAGATGGTGGAACAGGAACAGTCAGAGTCACAGGAACGGTCAGTGAGCTGTGGCTCCTTTGCTTCGCATCGCTCGACGCACGCGACGATGATCGGATCTTCAGTAATAAGATTACAGCTTTCAGCCACCGTCAACACAGGAGCCACCGTGTTCCCAAGCTTCCACAAATGCGTTGTACACAAGCATGCGTCGCCGAGCTGCCACATGCCTGCAAGCCCATGGCATCCCGTGGCGACGCCACCTCTGACCGGCCGCGCGATGTCGCACCGCCGTGGGAGCGTCAGGCCGCACCCCCTCCCACACCCCCCCCCCCCCCCCCCCCCCCCACCCTGTCCCGCGGCTCCATGTGTAAATGGCCAGGACGTGATCGGTGACGGCAACAAGGAGATGGCCCGCAATGCGGCAAGGACGGCCCAACCCATCGATGACAATGAGGAAATAGACAACAGTTTGGCAGCAGCGGTCCATGTGCCCCCATGAGACAAGAGTGTAATGGAGCTCAAAGAAAAAATGAGACATGAATGTAATGGTTGAATAACACATATGAGCAATAGATCAGTGGGTTTTTTGATTATTCCTTATTTTGCAACTTATATATTTCACAAATTCAGGTAGGAACAGTAATTTTAGCTTTGCAACTTATATATTTGACAAATGTATTATGGCTTTCTGGAGTTTGAATTGAACCTTCATGTGTGAACTGCCTAGTAGGAGTATACCCCACGCATACATGTGTGAACGGTATAGGAGACAAAACGAAGAGGGCGATCTCCTAATTCAGGAATAGTGAAATATATGTGTGCTTTAATTAACCGAATGTGGAGCTAGGCGTGAAAGGAATCAAGGATTGGAAATATCACTGGCCAGCACAGATTAGCTAGCTGATCGGGTCATCGGGATAAGGGCGAATACTCGACTTATCACACGCATACGGCGCTGGGTGATGGAAAGTGTGAAGTAGCAGCAGTATAAGGGCAAAGACGGCCATGACTTCTTAAACAACAAATCTGCCATTTTTGATTTACTTTCCACCCTAGAAGGGAAACCTGTGGTTTGCCGAGTGCTACAGGGGCACTCGGAAAAGCCACTCTAGCACTCGGCAAACTCTCAAGTGTAACACTCGGCAAATAGGACACGGCATACTTTTCTTGGCAAAGAGCTCTTTGCCGAGTGTTTTTTGTCGGGCACTCGGCAAAGACTTTGACTAGTGCCACAATACACTCGGCAAAGAAAGACATTAAAGTGTGTATCGAAAAAACATAAAAAAAATAGCAAAAATATTTTTTTAAAATGAGGAGAGGCCCTCACCGGCCAGCCACAAGTCCCAAGTCATCAAGTCTCAAGTCACGGTATTTTTCGCATACTATGCATCGGGCAGGATTTGAACCCATGACCTCTCCTTCGCGCAAGATCACATGTGCTCTTATTCCCTTTTGATTCTACACATATTAGACTAAAACCGAGTGTCAATTGCTTGTTTGAAGACCCAAACGAATTTAAATTAAAAAGTTGTTAACTACAAGATTTTATACTTTTTGAGATCTACAACTTTCATTTTGGTCGTTTCTTCATATGAGGTCGTTTGCAAAATTTGAATTTCAAATTTGAACTCTTTCAAACTAAGTTTTTTATGACAAGATGATTTCAAATAAAAAGGTTGTCAACTACAAAGTTTCATAACTTTTTGAGATGTCAACTTTTATTTTGGTCGTTTCTCTATCTGAGGTTGTTTGAAAAATTCAAAATAATTTGACGAAAAACTGTAAGGGTGTTCCCCACAGCACATGCCATTTTCATTTATCAGAGTATATTTACAAGAAGCAAGAAGGAAAATGAAGGGGGAAGCTAAACTAACCTTAGACTACCAGCTAACTGAACTTACCAACTATCTGAACCTACTATGATACAACAGAAAAATTCAAAATTTATATTTAAGAAAATTCAAACCTCTATTTCGTTAGCAAAATCAATTCAAATAAAAAAGTGTTGAACGACAAAGTTTCATAGCTTCTAAGGATCTACAACTTTCATTTTAGTCATTTATTCATTCGACATAGGGATAGTAACATTGTTCACAAATCTTATATGTCCCTCTTCTAGTTTTATGAACTATATGGGAGATGTAGATTTTGTGTACAAAAATTTTAACACTTTGTGGAATGAAGAACTGACCAAAATAAAAAGTGTAGATCTTAAGAAGTTATACAACTTTGTAGTTCAAAGATTTCTGATTTGAAATAATTTAATACATCAAAAAAATAATTGAAATTTTATTTTCCGAGTGTAATAAGAAAAACACTCGGCAAAGGGTCATATTTGCCGAGCGTACACCAAAGCACTCGGAAAATGCCCATCTTTATCGAGTGTTTTTTTTTTGGCACTCGACAAATAAATCTTTGCCAAGTGTATTTTTAGACACTCGGCAAAGGCCTTATTTTCCGAGTGCCCGAAAAAAGACACTCGGCAAATATCGGATTTCCCGTAGTGCAAAGCGGTAGCTATGAACACCCATGCAAAGATGCAGAGAGATTAGCAACGAAAGCAAAAGAAAAGAGACCAGTAGTAGCAGATACATATGTGCCGCTGGCAGCATCACTCATTATGCCACTGATCAATGATCTCTTCCACAGCACCCGCATAACCATGCGAGCTAGCCGCCAGTGACGAGCATGGACAATTTTAACGCATTGTGGCTGGTTTCCAGCGGACCCAACCCTGAATATTCAAAAGTGGTACAGCCGGTGATCAAAGGCGATGTACTGTTACCAATGTTGTGGATGTAACGCCAAAAACTCGAACCCGTTATAAAAGAAAAAAAATCTCTGTATTGCTGCATAAAGTACAATGCAGAGTAGATACCACAGTAAATGTTTTTGTGACATATACATATATTAAAATGCCCCTTGAGTGCTGAGCATCTATAAATACAGGAACACGAAGATGGAGAACTACGTCATCGAAAGGCATCACTTAACTTCTCCGTATATCGGCTACCAAAGGTTGGAGGAAGTAAAAATATGGAAGAGGTAATCTTTAGTATTGTCAGATGTGGATGCTAATTAACGGGTTTTACCTAGGTAGGCATGTGAGGAATCTGGACTAGAACTCTGATGATAGCCATCGACGCCACTGTGATCCCAAGTAGGAACTTCCCTTCTCGTCTCCCATAGGAATTGGACGCAGTAAAGCGATCCAGGATGGTGGCGAGTCCCCGTCTCACGGTGGAAGCAGGAGCCTGCACGGCAGCGCTCGTGCGCGGGCGGCGCATGTCGACTCCGAGTGGGCACGAACGGTCGAGCGCCAATTCCGCATGTGGGGGCACGATCGTGTGTCGTCGTGCTCGGTGATGGCCAGGCTGCCAGCGTCTCCGCGATGTAGGAGGAAACTACCAGATGGGTCCGCATCGCTCGAGTCACAAGACCTGTCAGAGTGGCCCTTTGCTTCGCATCGCTCGACGCACACGACGATGAGCGGACCTTCAGTAATACTTTCTTTGTTTTTAAATTATTGTCGCGGTTGATTTTTTTATTTACATTTGATCCTTTGTCTTGTTCAAAATATTTGTTTGAATATGCAAAGTTATATATATGTTATGTTCAAACTTACTTTGGAGATGAAACAAATGATAACAAAATATATGGTATTTTCAAACTTTTTTTGAATAAAACAAATGATCAAATATAGCAAAAAAAGCCAATGACGACAACAATTTAAGAATGGAGGGAGTAAGATTACAGCTATCATCCACCGTCAACTTAGGAGCCACCGCGTTCCCAAGCTTCCACACCTGAGTTTGTACACAAGCATGCGTCGCCGAGCTGCCACATGCATGCATGTCGATAGCATCCCGTGGCGCCGCCGCCCCTGATGACCGGCCGCACGATGTCGCACCGCCATTGGAGCATTTGGCCAGGACGTGATCGACGACGGCAACAAGGAGAATGAGGAAATAGAAAATATCGCGGCAGCGACGGCCCAGCGCATCGATGACAATGAGAAAATAGGCAACAACGCGGCAGCAAAGGTCCATGTGCCTCACGAAATTGTTCCCATGAAACAGGAGTGTATCATGGGACCCATGAGATCGACAGGAGTGTAATGGAGCTAAAAAATGAGACATGAATGGAATGATTGACTAACTTATGAGCAATAGATCAGTGGGTTTCTTGATTATTCCTTAGTAACTTATGTATATTTCACAAATTCAGGTAGGAACAGTAATTTTAGCTTTGGATCGGAAGAGTGTATTATGGCTTTCTGGAGTTTGAATTGAACTTTCATGTGCCAACTGCCTAGTATACCCCACACATACATCATGTTAGTTACATTTACTCGATGAATTCGTTGGAGAAAATGCAGCAATTATGTTTGTGAAAAATAAGTTTGATAGAGAGAAAATTAAGTGCAGAAGTTGGAAAAAAAAAAAAGTTCACTCCTCTTCAGTTAGACAAGTATTCTCCGACCCTCTGTCCCACCAGCAAGACGTGGCTGCATCCTTACACAACTATAAATGGCCAGTGCCCGTCTTTTCTCCACGCAAAGACATAAACGGCAGTCTTGATGTGACAAGTCGCCATTTGTATAGCAGATAGCTTTCGTCTCCTTGACGCACCAGAAAACTTCTTCCCCTTAAGAAAATTCAGTTTGCAGCAACTACATGCAGAAGAAACAAAGTATTTTTGCAAAGAGGATATTAAGAATGGTAGGTATTGGGATGCACACCGTTACTTGTCAAAGTGAACTGGCTTCACGGATTGGATCTTGCTGGAATTAACCACGCCGTGGATTCCTTCTGGGGCGTTTGCGTCGCGTGCGTTGCGTTGAGTTGTTTGTGCGTGAGGCGCGTTGAGTTGGTTGTGCTTGACCCGTTTGAGCATGTCTGTTGGTGTCTAGTTGGAGATCGTCGGTGTCGAGCGCGTACACGTCTCTTGCAGGAGCGTGCGCTCGTGAGCCGGGTACTGTGGATTGATGAGAGATGGTTGGGCGAGTAGAGTCCGAGCTCCGTGTGTTAAAAACACTGGAAATTTTAAAAAGTGACTCCAGCGTTCGTCGCTGGGGGCATTCGCTAGGCACACCCCAACCGGGACCTCCCTTCAGCTATCAACGCCACACGACTCTGTTCATGAGAACAGCTGCTTGACATTCTCGCACACGAGCCTCTCAACTTCTCAAGGAAGAAGATACTCGTTAATCATTATCTCCCCACAGCGCGAGCCGTGTCGCGTTCCCACAAGCGTTTGGAGTTGCTGCCACTGCCTCATAGTAAACAGGGAGCAACCTCACGCGCCAGAGCTTCTCAAACTCCATTGGCGCCCGATGTAGTTCATCAGTATCTTGAGTCGTACGCTCCGCAATCCATTGTTCTGCACCGAGAATCCTCTTACGCAAGAAGACGGGACAGCGGGTTATCTATGCGAGAGGCGGGTTCTACGGGTCGGCCATGAAGCGGGTTGGGTGGTCCTAGTCTTTTCTCTTTTTTCTTCATGATGAATAGTCTTTGTCTTTTCCTTCGTTTCGTTGCTTCTGAGTTCTCAGGAATGGATTGACCCTTCCAAACATTCATGCATAAAGTAATATAATTTCTGAAATTCCACAAGGTCTGATGGGAAGCTTCCAATACCAAAATTTAAATATTCCAGACCCATTTTTAACTTCTTCACAGCGGGTTTATCTAGCTATCACTGGCTCTTTGCAACTCATTTTCGTATAAATTACGAAGTATTATCTGTATTTTCTTTTTCTTGACGTTGGGAAGCATATTTAGAATATTTTTGTACCAACTAAGCAATACTGACATCAATAAATACAAAAAACAGAGTTAATACTGATATTTCAGAAATCCAACGTGAATGTCGGCTGACAATTGAAGGTCATTGGCATGTAGGTGAACCATATAAGGGGGTAATGTCAGAAATAGTGCAGCATAAATAACACGAAACAATGAACCCTGAATTCCATCATCCTCGTGTCTCTTAGTCACTGGAAATAGAAACTTATAATGCCTATAAACTGGCTTATTTGTTTCTCGGTTCTTATCTGCAACCAAAGAACTGGCAACAGTGAACTGTGCTCACTTTCTTTCATGCCCACGGTGGAAATTAGTTCTTCCCTGTCTAAATTTCTCCCAGGTTACATTATCAAGATAAGGATGGTAGGTATCAGGAATCTGGATCGTTACATCGATTAGAGATAAACAGTGTGCATGCTTCTTCATTTCCTGGACACGCCGTCTTCATGATTCATTGTAGTTTCAAGTGTAACCTGAATGGTTATCTATTGAGCTAGCAGACTCATCCTGTTTTGTGGAAGAAAGTGGTAGAGCCAAATTTGACTCTCCTTTTACTAACTGTGAAATGAAGAATGTACACTAGATGTATCTAGAATGACTGCTGAGTACACCCATTACTAACTCCGGTTAACTAATATCTTGCTCTAGTATTATGATAACTCTCATGCACCAATAAAGCAGCCTACATATATCATCTTCACTAAAACAGAGATGAAACCAATAGAAATAATCTAGCAGAAAGTGGTGGCAGCAACTCTTTTTGTTCCATGATGAACATATAAAAGTCGTCAATATGAGAATTTCATTCAGTAATTTGGTCCAAGGCATTTGAACCAGCAAAGAAGATGGTGTCTCCTGACTGCATTAATCCCTTATGTCTCACTCATGATCGTATTCGATGGGAGCAGCACTTTTCATTTCACGTGGAAACACATGCTAGAGGTAGTCAAGGTGATGCAGTGTGGCACAGAAAGGACTATATTGAAAGAACTACATTGATTCACAGGGCTAACGTATAGATTTGGAAGAAGTTCAAAGCGTCAAGGAATAGCCATAGCCTTACTCTGAAGAACTAATTATCGTTCCCGCAAAAAAATATATAATTATCCGTAATTTAATATCGGAAAATAGTGCCACAGAAAACAATGATTAATATATGTCCTCGTAAGTATCCTGAAAAGAAAAGCACCTATATTTTTCAAATGCACAGTGCACTCCGTCATATGGCCCAGTGCATTGAGATCCTAATATGTCATATTGCCCATAGCATTGAGATCCTAATATTGACGTATAAGTGAAGTGTCCACATTCGACTTATTAGACTTTTTTGTGAGTTGATGAGTGCATACTGCATAGTAACTTTCTCATGTGCAGTGCAGTCACATTAACCCACAAAAATTTGTCTGAGTTAGAATCCTACTATGAACTATTTAATAAAATAAATTATGGCCACACTCCTGTTAGCTTAGGCTTCTGAAGCACGAGAAGGGCATCCGCGTGACGTAAGTGTTCAACTATAAGCGAGTCTTTCATCTTTCTATTGTCAACTTAGGCTTCGGGTTGAGTTGGTTGGTGCATGACATGTTTCAGGGCAAAGACGGCCTCATTAGTAGTATTAAAAAAAAAAATACAATGAACCTGAAGGTAAGCCCTAGGTAGTCCATGTTTGGATCGTCCAGCTGGCTAAAGTATTTTAGCCAACTAAACATTAACCAGCTAATATTTAGGAGGTACCTGTTTGTATCTTGGCTAATGTTGCTGGTTTTTTTTACTTTTCTTGCCTTTTTTCTGTGTAGCCAAGTTTAGGAGGGTTGAGGTGACTAGGAGCGAGCTAAATGTTTTTAGGAGGAGGGCTGAGGTGACTAGGAGCGAGCTAAATGTTTTTAGGAGGTAAGCTGGCTAAGTTTAGAAGGGTGTTTAGTCATCCGTTTGGATCCAAATTAGCCTTCTTTCTTGGTGCTGGATGCAACACAAGAAGTGATAAGAATCTTTAGCACGTCAAGAATGCAAAATATGCTCATTACTAGCTCAGCATAGGTTAACTTGAAGGCTACTGTTCTTAATAACTTCATAACTATGCAAATGTGCTTAACAATGCGTTAGGTCATTGAATACAAGTAGGTTCTAGCCGGTTGGAAAAGGTCACTGACTGGAATGTTTAGAATATTTGGCTAATTAACCATCCAAATATGCTCATCAAAGCTGATATGGTGTGATGTGTTTATACTCTATACGAAAATGAACCTGGACAACCCACTGCCACGTCTCCCTGACAGGTTCCTATTTGTGGTGCAAACTTACAAGAAATAAAGCACCATATACTCGCAATAGCATTTTGTTTCTTAAATAACAGGGCGCAATACGAACAGCCAAGCAAATGATGCAGCGAGATTCGCACCAAAAGAAGAGGCGAATAGACCAGTAGTATCAGGTACATATGTGGCGCTGCCAGCATCCATTGCTACTCATGCCTCTGATGGTCTCTTCCACAGCGTCCGCAAAACCATTTGATCGACTAGCTAGGGATGGATGTGAGGCTTTGCTTGGCTTGGTCAAGTTTGATTGCCTAACGAGCTAGATCGACTAGGCTTGTTAACCGAAGGAGCTAGAAACTTAGCTTGGCTTGGCTTGTTAAGCTCGCTAGGTCTCACAAGATGGATATAAAAGAAATTAGTGTAAAAGTAGAGATATTATATCAAAATTCATAGAAAATTAGGATAGGAACCATGTTAGTTATGCCTTAAATTGAGATGAACATCACTTAACTACAAAATTTTTTTTGACTTGGGACATTGACCACTATAGTATTCAGACACTACTGGAATCGACGAGTTCCCCTACCGTTTGTTAAAATGTTCAGATTGGTTTATTATAATGTTGAATCAACCCAAACCATGACCAACCTGACCCAGCTTACGAGCTACCTCTCTTTATATTGAAAAAAAAAAGGAAAATATGGACTCAACTGAGTTTTTCGTCCATCCCTACATTTGACCTTGGCACCGATGTTGAGCATACAACTTGAATATATATGCATTGTGGCTGGTTCCAGGGGACCCAACACCGAATATCTAAAAGTGGCACCGCCGGTGACTAATATCGAAGTACCGTCACCAATGTCATGGATGTAACACCAAGAATGAAGCGTTTCCGCTTTTCACATGATCGAGTCGGTACGTGCTGATGAACAGACACAACAGTACATCACATAAAAAGCATAAATTTTACATCTTTAACTTATTACAAGTCTTAAATGAATTAAAATACGTGAGTAGCACAGCGGAAGTCTCAACTATACCAATTCTATATCACTCGACGATACTTGACCGCACATCGAAGCCCGCGATGTGGACCTGGAGGAACTCCACCAAGCAGAAGTGAAAACAAGACTACCTGCACAAAAACATAAAGAGCCAAACCCTGAGTACTAGTTACTCAGCAAGACTTACCCGTCAACGTGGCTAACTACAGCCGACTCCTAGCATGCAAAGGCTACAAAAGGGGTAGGCTGACTCAATTGCATAACCCGCACTAATTAGTTGGTCCTTACTTTCATGTTTTATTCCGGATTAAGTACTTAACCAGTAAAACAGTGCACTTATCTCTAAAACAGGTATAAAGTAACAATACATCAGATAAGTAGTATAGCAGTAAATAGATATAAATATAACAGTAATGAGATATCAATATAACAGTACTAGAGCATCATCATCAATCATATCACACTACGATGTGACGCAGTGAGCAAGGTTGCTCTTGACCGAGAGCGGCGGCATCGATGTACATCCTGCAGGAGAAAACCTGACCACACGACATATGCAGCACAAAGGCACCACATATGGCAACCTTTCACAAAGCCCCCATGAAGCCGACTCGATCTGTTGCTCCCTGCGGAAGTCTTGGGCCCCACAAAACACCCGGCCCAGCCGTCGTCCATGGGTGGCTTCCCTCATTCCCCCGTAGCAGCAGGCGCCGATGTCGTCCCCACGATTGCTAAGCTACTAAGTTTACTAGGCCCATAAAAACACTAGCATGTGATCAGTACGTTCGAATTTGCTCAACAGGGCCAACAACGGTATGGTCCTTAATTGACACAGACGGGGCTACCACCGTGAAGGCCCAGCCTTCTCTAACCATCCTATACAAAACAATTCCTCGTCCGGTCTCAACAAATCCTAAATCCTTCTAGTACAATCCAAGGTGATTCCTATCATGCGAGTGGGACCTACCACTCGTCTTCTACCGTTCGCTAGCCACTAAGCCTAGCAAGTTCTAACGTTATCCTAGAACCAACTACTACAAAATAGGACACAAGGTAAATCTGGAAGGGGGGGTCCTAATGCAATTCTATGGTTTCACAGCAACTCCTAATAAACCTAATGCACAAACAATTACTAGGCCCAATCAAGTGATAAAATAAAAAAATCTAACAGGTAGGCATGCACCGGGGCTTGCCTGGCTCAGGGCCGATACTAGTACTAGCACAGTCAGCAACAGGATCAGTCAGTGGCTCCTCCTGAGCGGCTTTGCATCCTGGTCCTCCACCTGCTCCTGAATCACCTTGAGAGCTATATGCCATGACAAGCAAATGCAAGTTACATGCAATAACATGATGCAATTAAAATTTATTTATTTATAGGACAGTCATTTGCACTGTAAGTGCAAATGATTAATTTGTTTAATTACTTTTGTCTGGAGTATTTCCTTCATTGACTCTTGTTTAAGTTAATTACTTAATTAACTTAAGTCGCTTAGTTAGTTAACTGTACTTCAAAAATTTGTTTAGGTCCAGTGGCATTTTTCTGGTGAAATTCACGAATGGAAGTAATTTACTGCGAAGTTTGATGATTTATTGTAACACGGATTATCTGTAATGATTTAAACAATGCAGCACACGTTTTAAATCATAATTAATTAATTAAACAGTATATGACAGTAGAAAATGTTCTGTAAGTGTGTTAACAGTATCTTAACAGGCGTGCAAGAGTTCATGATTTATTGAGCAACAGAGAATTTACTAATGATTAAACAATATCTGCACAAAAGTATATTTTTACAGAAAAGAGAGAACAAGTTTTGTGTGATTTGGCACTTTTGCTGGATAGATCTGAACATAGGGAATCCAACAAAATTGGTTTCGCATTTGTCTGAGGTGTATTTGATTTATTTTGAAATTTACAAGCTTAAGTCAATTTCTTAGGAATTAAACTAATTCGAAAAGGATTTAAAAACTGGCGGGCCAATCAGATCTGGGCCATAAAAGTGACCACAGAAAAGTGGCTGCACTGGATCTGGGCTCTGCCACAACAGATCCAGCGACTCACGTGCGGGAACACACGTTTGGCCACAGGGTTAGCCACACGGGATCCAGTGTAGCCACACGAGATCCACGCTGTGTGGACTTCGGTGCGCTGGCTAGGACCATCGCCGGACGGCGGCGGCGCAGCTCGCCGGAGGGAGCTCCGGTGGCTTTAGGGGCTGGAAGAGCGCCCGGAAAGGAAGAGGAGAAAGTGGAGGCTTCACCTCGATGAGTTGGAGCGGGCGGGGGTGGCCGGAGGGCAGTCGGCGTCGAGGTATGGCGGGTGGCGGAGCTCTGGCGCGGTCGTAGGGTTGTCGCGGTGCTCAGGAACTGACGGGTCTTGGCCGAGGCGCTTTACGAAGAGACGGCAGAGCTCGGTGCGGTCACGGTTCACGACGAGGGGCCGGGACGTAGGTTGACGATGGCGAGATGTTCGCGGGAGTGACGTCCGGCGGCGGGGAAAAGAGGCGAGGAGCCTCGAAACGCTGCAGAAACAGGATCAAATGGCGTGAGGTAGATGCGCGAGCTTGACGTGCACCTCAAGGCGCGATGAATCGACGAAAGACTCACCGGAGGGGGCGGGGTTGACGGTGGCGCGGCGAGTGGCTCGGGTGGCCGGGCTTGGGAACGAAGCTCCGATTCGCGTCGCTTGATGAGGGAGATGGGGAATGGTGGCCATGGTCAGGTGGAGAGGGTTCTAGTGGAGCTCAGGACCAGCTAGCTTGGCCGGGGTTGTCGTGACGGCGGCGGAGCAGGGTTTGAGCTTGAGCTCGGCGATGGCGATGGGGCGGCGGCTAGGGTTCGGGCGACGGGGAGTGGGGAAATGGCGAGGGAGAGGGACCGGGAGAGGAGCGGGACGGCGTTTTGACTTGAGGAGCGTCGAGGAGCGGGGCCGGGGCGGCACAGCGAGGCCGTACATCGGCGGCGACGTGGCGGCTGTCTTCCGCACGCGCGCAGTGAGAGCGAGGTGGCTGACAGGTGGGCCCTCGGGCATCTTCTCATTTTCTCCGAATTATTCAAACTCTGGTTTTCCCCAAAATTGTCCATGCTATTTAAAATAGCAAACGAACTCCAAAAATTTCTAAACTTGTTTCTGCCGAAACCTTATAGAATGGACTTCCTGCTGACCAACATGCACATCTTGATTCCCATCATATTTCAAACTATAGCTGGTCAAAGTTGGGTAGTTTCTAAGCTTTAGGGATTTATTTGGGCAACCGAACGAATTTCTAAAATCACCAAAAATTCTCCAAAATCCTATTTTGAGCAGGGCTGTCCACTGGTATTTTTGGTTACTCAAGTTGTTACGGAAAGGTTTGAGTTCCTTCAGAAGGTTGGTTTTGACAATTATTTGAATTATTGAATTCGAATTCAAAATTTGATTTGCTTTTCGGCTCTGTTCAGTTTGCGATGCGTGCTAGCTGCTCTTCAGTGACACGGGGTGTCACCAAGAACTCCTTCAAATAAGAAAGCAAAAGAGTCTGTATGAAACGCTACAAATAGTACAATAAAGAGTAGTTCGATACCACAGTAAATGCTTCCGTGGCATACATAAAATAAAATCTTCATTGAGAGCTGGAGAATCAATAAATACTGAAACACGAAGATGCATGGACAACGCCACTGAGAGGCATCTCCTTATATTAGTCCTGCTGCTAAAGGCTGAAGGAAGTGAAAATAAGGAAGAGGTGATCTTTAGTATTCTCAGATGTGGATGCTAATTGATGGGTTTAATTACCTAGCTAGGTAGGCATGTGAGGAATCTGGACTGGAACTCTGATGATTGCCTTCGACACCACTGTAATCCAAAGTTGGAACTTCCGATCTCGTCTCCAGTGGCGGACCTGGGGGGGGGGGGGGGGGGGGCAGGGGCCATGGCCCCCCCTAACTTCTGAAATTTCTCAAAGGATGTACTCCTCATCAGACATATTTTACCCCAGATTTGCAAGCAATTGAAGGTGCGGAGTCCGATCTTCCAATAGAGAAAGGTGGGGAAGCCGCCCTATCAAACCTTGGCGCCAAGTACCCCCTGCCCCTTCCTTCCCTAGAGCTCCGGCGCCCTCTCTGCAGCACGCCATGGCCATGGCTGCCAAGAAAAAGACTGTCCAGAGGTTGAAGAAGAGCTGAAGGGGTATTGGGCCAATGGGCCACTAACACTAGCAAGAAAGAAGAGCCGACTTTGTGTTTGGGCCTGCTAGCTGAAATCGATTTTTTTTCCCTTTTTTTCGTGGATAGCTGTAGCGTTTCTTTTTCCTTTTTTTTTTTTTTCTTTTTTTCCTTTGTGGTTGTTTCCTGATCCATCCAACGATTAATTTGCTACTACTCGTCTGTTTGACTCCAATTCTACATATCGCCGTTACCAAATCGATCAATTAATTCGTCCCCAAATATCGATTTATTTGGAATAATTGATACAAATGTTAGTGCCCTTCTTATCCTAATTCTTGTTTTTGTTTGCTTAAAATAAAATATGTAATTCTTAATTGTTTCGATTCTGCGGCGAGGTTAGGATTGAGAGTTTGTCAGGGTTGGGAGATTGAGGCCTCTCATGACCGCCGGACCTAAAAGAGTTGTTTAGGAGAAGTAGGAGAGACGACGGAGGCGACGGGGTGTTGCTTCGCAGGCGGTGGAAGAGCTTGACGGTGACAGATTAGCGTGGCGGGGGGTGGGGAGGGGGGGGGGGGGGGGTGGGTGGAGCTCAACGGCAAAGGGTTAGCACGGCGGAAGACGCCGTCAGAGACGTCGATTGGCCCCCCCTGAGTTTCTCGTCTAGCTCCGCCACTGCTCGTCTCACGTACGAATTGGAAGCAGTGAAAGGATCGATGACGGCGGCAAGGCCCTGCCCATCGGGCGACAGTAGGCCGTGCGGCAGCGCGTGTGCGCGAGCGGCGTGCGGCGACTCCGCGTGGGTGACGGCCAGGGTGTCAGCGTCTCCGCGTGCCAGGAGGGCAGTACCAGGCGATCGAGGAGACTAACCATTGCGCGTGCAGACAGGGCCAGACCCAGACGGGTCCGCATCGCTGCACGCACAGGAGCAGCCAGACAGAGAGTCGTGCTGGGCTGCAAATCAGTCAAGAACTCACCGTGAATCAGGCTGCCCTTAATCTCTTAGTATTTGCTTTCCGTTAGTAAAAGAGTTATCAGGGAATGCCAACAAACATCCATCTATTATCGTGTTTATTTTTTTTCTTTTATAAGCCAAAGCTGGCATTGGAATGTAGTAGCTTTTTGCCCCTGCAACTGCATCCCGCCCCGTTGCGTTCGCCGCCGTGGCGGCCCTGACCCTGCCGCGTCACTGCTGGAGTGCTGGGTCAGGCCGCCCCAGAGCTGTGCCCGATGAACGCGCATTCAGTCATCGGATTACAGCTTTCAGCCACCGCGTTCCCAAGCTTTCACACTTGCGCTTCCGCACGAGCACATCTATTTTTTCTTTTTTTTTTTTGGGAATCGCACAAGCACGTCTTTTACACCTACACGACCCACGCATTGCCGAGCTGTCGTCTGCCTGCAAGCCGCTTGCCCTATCTTGTTCATTAACTGAACAATGATGTCTCTTGCTAATATAGATGGGGCGAACAGTAAAGTTAATATGAAATAGTACTAGTGCTGTGATAATTGGGGGAAACGAGATAATTGCTGTGATAGTGTAATCTAGTAGCAAAGAAACAAACTACGAAAGTAGTCAGCATCTACAAAATTAGATCTACTAGTGATTGGGTTAAGAGGTGACTGAAAGAAGACTATGAACATACAGATAATGATAATACCATTTTATGTTTTTGTGAAGGATAATACAATTCTATAGCTATGAAATTCCCCCTAGTCCATGTTGGCACCGATTTGGAACGGCACATCAACGCTAAGAGCCAGTATAAATGGGAATAGATCAGCTGGGGGTGGAACCACATAAAAATTGAAGGACCATGCATGCTTTTCGAGTTTATGGACCAATGTAAAAATGAGGCAAAATATAGGGCCCGGCATATTTTTTCCCTGAAAAATAATAGGCCCCAACTGCTAGTTTTTCCTTTTTTAAATTATGTTTATGAAAGTTAACCACGATGATACCTCTCTTTTCTCTTTTAAATCCAAAATAGTATCAATCTTATTGATATATAATCACGAATCTTGAACGTATCCAAAGGGGCATGATTCCTTTCATTTATATCTCAACAAATGAGAAATTCAGGAGTTTCTCATTTCTTGTATTTCATGATCTTAGGATTTTCTAGGTTGTGCCTTGGAGTCCATTTTGTTTTGTTTTCCATTTTGACTAATGAGACGGTTTGATTAATTTTTTTTCTTTAGTGTTTTTGGTTTTATGAATATAACACTACATCATTTATAAGAATACGACAATAACTGATAAGTTAAGTTGAAAGTAATTGAGTCGGCTTACATGCTGCCTAATCGGTTATATTCTTTTTTAAAAATAAATTATTTCAATTCATTCAAATGAAAAAAAAAATCTATCAATTGATTAAGCATGTAATTACAGAGTTATAGACTAAATTCATTTCATCAATATTGACCAACAGCTTTCTAAGTATAAAATAATATATTTCCCAACTGTTTTTGTCAATTACCAACAATGTCATCCCCAACAAAGCCATTACCCAAAGTAATTATTTATAAATATGTTGGTAATTGACAAATTGTTAGCCGAAGTACATGCAAAAAAGTGTCGGGAAAGATTATTTCTCCTGTAGTGTCTAGAACTCTGTCATCGAGTATCCCTAAAGTTTCCACACTTATATAGACATATAGCAACATGGAGCAGCATAAAAAGAATACATGATTCGCCAAAAGGAGAGAAAAACTAATAAACTTTGATTAGATGAACTTACGGAGCTTATATGTTTTTGTTTGACATTGTTTCTTAACAGCGCACAAAATGGACAACCATTTTGTCGTTTGATGGCATGAATAATATCTGTCATTCTAGCAAGCAAGAAGCTGTGTTTTACTGTTTTCCATCTAGCAGCATGGTCCATGGTGACACTAGCTGCCAAAAGATCAAGGGGGACTAGGGGTTAAAAGACCGAGAACTCAAAATGATGCACTATTGATGAAAAACCTTAATAAATTCTTCAACAGGCAGGATCTTCCCTGGGTTCAGCTACTTTGGGAGAACTATTATCAAAATGGGAAATTACCTAGAATGCAGAAAAAGGGATCTTTTTGGTGGAAAGACATAGTAAAAATCTTGGACTACTACAAAGGCATAGCTACACCAATAATCAATGATGGGAAGACATGATTGTTTGGGAAGATGGATGGCATACAACACCACTGAAGCTAACCTACCCTGAACTACACTCCTTTGTTAAGCAACCAAATATCCTTCTACATGACTTCCTGCAAGAGACAGATCTAAGCAAATTTTTTTACGTACCACTCTCACTTCAAGCATATGACCAACTCCAGAGGCTAATGGATATCACACAACAAATAACTCTCAATCATGAGCATGATACATGGACATATATTTGGGGCACACAAATCTTCACTGCATCAAAGGCATACAAATTCTTGATGGGACAGTAGGAGGGTACACCCAGCATATAAATAATTGTCAACCAAAGCAAAATGTCTTTTTTTTTGTTACTGCTCAAGGACAGATTAAATACAAGGGGGCTTCTCAGGAGAAAACATATGCACCTCGACGACTAAGTGTGAACTCTGCATTTGGTCAAAACAGGAAACCTTGAGACATCTCTTCATTCTCTGCAACTTTGCTAAGCCTGTTGGCAATCGATTGGAATCACAATACCACGCATCTAAGAGTAACTCATGTTATGAAATGGTTGAAAAGGAAACTGGTAGTGCCTTTCTACATGGACATTATTGTAATGATGGCATGGAGTATTTGGGTAGCAAGGAATGATTGGATCTTCAACAACATTTACCCTACAATAGAAAATTGCAAGAGGAATTTTCTAAAACAAATGAAGCTGGTGGTGGTTAGGGCAAAAGGACGACACCAGGAGAAGCTCAAAGAATGGATCAATCAATGGAACTGATACAACAAGTCTTCTGTTTTTCCATCCTTTTCCATTTTTTCTTGTTTCAACCACCTTGATTGGCTTGTACCTGTAACTGTCTTTGTATTTGTACTTTATTTTCTTATATCAATATATTAAATCTGTAGGGGCTTGCCCCTCCAGTTGCTTCAAAAAAATATTTATATATAGATGGGGCCACAGAAAAGTTAATACGAAATTGTGCTATCTAGTAGCCAGCCTCTGTAATAATTCAATGATGAATCTCATGACACAGCTAGCTCAAATACATCTCAGTTTTACAAAGAAAATAGATTGATGGTTTGTAGTATGTGATGCATCTTTTGTTGTTCTATATTCTCAAGTGATTTAACAGAGTAGTCATAGTTGCGTACTTATATTTCCTCTAATTTGTCTCGGGATGCTTAAAGTACACGATAGGAACGTCATATATAAAACCTTAAGAAAGCATAAAACAACTCTATTTCCTTGATTTATCTGTACTCTTATTTAATATCTCCAGCTTCTATATCACAGAATGCTAAATAAGATGACATGCAAAAAAGAAGAAGAAGAGAGAAGGAGTAATTACGCACATTTTTTGCTGTTGTAATTGCTTCTTATTATCACATCATTGATCTCACTGGTCTTTGGCACGTTCGTCTGAAAAAAGGTTTACTGGGTTGCTGAAATAGTACAGCGTGAAGCACAAAGTATATAGAAATGTCAGTAGGAGTTACGTACACTGATGTGCTGTCTCCTGATAAAACTGCCCCTCGCTCCCGGCACATTATGCAAAAATGGCAAAACTATCAAGGATAATAACATCGAACTGCAAGGACCGTTGTTCTTCTCCTTGCATGTTTTATATACTGCAGGTTGATGCAAAAACTGAAGCCTGTTACACATATTTTTCTCTTGTTTAGGTTCGGGCCTTTTGGTTTCAATCAAATCTGTGATGCGCGCGAGGGTGATTCATAGTTCTATCATTTTATTACATCGTAACAAAGAGGGGGGCCTCGGCATGTGAAGCATCAGGATCACTATTTTGACTATGAAGAGCGATCTGGCTGCTGCCTATCTTTATCCCAGGACATTTGTACCAGAGTTTTCTCCAAACAGCTAAGATCTGGCCCATGGGCGATGACTGCGGTGAAGGCAATCCCGTTGTCACTGCAAGGATGGACCCGGCCAGGTGACGGAAGCCGACAGTGTGGTGCGAGAATGGCCCAGACATCGCGTGGTGGTGTAGGATCTGGTCAGCTCATACAGGGGACGCCAGCGACCTGGAGATGGATCACCAGTCGTCGAGTTGCCTGAAGTAGCGAGCTCGACCGCACACAGGCAGTGTTCATTGTTGCTGTGGGCTACAGCGACAAAAGCAACAATCGTGTGTTGCAGATGAGCGATGGAGAGCTTGGTGGGGAGTGAGTTGCGGATGAAAAGTTGGTGGCTGATTCAGTATGTTGGTGGTGGCCACAGCTCCGGCCCTGCTGCAGTTCTGCAGTGGAGTCTGACTGTCTGAGATACCTGTGCGGACTGTTGTACTCTGCTTGACAAGCTGCAAGGGGACAACGGAGAAGGGGAAGGTCATCACGTCCCAGGGACGGCGGTCGCAACAGCTTTGCATCTCCCATGATCGGTTCCACCTCCGCCACCGTCCTCACCGGTGCCACAACATTCCCGGGTTCCACACTTACATGCAGTCGTGCACGCACGAACAAATTCCGTCAGCGCTGCGGTGGGTTGCCCGGTTGCCCATGGCACAACAGCTGTTTGACGAAATGCGCAGGTGACAGCTTTCTACTAGAAAAAAATGTAACATATATTACATAACCAAGCATCTAATAGGAGTTTCGGGGAAGGTTTGGCCTTCAAGGCAAGCAGAGCCATATTCCTTTTGACTTGAGACTCGAACACATTATTGCATACCAGATCTGGCGAAACACTAAGACAGAGCATCCTGTCGGGGTTCAGTTATCGATCGGTATAAGTGACAAAATCGAAGAGGGTGATCTCCTAATTCAGGAATAGAGAAATGTATGCTTTAATTAACCGAATGTGGAGCTAGGTGTGAGAGGCATCCGGATTCAAAGTATCACTGGGAGGCACAAATTGACTGATCGGGATAAGGGCAAAGACTCCATTTGTCACATGCACGCATACGGTGCTGGGTTTTGGATATTGTGAAGCAGCCGCGGTATAAGGGCAAAGACGCGATGGGCCATGACGCTGAACATGCCGATCCCCTTCTACGTACTGTCCATCATTCTTCCTAGCTTCTTATCTAGGTCTAGAGCTTTTGCTCGATCCTTATTCCCTTAAATGATGCATATTTTCGTTAGAAATATACGATTATGATGCATATGTGTTCATTCTCGAAGCAACGAAGATAGTTTATCCCCTAAATTGATTAATGACTTGCTAATAACGTTTATGAATGCATGGCCTTCGTATTTACACATTGCATGCCAGAGATCGTGAAACACTAAGCCTGGAGATGCAACGTTTCACACACCATTACCACTGTCACGTGGATGTAATAATACCAAGAACTCGATTTTCTTAATAACCTGTTGTAAAAAACATTAAATAAAAATCCATTCTACTTCCAAGTGTAGCTAATTTTACTATAAAAAACCATTTTGGATTTGTGTACATACTTATTTATCATTTTGAGTATGACCACATACGGAATCTAAGATACTCTAAAGCGAACCATATGAAAAAAATTACATGACAACCCATATTTTTTAGCACATAATGATATACCATATTACCGGCATATGACATATAGCTATGAACACATATTCTATGTTGCTACATTCTATTGGGTGAGATAACTTTTAGATTATGAGATATACTAATGCATGAGTAGTTACAAGTGGGATTAGGAGGCTTCCATAAGCAAAATAATCTCTGTGAATCGCTGCAAATAGTCCAACAGAGTAGGTGCCACAGTAAATGTATCCGTGGCACACGTACAATATAATGGTCCTTGAGTGCTGAGAATCGATAATAGTGTAATATAATACGAAGATGGAGAAGGCCACTGATCGAGGCATCTACGTCTAAGTTGGACTACCAAAGGTTGAAGGAAGTAAAAATAAGGAATATGTAATCTTTAGTATTGTCAGATGTGATGCTAATTGACAGTTTGACCTAGCTAGGAATCTGGACTAGAACTCAAGACAGGAACTTCCGCGCACGTGGTCTCACGTACGAGTCGGAGACTGTACAAGGACCGAGAATGGCGGTGAGAGGCCCCGTCCCGACGGTGGAAAGGCCGCGCGGCACAGGGCGTGTGCGCGGGCGGCGTGCCGCGTGCGTCGACTCGAGCGCCGATTCCGCAAAACCGAGTGCACGATCGTGCGTCGTCGCGCTCGGTAACGGCCAGGCTGCTAGCATCTCCGCGCTAGTGCTGGGCCTAGATTCATCTATTCCCATTTGTGCGGGGTCAACACCCAGGCGATGCCACGACGACGGCGTGTACTGGATGGGAACAAAGGTGCTAATGGAAACGACGATCTTCAGTAACAAGATTACAGCTTTCAGGCAGCCACCGTCAACACAGGAGCATTCGTCGCATGCGTCGCCGAGCTGCCACAAGTCTGCAAGCCGATGGCATCCTGTGACGCCGCCACCCCTGACCGGCGGCGCGATGTCGCACCGCCGTGGGAGCGTCAAGCCGCAATGCGGCAAGAACGGCCCAGCGCATCGATAACAATGAGGAGACTGCAACGCGGCAGCGGCGGTCCATGTGCCCTATGAAGTTGTTCCCATGAGACAGAAGTGAAATCATGGGACCCATGAGACAGGAGTGTAATGGAGCTCAAAAAAAACAAATGAGAGGAGTGTAATCATTGACTAACAGATGGGCAATAGATCAGTGGGTTTCTTGATTATTCCTTATTTTGCAACTTATATATTTCACAAATTCATGTAGGAAGAGTAATTTTAGGTTTGGATAGGAAGAATGTATTATGGCTTCTTGGAGTTTGGATATATTTCGCAACTTATATATTCTCGGACCCTCTGTCCCACCAGCAACACGTGGCTTCATCCTTACACATCCTATAAATGGCCAGTGCCCGTCTTTTCTTGAAGCAAAGACATAAACGATACTCTTGATATTGTGACAGGTCCCCATTTGTCTAGCAGATATCTTTCTCCTCCTTGATGCTCCAAAAAGCTTTTTCCCCTACAGTAATTCGGTTCGCAGCAACCACTACAACAAAAGTCTCCTTTAGCGACAGTGTCTAAAATCCGGTAGCGACGGATTTAAAAGTCAACCGTCGCTACAGTGGGTACCAGGGTATTGTACAAGTAACCCGTTGCTACAAATTATTTGTAGCGGCGGTTGATGCCATGAACCGTTGCTATAAATTATTTATAGCAACGGGTGATAGCAGGAACCGTTGCTACAAATAAATCTATTTGTAGCGACGGTTCCTGCCACTACCCGCCGCTACTTAATTGATTTGTAGCTGCGAACGATATTACTACCCGCAGCTACAGCACTGCTCCGGCTTGTCCTTTTCAACACCAATCCACACGTTCCCATCTCTCCACCAATGAGCAACAAGCACACCGATTGTGTGTTTTCTTCTCACCAGCCCAACCGTCCGATGCTATCCCATCTACTGCCCCTGCTGCTCCCTTGATTAAATGAACTAGACAGGAGAGAGAGAGGCATGGAAGGCGACAAGTACTAGGTGACACGCTGCTGCTCCCTTGGTTAAAAATCATTGTTGCTGCTCCCTTGCTTATCTCTCTTCTACTTACGAGCAAGATAGCCATGTTCTGCTGCTTGCTGCGACGTTCCTGGCCGCAACGGCAAGCTGCACGCTGCGAGACGCCGGGTTCCTCGATGGCGTCATGATGGTGCAGTTCCTGTGGGCCATCAGCGAGCTTGCGCGCGGGCTCCCGTCGCCGTCCGTCCGTCGCCCCCGTCCGGTCCTCCGCCCCGGACAGCGACGACGTCTCGCAGCTGCTCGCCACCGTGCTCTGACGCGGCGGGTTCGAGCCCACGGACTACGCCTGCTGCGACGTCACCGTGCCATGGAGCTTCGTCGACCGCGTCAAGGCCGAGACCGCCACCGCCGAACAAGCGCCGCCGTGTTGACGCCCCGGAGCTTTCCCGAGTGCCGGCACCTGTTCCACGTAGGGTGGGGCGCGGCGGCGTGGTGGTGAGCGGCGGTGCGGCAACGGGTTGGCGCGGGTATGGCGGCAGCTAGAGGGCGCGGCGGCGGTGCGACAACGGATTGGCGCGGGCGTGGCGGCAGACGGTGGCGCTGGTGCGGGCGTGCATCCACGGCTGCTGAGGGCGTCAGCGACCAACCACCCAGGGTGTCGGGCTCTTTTTTTTTTGTTTTTTAAAATCAGTAGTAGCGGCGGTTCATATCAGCAACCGTTGCTACAAATCGATTTGTAGCGACGGTTGCTGCCGTCAACCGTCGCTACAAATCGATTTGTAGCGGCGGTTATTTTGAACCGCAGCTAGAGGCTTGTGATTTCTAGCGATAGTAGCGTAGCGACGGTTGGCCTGATCCGTCGCTACAGGCCATTTTGTACCGTCGCTACAGGACGTTTTTGTTGTTGTGAACTACATGCAGAAGAAACAAACTATTTTTGCAAAGAGGACAATCGGAATGGTAGGTATTGGGATGCAAACCTCTACTTGTCAACGTCAACTGGCTTCACGGACTAAATCTTGTTGGAATAAACCACACCATGGATTCGTTCCAGGTGGCATGCGTCGCGTTGAGTCCGTTGTGCGTACGTCGCGTCTGTCTGCTGCCTGATCCGTTCGAGCATGTGTGCTCAGGCTAGCTGCGAGTTGGTCGAGTCGAGCGCGTCCAGCGCGGGGGATGGCTGCGTCGTGCGGATCGTGGAGATTAACAAAAAGAGGCTGCGCATCCAGGCGTAGCCGCGTCTTGCGCATGAGCATGCGCTTGTGAGTTTGATCATGGTCGGGCGAGTGGAGTTCGAGCTCCGTGTGTTAAAAAGAGTCGAAATTAAAAAAGAGTTCAGCGTTCGTCGCTGGGGCATTCGCTGCCATTGTCGACTGTCCAAGTTTTTCTCGCGTGCGTATGGACGTGTGTTTCTGGGTTCCAACAAGGTGCGGCTGAAATATTGGTGCCTGATTCAGGCACAGCTCCGGCGCTGCTGCAGTGCTGTGAATCAGAGCTGGGATTCTACAGAGAAGTGTGAGTTACCTATGCGATCTGTTGGTTGTACTCTGCTAGAGAAGCTACAAGTGGACAACAGAGAGAGGAGGCAGGCTTGAAGGCTTAGGGTCCATTTGACACGGCTTGTTCTGTACCACCGTATTGATCAGGTTCCATCATGACATCAAACATTGCTCTTAGCTCAAGCTGTAAGACAGGGCATGGTAGAGTAATCGGCCTGCATCTTTCGTAAGTTGGCTAAAAAATAATCTGCATCAATGGTGGTTACTTTAATGTGTATTATTTTTTCATTGTGGTGATTTTAATTTGTATTTTTTTTCATTTAAGTGCCCTATATGAATGACATAAGAACATTTATCCACTTTCACTTTTAAGATCCTAATCAAATTTCTTTCGTAATTATCTGCAGCTGGACGATAGTTTGTAGGCTGCATATTTCTGCAGTTTCCAAAATTACAAGAAATGAAAACTGCAGTTCTATGACTAGACGCTAATTTGATTAGAAGCTCAAACTAGACCCATTTTTAATTTCTTCACAGGTTTATCTATCTGTCACTGGCTCTTTGCAACTCATTTTCTTATAAATTACAAAGTATTATCTGCATTTTATTTTTCTTGACGTTGGGGCAGAATATTTAGAATATTGTTGCACCAACTAAGCTATCCTGGCATCAATAAATACAAAACAGAGGTAGTCATTGGCATGTAGCACATTGGGAAATTGCCGAGAGATTTTCCTCAAGCACTCAGCAAACCGGTTATTTGCTGAGTGCCGCACTCGGTAAAAGAAAAGCTCTCGGCAAACACTTGGCATATTTTTTTTTTGGCTGAGAGCCTGACCCAAAGCACTCGGCAAATACTCTCTTGGCTCTCGGCAAAATAAGACGGCCGTCCAAAATTCGCGACGGCGTCAGAAGGTGTGGGCCCGGCTGTCCTGTTTGCCTAGTGTCACTCTGGTTACACTCAGCAAAGACGACACTAGGCAAAGAAAAAGCCCTTTTGCCGAGTGTTTTTTCCGTTACACTCGGCAAAGAAATTTTCAATCAATTTGTTCTTGCATTAAATTAGTTCAAATAAAAAGTTTTAATCTACAAAGTTGTATAACATCTCGAGATCTACACTTTCTATTTGAACATTTCTTCATTCGACAAAGCGACGGCAAAGTTTTCACAAACTCTTCCACTTCCATATAGTTTCTAGAAACAAAAAGATATATGTTTAAAATTTGTGAACAATGTTACTACCATTATGTCGGATAAAAAAAAGACCAAAATAAAAGTGGTAGATACACAACTTTTCTGTTGAACACTTTTTAATTTCAATAAATTATGTCAACGAAAAGTACGTTTGAATTTCTCAAATTTGAAAGTTGAATTTTGAAAACTACCTCGGGTAGAGAAATAGTAAAAATAAAAGTTGGACCCCTTGATAGGTTATAAAACTTTATAGTTGACAACTTTTTGATTTGAAATCAAATTGTCAATGAAAAATACCAGATACGGGCGGTAGGGTATTTGCCCACAAGGCAGAGCCGGTGACGACTGGGTCAATACATTGCATTCATTGGATACTATTGAAATAATGAAAGTATACATCGCGTCTTTATGCAGGATTTTTTCAGATGCGAGCCAGGCATGGAGGATACGGCGGCTTGTGTGATGAACAAAGTATATCGTAAACTAGTTACAAACATGCATTACGAGGCGCAGGTCCAGGTCGTCATAACCTACTACGGTCAGGTCCGCAAGATGAGGGTGTACAAAGCTGAGGCATGAAACATTAAGCTGAGCCGAGCAGAATAGAGCAGAATACCATGAGGGTAAACATGAATATTGAACTCTTCTGAGATTAAGTACGCTTGAACTTCTCATATTTATATACTTGATGACGTGTAGGTGCATGGTGGTGCGCCACCCATTTCCAGGCCCGGGTCTATATTGTGATGAGGTGGTGCGATCCCCAGTGGGAAGAGACGCACAACGCTGCTCGGGAGCGGCGTTTGCAGATGCGCGGGCCAGCACACCATCTAGGCAACCTTAGCCTTAGCCAATACGCGGCTAGATGGGTACTGAATTCATTTCTTTATTGTAACACTTAATTTTGCATAATTTCTAATCATCTTTCTATTTTCTTTACAGTCGGCGTCAAATGGTGGCCAGCCTTGCGGCCAGTTCAAGGCATTTGCTTTGTCCCATAAGGACAAGGCGATGTCCAACGTCGACTACAACCTCGGGAGACCCCCCTCGGCGTACAACAATGCCAACATCCATAGTCACATCAGTGAATACACATCAGCATCAAGGGAGGTCTATGGGCCACAGTGGAACCCGAGCACCGAGGACTTTGATGGAGATATCGTCATGAGGGTGGGTGGCGGCAAGAAGTATTGCCAGTACTGGATTGGTGATAGCACAATCGATACGGCCTCTACTCCCGCCCTCTCTCAGATCCGAGCAAGGAGCACGGGCTAAGCCACGCCCATATGCCCACGGGTCGAGCACTTCACAAATTCAGATTAAGCAAGTCCAGGTTATTTTTGTTTCATTCGTCGTTCATTGATCTTGACATATGTTTGCTTTGCATATAACATTGGGACAAAATATTGTAGGCACAGACACGGGATGAGATGGAGGCAAAGTTGCTGGAAGACGGTAGAGGATGGAGCAGATGATGGCGCAACAAATGAGTGCGATGTTCTGCAATGTACTGGGATGCCAACGCCGCCTCCTGGGCTATTCCCTGGACTACCTCCACTCGGCATTCCTCCTCCCATCAGCACTCCTCTAGCATGCACTCCGGTGAGTCACTTGAGATACTTGTACTTTTATTTCTTACCTCGAAATACGATACAATGAAGTAATCCAATGTTTTAGCTTCTATGAATCTTTTGTTACACATGCAATCTTTTTTTTTTTGCAGAACTAATCTGCGGGATCCAAAAATCTGACTTCCCCTCCAAATGTTTGGTCGGTGTGGCCACCTCGTCAATGAACTTATAGTTGTATTTCTATTTTATGAACCAACTAACCCTAGCTTGCATTTCATGAACTTGTAGTTGTCGTTGTCGAGCACTTCTATTTGAACTATGTGGACACTTTGTATTTGAAGTATGTGGCACTTTGTCTTTCGACTTGAGGTTGTTGTGATGTGGTTTAGTGTTTGTGGTGATTTATATGCCTATATATGATAATGATGGTGATGATATATATGTGTCTTTGATGATGGTGATAATATATGTGTCATTTTTTATTAAATCACCGCCCTCGTCAGCAGCGGAACCAACAGGAGCAGCAGTAGCCAGGTCGACAAGTCCAGCCCAGCCGGAGTCAGCAGCTCAGTCATCTGGCGAGACGCCGGCGGCGGCGGCGAGAACCTGCACATGCGGCACCGGAGCCCGGCTGCCGGCATTGGGCTCGCTCGGCGCAGCAGATAACCTGGTCGTGTAGTGTGTACTAACGTAATCGGAGGGTGCTCTGCTTTTTCCTCTGTTTCCATTAGCATTTCTGGGCTCTGCCATTCTGATCTTGGCATTCGCATTTTGGAGTGACCAATTGACGGTGTGTTACGCTGCTAATATCTCTACTACTAGATAGTAACTCTGTACAAAATCATGGCAAGGAAAATGATGTAAATTGGCACTTCGACTGCTCAAACTTCAGGGATTACTCTTGTTGGCTACTCTAGTGATATGGAGCCGTGGTGGGCTTGTTGTCCCGGCCGTTGATGACCAAGAAGATGGTGTCCATCTCGTCCACTAGCTCCGGCGGGTGGCGGGCCCTGGAGAAGGAGCTCCTGGGCGGCGCGTCCCCCTCCTCCTAGCTCCTCGCTGTCGCTAGACGCAATGCTGACCCTGACCTTGTTGATCTCGAAGGCAAAAACCTTATCCGCCGTCTTGGCCTCGCCGCCGTTCTTCCCCCCACCGACGCCACCCATCTGGAGCTCCAACAATTTGGGGACGAAGTGGAACCAGAAATCCTGGTACAAGGAGTCGGAGCCTGGATCCAGCGGTGCGACGGCTGGGTTGCTGCTTTCTAGGACTATCCTAGCGTCCTCGATTATGCATCCTGTGCCTCCGTCGCGGCGTAGGTACTTGAACGCAGTTTCAGCTGCTTGCTCGACGGACGAGGATCAGCAGCCGCGTACATCCATTCTGGTTGCAGGGATGCCAAAAATCTGGCCAACGTCCCGGTCGCTGACTTCTACCCTTGTGGCATCGTCCACAAGAAGCTGGCTTGCGGACGCCACAAACTTGGACATCAACCAAACACCGAAGCTGCGTCGTCGAGCGCTGGGAAGTGCAGAAGACCGCTAGTTAAGTTGGCGTGCAATAGAGCCAGCTAAAATTTTCCCGTCTTCTCGTAGTGGGCTCCTGTTCCCACTGACCCCCTGCAGAACGGAACCAGCAACCACGTTCTACTAGTCCTGGGACTCGGGCCGTGCTCGGCCCGGCACGGCACGGGCCCGTCGTGCTTCGTGCCGTTCCGTGCCGTGCCGAGACGGCCCGCCGTGCCGCACCGTGCCGTGCCGGTCGGCCCGACATGCCGAAAATGCGGCCCGGGCACGGCACGGAGCCCGTCGGGCTGTCGTCGGGCCGTGCCAAGCACGGGCACGGCCCGGTTTCATTGACAGCATATTTCACAAATACGCTTTCAGCTACAGATTGCGTATTTTGGTGTTCGGATTGATTCTTTTTATAGTGTTACATAGATAAAAAAAATTCAAAAATTCCAAAAAAATAACACTACTTTAGGGAAGATATATTACATGAGTATATCAAATTTGAGTTATAAAATCATCATACTTTGAGTGTAACAAAAATAACAAAAGAAAGTGAGTTTTTGCATTTTTGTATCTCCAAAAATATAATGGATTTTGAAATCAAATTTGGTGTGGAGCTGTTCCAAGTCAACACCAACCTCAACAATTTACGGTGAATTTTTTGAGCAATGTTTGCATGAAAGTGTGTTCAAATTTTACTCGACAACATATAAGTAATGAGACTTTGTGATAAATGAAGAGCAATTCGAACTTGGACAGGCGTAAATGCTTCAAAAAAAATATACAAAAATTCTGTGTGTACATATGTAGAAGTTGTACGTCCACACAAAAATTTATTTAAAAATTCAACTCCTTTGGTGATTTACAAAAAGGTAAAGAAAATGTTAAATAGGGAATATTCATGTGTTGACTGGTAAGTAACATTTCGCCTTGTGGGCCGTCTGCGAATTCAGCCCATTAGCTCACGCAGCAAGCAGCACCGTGCGTCCTTTCTTTTGTTTGTAGACAAAGCAACGGACGACAGTTAATCTAAAGAGAATCTGAATTGTGCAACCTCATTTTTTTTTAATTCTTCAGCTGCTTACATACAGTCACAAAGAAGCAAAATTGAACCAGAAAAAAATTAACCAAGACAACATGTTGCACTAAAAAAATGAACCAGCACCAATATCTGAATATTGGCAAAATGAAACTGAATATGGCAAAATGAACCATCACCAATAACTCGAAACTGAATATTCGCAAAATGAAACTGAATATGGCAAAATGAACCAGCACCAATATCTGAACTTGGGCAAACTCAAGATTGGGGGCAATACTAATTTTATTGATTCATATTAATACAAAGTACACTGCCTCATTAAAAACCTTACACTCAGTATGAGCTGCCCCAATAAGGAAAAGAGTACAGTGCACTTTTACATTACATAGCTAATTATTCGGACTCATCAAGCTCTAGATCACCCAATGCTCGGTCAATTTCTGGGTCCTCTAGACGATGTTGCTGCCTCATTTCTGCCGCCTCCCAATCCTTTAGGCATGTGAGTGTCTCCACCATTTCTGGTGTAAGAGACGATCTCCTTTCTTCAATGATTCTGCCGGCTGAGCTGAAGGTTGCTTCTGATGAAACACTTGAGACCGGCACCAACAGAACATCACGTGCGAATTGGGACAGCACGGGAAACTGACGGTCATTGTCTTTCCACCATCCAAGGAGATCGACTTGATCACTGTCATCTTGGAGTAGTGGATCATGGGACACATGATCAATTTCAAGGTAGTGGGTCAGCTCTGCATTAGGATTCCAAGATGCCTTAGCCGGTTGAGTGGATGAAGAAGTATCCTTAGCCTTTAACCTCTTCCACATGTTAGCTGCAATGCTTTTCCTCTTCTCAGATTGTGCTGCCTCGGTTCTTTGGCGAGGCTGGCCATATTTCTCCTGGTAGAAACTAAAAACTCGAAATATTTCTTCTTTAACATGTGAGTAAGCAGTTGAGTAATCCATGTCAAGTGCATCACCAATAAAATGGAAAGCGGCACTTAATGCATCTAACTTTTTACGTGGATCAAATATGAGAGCAAAGCAATATAAATGAGGAATAGCATCAAAATATTTTAGGTACTTCTCTTTCATTGCAGCAACAATTGGACCTAGCTGTTGATCATATTCATATGACTGAAAGGTTTCAACAAATACCATGAGCCAAGCCATCACCAGGGGAGAAGTAGGATAGTATATACCAGACAGTGTAGTTGTTGCATTGTAGAATGGTTTTAAAAGGCGACGTAGATTTCCAGCAATCGCCCAATCTGCCGGGGTCAGAACTATACCTGCACCTTGAGCATTAATAAAAGTACCAAAAACATTCTCATACCCTTTTAACTTCTTCAGCATAATGTATGTTGAATTCCATCGGACTTTCATATCCAGTCCAAACTTCCTTGCTTTAAGGTTGTTCAAGTGGCAATATTCCTTGAAACTTCTGTACACCTGCGTAGAGCTCAAAAGAAGTCGAATGCCACTGCGGATATTATCTATACATGCACTTACCTTTGACATACCCGCCTGAACAATGAGGTTGATGATGTGGCAGACACATCTTTGGTGGAGCACATACCCACCGATGTAGCTCTGAATATGTGGTTGTAGTGTGTCCATGGCCTTGCTATTAGCAGACGCATTATCGAGAGAAACTGCCTGTGCCTCCGCCATCCGGCACGACCTCATCCTCTTGCTCCTCCAGATCGACATCATCCATGCCGTAATCTCCCATACTTGGGGAGAGCTGGCGAGGATTTGGCTCCTCGACCTCGGGCATGGATGGCAATCTAGCACCAGGAGGGGGGCGCCCTGCTGGCTTCTTCTTCTTCTTACCACTACCACTACCACCACGATACATGGTGCTACTGCTAGTTGTTGAGAGCTGTGATTTCTGAAGAGGACGAGATGTGCTAGTGTGGAATGTGAAGAAGAGAGCATTGTCCAGCATTTTATAGATAGAATGTGTCCATGTATTGATTTTTGAACGTTGATTCTGCCCAAGAAGTGAAAGAAAGCTTACTTTTGGTCATGTCAAATTGGGGAATCTCTGCAGCTGTCGGTGGAGCAGTCACGGAATCACAAACGGCTCTTTTCTTGACCGTTGATGACGCCGCGCGCGCGCCGCCGCCGAGACGAGTATGCACTAGTGCCGCCGCCGCGCCGGTCACGGACTCGCAGTCGGGGACGACGAGCTTGCGCTTCCCTCGTTGCCGTTGCCAGTTCGCCTGCGCCATGTCGATGGGGAGCTTGCCTCTGCTGCACCTCCTACACCGCACGAGGTCGCCGGAACCACGGTGAAGGGCGAATCGATTGCAATTGGATGCGGCGGCGGCAGTAACGGGAAGCGGTGGGGAATTGGGGATCGAATCAATCGACCGATTCGGTCGTGGTCTCGTGGAGTCTGGAACTCTGGACAGAAGCGCTTCGGGAGGATTGGGCCGTGGAGAGTAGTGTTTATGCGGCCTGTCATCGTGCCACTGTCGGGCCGCATCGTGCTGATGGGCTTCATCGTGCCAACGGGCCAATTCCGTGCCGTGCTGGCCCGAACACGGCCCGACCAGGCAAAAATGTTCGTGCCGTGCCGTGCCGCCCATCGGGCTCAAAACTGAGGCCCGGCACGGCACGCCGGCCCGTGCCGTGCTGGCCCGGCCCGAAATACCTCCGTGCCGTGTCGTGCCATGGGCCGTGCCAGACGTCCGTGCCTCGGCCCACCCATTTTTGGCCCGGCCCATGTCCCAGGACTACGTTCTACTGCACCCCACTGAACAAAGGTGCATAGCTGGTGCTCTGCATATTCTGAATGGTGCCCACCCTACGCCAGAAAGAATACTGGGGCTACATCCCTACCCTGCACAACTCCTCCAAAGATTACTCTGCTAACTCCTTTGACAAACTTGATCATGGTACTGTACCCACGCATCACGTGTCACAAATGCAGTGGGGGGTCACGTAGCCATTTGTTCACGGCGGAATAACCGTACATATATATGTGGAGTTGGCAAAATATATACATTGCTTTTGATGCTGTTGATTATCTCTTCCATGTCATCGGCATAACCATTCGACTAGGGCTGGATCTCGAGCCAGCTTGGCTCGGCTGTGCTAGGCCTAATCCATCTTGTTGGCCTAATGTCGGACCTTATTTCTGGAATCCTCGTGTTTACTGTACCAATCTCTAGATCAGTAGTTGGTACACAAAAACAAAGTGTTTCATTGCTCATACATGATTATATATTACATCCAAATGGTACATTACATGGTCTTATGTTACAAACCAAGAGACTAGCATACTAGCCAAGATACAACAAACTACTAAAAGCAGGTAAAGCACTACGAAAACTCCACAGGCAAACTTGAGCAGACGGTGACCCTACTCGTCATAATCGTCTCCGGCGTACTCTTCTTCTTCTGAATGATGATAGCAAAGTGAGTACATAAGGTACTCAGCAAACCCTACACTACTCAAGGGTATAGAAGCATGCATATATGGCATTATCAAGGGTAAAAATACAGATATTATGTATAATTTCATAGAAATTAGGATAGGAACAATGTTAATCATCTTTGAAATCGAGATGAACATCACTCAAAACGTCATATCTTTGGACTTACGATATTGACATCACAAGGTCCAAAATAACGATTATGCAATAATAGGACATTCTACCTACTTGGTCCTAATTGTCTCATTATGTTTGCTAGCCAGCTCATGAGCTAGCTGGAGCTAACTTGTCAACTAAACAAGGTAAGTCTGCAGCTTGGCTTAATGTTAAATCAAGCAGAGCCAAGACCAAGTTAAGCTAGCTTACAAGCTACAAGTTTTTGGTCTGAGTCCCACATTCGACCTTGGTACACCGATGACAAGCATGGACAACTTGAACGCATTGTGTCTGGTTCCAGTGGACCTAACACCGAACGTCCAAAAGTGGCACTGCCTTCGATTAACAGCGATGCACCGTCACCAATGTCATGGATGAACACCAAGAGCTCAATTTTTTTTATAAACATGATATGGAAAACATTTAAATAAGCAAAAGAATATATTTTTTTGCGAGGAAAGCAAAAGAATATTTGTAAATAGCTGCAAATTAAAGGGATAAGTCCACATTACCCCCCTGAACTCTTGCCGGAGTCTAAATTTCAACCCCGAACTACGAAACCGTCTAACACAAGACCCTCAACTTTGCAAACCGTTCAAATTCCCCCCCCCCCCCCCCCCCCCCCCCCCGCGCAGTTTCAGCCTGGTTTTGCCCTTGTCAGTCTGGTTTCGATGCAATGTGAGTTGAGCCCAGCCCTACCCAGCCCAAATGGAGAGTATATAGAGAGGAGTTGAGGCAGAAATCCATTCCTCCCCCATCTGCCGGTGCTAAAATCTTGCTGCTCCCCTGTAGCCGCGCATCTGCAAATGGTGAGAGCAGATGCTATGGGAGTGGAAGGATACTCGTGGTGTTGAAAACTGATCTGCATTGTGAAGGTAAGTCTCAAAATCCTTGTATCTCGTGCAGATCCCTACGTTCTTATAGTTCTCTTAGGGTTTAATCATGGGTTTCTAAGATTTGTACCTTTTGTGCATAGATGGACAAGGTTGCTGTTAGGTTTCATTATGGAGGGGAGTTTTCCTTTGATGGGAACATGGTGCAGTACATAGGTGGATCTGAAGGAATGTCTCACATAGAGCGGGATTTGATTTCTTTACCTGAGATAGTAGGCCACCTAAAGGACCATGCCGTGGATGTGGAAGGTGTTCTACTTCATTGGTTATTCCCTGGTAAAAACCTTGACAATGGGCTTAAGGTGTTGAGTGACGACAAAGTGTGCTAATTGATGTCTGATTCAACTAGAGAAGGTCAGATTGCAGAGGTGTTTGTGGAGGCCATTCAGATGAAAATAGATGCCCTTGTTGCTGGCCAGAGAAGGGAGTTGGAGGAAACTGAGATGGATATAGAGGCAATTATCAATCTTGAGGATGACTCAGATGACGTACAATTCATTGGGGAGAGAAAGTGTTCAGATTTCCCTATTGTTCCTGTCAAACAAGAGGAGCCAATAGAGGCGTTGCAGAATAGGCATGACAATCCTATGAAAAGTGATGTGGTTCAGGCAATAGATATAGACAACAGCTCTTCAGATAGTGACTGTCTCTATAAGCGAGTGTGCCATCTTCACAAGCGAGAGCTTCTATCTCTATAAATGTCACCTCTGGGACTGCAAGTGCGCAAGTGAATGCCCAAGAACCTGCAAAGAAGAAAAATCGACTTCCACAACTACTAAACCAGTGATTTTGATCACTAATCCTTATGTATTGTACTAAGCCAGACTTATGGTTAGCTGTTGTATTGTGGCAGACCTATAGTTGCATATTTGGTTCTCGACTTGTTTCATGAATTATGTTACGCCAGACTTGAAAGCTATAAATTTCATGACTCTTTACTATCATATTTTCCGGCCTCATTCATGTCATGTACAGACAATATGCCAATCAGATTCTCGACAAGTTCGCATGATTTTCATTCATCAATAGAGCTGATTTACATTGCTGGACACACAACATGTTGGCTGCTGAACTATTCCCTAATCGCTCCCCCATCAGCTTGCCAACAACACGTACACACAATTTTTACAGACCACAGTGCTATCCTGTTTCAGATTGGAGTTGCTCCCTAGTACCAGAAATCCTATCCACCATCCTGTACAATCCCAACCAAATCAGCCATGCGACTAGGAACAAAAGCAAACGAATCGAACCAACAAGTGCTCACACGAGCAAAAAGCCACTTCAAATCCCTTCTCGCCGTCTTCGTCTGGCACTTGCAAAATACGGGTCGATCTGTAGGGAACAGGAGACCAAGGCATCTTGCATGGGCGGCCTGAACCTGGAGAAGACCATGACGAGCTTCCGTGTCTGCAGTTCGCCGTCGCCCGCCGTCTCTCGCCATCGCCCGTCGTTGTCCATCCGGTCGCCGCAACTCGCCCCTGCGCCAGCGCCACCGACGGACAGAGAAAGGAAAGGATTCGATGTGTTTGGTCGGCTTGGACTGGGTTTGGACGGGTTGGGCTGGGCCTAGGCTCTGACAAGGGCAAAACCAGGCTGAAACTGCGCGCGGGGGGAATTTGAACGGTTTGCAAAGTTGAGGGTCCTGTGTTAGACGGTTTCGTAGTTCGGGGTTGAAATTTAGACTCCGGCAAGAGTTCAGGGGGGTAATGTGGACTTATCCCCAAATTAAATAGCACTATATTGAGTATAGATCGATACCACAGTAAACGTTTTCGATAAATGATGCTTAGAGTGCTGAGAATCGATAAATACGGCAACCCAAAGGTGGAGAACACCCCTGAGAGGCATATACTGAGTTCTACTACCAAAGGTTGAAGGAAGTAAAACTATGGACGAAGATGTTATCCTTAGTATTGTGAGATTTGGATGCTAATTGACGGTTTAGCTAGCTAGGCATGTGAGGAATCTGGACTAGGACTCTTATGATAGCCTTTGACACCACTGTAATCCAAACTAGGAACTTCCGCTCTCATCTCACGTACGAATTGGAAGCAGTGAAAGGACCGAGGATGGCGGCGAGGCCCCGTCCGAAGGCAGAAGCGGCTGTGCGACTGTGGAGGAGCCTCCCAAATTACACTTAATTGAACCAAATGTACTAGCTATCATGTATGGATGTCAACACGCGTCGACCACCCAACTCACAACGTGTCATCACACATACATGGCAGCCGGTAAGAGTCATCACATGGTTTAAATAAGTATAATTCCGGTATTCCCCAATATGCATTTCAACACCCAAGATCGACGTGCATACCGCTAAGCCACAAATGTAACCACCATCATCACAAGATACCAAATAGAGAGCAAATTTTAAAAGTCATTATAGGTCTTCATTCATTCCAAATACAACAAAGAGAGAGTTCAAAGTTTATCCCTCATGCCAACATTAAGCACTAGCCAAGAAAATTGTGTCATAAGAGTTTTTATCCTTGACATGAGTACGCAGCGGAAAACTTAAACAAAAGGCCAATGGTGCTCAGCCCACAAACACCACCGGGGTTAGCACAACCACAACCAACTACTCCTGCCCATCACCGCCCTCGGCGGGGTAGAAGTAGCCATACACGTACTCGTCCTCACCTGCAAAAACTTAAACATAGCACCGTGAGTACAGAGGTACTCAGCAAGACTTACACAAGGAGTCGTCGCTCCTGAACAATGGAAGATGCATTTAGCTTTGGACAAGGATATGGCAATAGGAAGACATTTTGCATAAAGCGAATTAAGTGATCACATTAGATAAATAATTATGTGACAAGCATAAAGGAAAAACTAATGAGCAACTCATCCTATGCCCACCCATACAGATTCCCATAGCTCAAGTGTACTCATTCCAACAACACGAGCTCATATCCAAACCACAACTACGATGATGACTATTTTACCCACACGCCACACGACCACCGACCATACGACCCGTCGGAAGTAAGTGGTGATTCAATGTGACAACCCACTCCAAATACGCCCCGACCATTTAACCGATCGTCCGGTTCAGGAGAGTTGGTCGCACTAGGCCCTCACATGGGGTCATCCCTAGCACCTTCTACATCCCCCGGACTCGAGGGACAAATGGTCGCAGCTAGATAAGGAGGAAGGCTTACCCGTTCCATTATATTGAGAATGTGGCAGCACGGAAAAGTGTTCATGTTGACAGCACCAACGAGACGGTCCTTAATCAACTCAAGCGAGCCTATGGTGCATTCGAGATTCCGTTCCCAAACCACCCCTACTGCCCGCTCAAGTCTTCCATAACCAAAACCACCACCATCACCCTGACCAAAGTAAACTAGCAGGAGCAACATTCTGTCTTTTACCAAGACTATTAAGCATGATAAGCAATTATCGTGACTCCAACATAGACTCTACCCAACAGGACAGGTTGCAAGGAACATGATATAACAAGAATTCAAGGGCAGATATGCAGCAAATAGGAGCTACCCAACATTAACCACTATTGCTCGACCAATGCATATAACCTGATAGGCATAAATCAATTTATTCACCGTTGGTAACCAAAATATATATAGTTGGAGAAATGCTTAGATGCTTGCCTTGAGCTGTAGGTTCCACACTCATGTTCTCCAGTTCAGGTCCGCCCTCAGCACCACCCTCGTCGGACTCCGTCGGTTCGTTGTCTAAGAGAAGAACAATGCAACACAATGAATATGCTTGCAATGACATGATATGGGGTGCAAATGACATGAAACAGAGGATGCGATACTCAGGATAACAGGAGTGCAATGCAAAAAGAATGACATGATTTGCAAAAGGATTGCTCAAGATAGAACCTGCTGTTGCAATTACATTAAGGAAAAGACTTCAGTTAAACTGATGATAGCATTTAAATTATTTTCGAAATTAAAAACAGTGAATTGCTTAGCACAATCATTTTTACTGTAAAGAGCTGAGTAACCTGAGATTGGTGAATCAGGTTTCACTATTTTTGGGTAAGACATTATTTAGATATGATTTATCACATAAGAAGGGTAATAAATTAATCTGAGATTATTTAACAGGAATTTCACGAGTGCTGATATTTTTAGATGGTACAGGAAGACATGGTAGAACTAGGGACCAAGTTTCAGGAATTGTGGAGCTGTCATGAATTTCTGGTGAATTGAACAAGGAAAAGAAATGAACAAGTACAAACAGGGCAAGAGGCTAAATAGCTTGCTTCTTCTCTGACGCTCCGCAGGACAAAGCCATGGCGCTAGCAAGCTATAGCGGCAGAGCTACTGGCATCGCGAGAAAAGAGAAAAAGCAGAGGAGGCAATCACGTCCAGGCCCGTGGGGTGCTCACCAGCCTGCAGGTCGACGACTTGGAGCGGGAGCTCGGCAGGAATTGGAAGCACGGGGCTCCTCGGCGGCGACGGCAGCTTGCGAACAGGAAATACAAAATACGGCCTGCTCAGCTACGCATCGAGGAAGGAAGCCAGTCAGGGAAGAGTGTAAGGAATCTAGGGAGTTGAGCTTGCAGGGAATCGACGAGCATCTCACCATAGAGAACTAATTTGGCGGAGGTTGTGGTCGCCTGACGGCCATTGTCGAGGAACAAACGGAGCTGGATCTACACACCGGATGCCGGAGAGGGGAAGTGTGAGCCAGGAGCACCTCGGGGACTTCCTTCCGCAGCTCCCGAGCAGCTCGACTTCGCCTGGGACGGAGAGCAGCGGCGGCGCGCGGCAGCGTTGAGCAGCGGGGAAAAAGGGCAGGGAGAGCAGCTTCAGACGGAAGGTGGATAAGGAGGAGCTGCGCGTCCAATTGAGAGCCAAGGTGAGGAAGAGGAGCGGCACGGCCGGGAGTCGGCGTCCACGCGGCGCTTGGCCGCCCTCCATGGCCAATCGCTGGAGGAAGAAGGCAGGAAGAGAGACGGACAGGCGGGTCCCACGTCGAGTTTTGTCTGCTCACTTCAGAGAATCGGATGAATTTTGTCTGCCCCTTCCAGAGACTCAACGAGCAAATGTCTGCTCCCTCACAGAATTGTCTGTCCGGTACAGACAGTTGGCGTTTTCCTTTTCAGACATAACATTCCTTCTTCTTTCAAAAATTGAAAGGTGCACTTAGAGACTTCCAAAAATCATGAGAATTTGACAGCCTAGAGAAGAGATGATGGAGAATCCATTTGAACAAGAACCACTTGAAAATCTTGAACGGATATTTAAAAGGAATTTTTCAAAGATGCATAAGTTTTGGATTTTGTTTGAATTTTTGAATTCCATTTACTTATGCAATGAAAATGTTTAAATGATGCACATGATGCCAGATTATGTATAATAACATGCACTCCAATTTTGGCATGTTACAGCGGCAGTGCGTGTGCGTGGGCAGCGTGCGCCGACTCCTCGTGGGCACGCACGGTCGAGCGCTACCGCCGGGTCACGCTGTCCCAGAGGGTGAGCAAGCCTTCAGTCATCAGATTGAGCTGCGGGGAGCCAGTGCCACACAAGGCAGCGCCTTCATCTGGTGTCGAGTCTAGCTTCAGTCGGGAGCGCCGCGCGCCCCTGACCGCGGCACTGCCACCTAATGTCGGCACCACTGTGGTAGCGTCAGGCCGCCGCCCCTGCGCGCCTCAGAGGCCACATCGAGCTTCCTCTAACCTGCGATGTGATCATATCACGCCAGCCTAGCACGCACGTGGAGGGTGGCATGCATTGTAGGACAAGGCGCACGGCTCTCATACAGATCCAGTTTTTTCACCCCGTTGCGGTTTACCAGGATTGGTTACCCATTGGCGATTAAGATCACACAGTAGAAATTTAACCATAAACGTTGACTGCATGTACTATCTGGACAGTGAAGGCGTTTAAAGAGGTAAATGGCTATGATATGTGGAAAGCTGGCAACAAAAACGCTAGCTCAAGGCTCACCAGCAAAGCTTAGGTTGTTTCCAATTTTAAGTTGGTTCATCTCAGCTCGTCAACCAAGCCAACCTTTTCACCGCTCGTTCCTTATTAAGCCTGCTCGTGAGCTGCGATCATAGGTTGTTTTTTTAGCTCATCAGTAGGATTATTCAAATGCTAAACTTTAATTCAACAGGAAATTCATTTTTTTTTCAGTCAAGTTAGTGTTGATAGAAAACTATGTTCAATGTTGGAACATTGATTTTGTTTTGATTTACTGCCCAACTTTCCTGAGTTATAATGATACCTTTGCAACATTGTCTTAATTTACTATTTATATTATCAATATATTTAATATTGAAGGTGCTAAAACTCACTATATTCTATTCATCAATGTTAAACTATGCACAGCTAGCGAGCCTATTGAAACAGCTCGAACATTCTAAACAAACTCATCTGAGCTTCCTTTTCAGCATGTTGGCGTACTATAACAGCTCCAACATTCTAATAACAATTATGTACGTACTATTTTATAAATGTCAAAAAAATTCTCTTTGGCATGTGGGCACCCATTTGGCAAGCCCCAGTGTGTGGAACCACATAAAACGTTGGGGGATCAGATCCAAGCTTTAGTAGTTTATGACCAATGTGACAAGGCACCAAATTATAGTGACCCGCAGGGGTGTACTTTACTGGTACAACTAAAATTAATGAACCAGCTGTCACTGTCATTAGATAACTATTTAATCGATTCGTGTGCAGGAAGCTATTTTATTAATAAATTGTTCAGGATACTAAACGTTGCATACGTGCTATAAATGGCCCTTGAGAGCTAAGACGACAAACATTGCCAAAGAGCCGTGGCTGGCCGTTGAGAAAATATCTATTTAGTTCTGCTGTCTGTAGCCTGAAGCATCGAATAATAAACAGTAATCTGCGGTGTATACTGTGCATGTTGGACAAATGTGATGCTAATAAGTAACACCCTGTTCGCTTGGCTGTTTTGCAGCAGCTACAGGGTTTGTCTAACTAGGCATGAGAGGAATCACTATGAGAACTCCTACATTTGGTTCACCTGATCCTGTACTTCAAAGTAGAAACTCCCGCTACCTGTGCACGAATTGAAGATCGTAGCCTTAAGGATGGATTCCCTGCGGACTAAATATCTTGCATATTAGTGGAGCATATTGCGCCGGAGCGATGACAAGTTGGTCTAGTCTATATTGATACTCTATGCTTGCCCAGATGGCCAGATACCACGGGTGATATATATGGCTATATTTGGAAAAACAAAATCAGGCTTAGAAGTTCCATCTCCTATGCTCGGTTCCACCTCCGCCACAGCCTTCACCGGTGCCACAACCTTGCCGGCTTCCATACCTACATGCAGTCGTGCAACGCACTGAACAAATTCCGTCGGATAGTGCGGTGGCTTGCCTGGTTGCTCAAGGCGCAGCAGCTGTTCGACCAAATGCGCAGGTGACCGCTTCGAATGTATGTCGTTGCTGAATTAATTAGCCTCTTAATTTATATGTTTCACATTAGTTGAACGAACTGATGACAACATGTTTTGTCTGATTTTGGATACCAATTATATAGATGAAACTTGATTTACATCTCTTAGCAAGGATTGAGGTGATCATCAGCACAGAAATGGTCAAGGACCATCCTGCTGGCACGACTCCCCTTAGTGTAGCTTTAGCAAACTTTAGATATCATATCTTGCACAGCAGCACCGTAAATCTCCTCCCGTATTAATGGGTGTGGAGTAGTTTAGTACAGAGTAGACGGATGGAAACCTACTGGTATAAAATATTCCTTTTGACTTGAGACTCGAACACATTGCATACCAGAGCTAGCGAAACACTAAGACAGAGCATCCAGTTCGGGTTCAGTTATCGAACGGTATAAGAGACAAAAACGAAGCGGGTGATCACCTCAATCAGGAATTGTGAAAATCTGTGCTATAATTAGGCGGTATAATGCGGATCTAGGCGTGAGAGGAATCAGGATTGAAAATATCACTGGCCAGCACAGATTATCTGATCAGGATAAGGGCGAAGACTCGACACGCACACGGCGCTGGGCTTCGGGTAGTGTAAACTAGCTGCAGTATAAGGGCCTAGACGTGATGGGCCATGACTGCTTAAACTACAAATCTGCCATTTATGTTTGCTTTCCACCCTAGAAGACAAGGCGGTAGCTATGAACACCCATGCAAAGTTGCACCGAGATTCACAACGAAAGCAAAAGAGAAGAGACCAGTAGTAGCAGATACACACGTGGCGCTGGCAGCATCCACTGCTACTCATCATGCCACTGATCAATGATCTCTTCCACAGCATCCGCATGCAACCTTGCCGCCAGTGACGAGCATGGACAATTTTAACGGACTGGGGCACTGCCGGACCCAACATAGAGAGGAGTTTTACGGCCCAAAATGATAGCCATTAATTTTCCAAAACGAATAACCATTAGTTTGATACGACGGTTTAGATTTAATACCGAAGATCCACTACTAATGGCCATTAGTAAGGGTAAAAAAAAAAAAGTGTGGTAGACTTGAATAGTAATTTTGTTTTATAAAGAATATCAAATTTGTAATTTGATCGTGTCATAATGTTCATCAATCTAGTTCATTATTATTAGTTTTTAAGGTTATCTGTTTAGGATTGAATTATCTAGTTCACTCTTATTTAAAAATAAATAAATAATAGTAAAATTACAAATGTGTCTTTAAACTAATGGCCATTAGTTTTCAAAAAGTAATGTCCATTATTTTGTATTGTAAAACTGCTCACCACGGAATATCCAAAAGTGGCACTGGCGGTGATCAATGGCGATGTACCGTTACCGACGTTGTGGAGGTAACGCCGAGAACTCGATTTTTTTATAACCTTTTATAAAAGAACATTTCAATAAGGAAAAGAATTCTCTGTGAATCGCTGCAAAAAGTACAATGCAGAGTAGATACCACAGTAAATGTTTCGTGGCATAGATACAATTAAATGATCCTTGAGTGCTGAGAATCTATCAATACATCAACACAAACATGGAGAACTACGCCATCAAGAGGCATCACTTAGCTTCTCCGTAGTTTGGCTACCAAAGTTTGAAGGAAGTAAAAAATATAAGAAAGATGTAATCTTAGTTTTGCCAGATGTTGATGCTAATTGACGGGTTTAATTACCTAACAAGGCTTGTGAGGAATCTGGACTCTAACTCTGATGATAGCCATCGACACCCCTGTAATCCAAAGTAGGAACTCCCCTTCTCATCTCACATAGGAAGTGGAAGCAGTAAAGGGATCGAGGATGGCGGCGAGTCCCGGGCCGACGGTGGAAGAGCCTGCGCGGCAGTGCGAGAGCGCTGGCGGTGCGTGTCGACTCCGAGTGGGCATGCATGGTCGAGTGCCGATTCCGCATGCGGGGGGAGGATCGTGTGTCGTCGCGGTCGGTGATGGCCAGGCTGCCAGCGTCTCCACAAAGGAGGAGAGAAGTACCAGATGGGTCCACATCGCTCACAAGAGCTGTCAGAGTGCTGTGGCCCTTTGCTTCGCATCCCTCAATGCACACGACGATGAGCGGACCTTCAGTAATACTGTTTCTGTTTTTAAATTATTGTGGCCGTTAATTTTATTTATTTACGTCCCAAATACTGAAGTATAAGTGAAGTGTTGAGTGTGTTGACGTTCACTCATCAGTTTATCAGACTTTTGTGTGAGTTGATTAGTGTATCCATAGTAACTTTCTCATGTGCAGTCACATTACCCACAAAAAATTGTCTTAGTTAGAATCCTACTATGTGCGATTTAATAAAATAAATTATGGCTACTCCTGTCAGCTTAGGCTTCTGAAGCATGAGCAGGCGTCCACGTGACGTTAAGTGTTCAACTATACGCGAGTTGTTCATCTTTCTCTTGTCAACTTAGGCTTTCGAGCGAGTTGGTTGGTGCATAATAGTTTAACATTAGAATGACAAGTTTCATGGCAAAGCCGGCTTCATTAGTAGTATCAGAAATAAAAATACAATGAACCTGAAGGAAAACCCTACTTAGTCCCTGTTTGGATCATTTAGCCAGCTAAAGCTTAGCCAACTCAACATGCAAAATATGCTCTTCAAAGCTGATATGGCGTGATGTGTCTATGGAACTACCCACAATGCATTCAAGTTGTCTGCTCCAATCACTAATTCGATATTAATCACCGGCAGTGGACCAACACCGAATATCCAAAAGTGGCACTGCCGGTGATTAATATGGATGTACTGTCACCAATGTCAATCGATGTAACACCAAGAACTCGACTTTCTTATTAACATAAAAAAAGTTATCTTGTTTTTTATTTTTCCTTTAAAGCCAAAGCTGGCATTGGAAATTAATGTAGTAGCTTTTTGCCCCTGCAACTGCGTCCCGCCCGTTGCATTCGCGGCCGTGGCGCTCTGCCCTGACCCTGCCGGGCAACTGTTCGGTCACGCCGCCCCAAGCTGCGCCTGATGAACTGGTCTTCAGTCATCGGATTACAGCTTTCAGCTACCGCGTTCTCAAGCTTTCACACCTGCGCTTCTGCACAAGCACATCTTCGACCACTCACGCATAGCCTGTTTGCATCCATTGCTACTCGTGCAACTGATGATCTCTTCCACGGCATCCGCATAACAATTAAACTAGAGTTGGATGTCTTGGTTTTGCTTGGCTTGGTCCAGTTTGTTCGTCTAACGAGTTAGATCGGCTTGGCTTGTCAACAGAACGAGCTAGAAACTTATGTTGGCTTGGCCCGTTAAGCCCATTAGGTCTCACAAGCTGGATATAAAATCAATCATTGTGAAAGTAGAGATATTATATCCAAATGCATAGAAATTAAGATAGGAACCATGATAGCTATGCTTTAAATTGAGATGAACATCACATAACTTCACATTTTTTGACTAAGGGACATTTACCACAAGCTAAAAAAAAAGGATTATGCAATAACCATGGCATCTACGTTGCTACTAATTGGCTCATCAATTAGGCTTGCTACCAGCTTACAATCTAGCTCGAGCTAACAAATTAATATACAAGCTAAATCTTCAGATTGGTTTGTTGAAATGTTGAATCAAGCCAAACCAAGACCAAGCTGAGCCAGCTAACGAGCTACCTCTCTTTATATATTTTTTTTCAAAAAATTGTAGACTCAACTTTAAATGACTTTTTCGTCCATCCCTACATTCGACCTTGCCACCGGTGGTGAGCATAGAAAACTTGAATGCATTCTGGCTGGTTCAGTGGACCCAACACCCAAAAGTGGCACTGCCAGTGATTAATATCGACGAACCGTCACCAATGTCATGGATGTAACACCAAGAACTTGACTTTTTTTTATAGACATGTTATAAAATTTAAATAAGAAAGCAAAAGAATCTCTGTGAATCGCTATAAATAGTACGATAAAGAGTAGATCGAAACCAGAATAAATGTTTTCGTGGCATACATAAATAAAATCTTCCTTGAGAGCTGAGAATCAATAAATACTGCAACACGAAGAAGGACAACGAGAGGCATCTACTTATATTAGTCCTGTTGCCAAAGGTTGAAGGAAGTACAAAATCAGGAAGAGGTGATCTTTAGTATATTTTTAAATGTGGATGCTAATTGACCGGTTTAATTACCTAGCTAGGTAGGCATGTTCCTTACTGAACTTGCTCAAATTTGCAACACAAAAGGGATTCCTACCCTCATAGGTGGGGATTTTAACATCTTGCATTTCAGCTCAGAAAAGAACAAAAAATTTACAGTTAATAAATGGAGTGATATGTTCAATCAATTATAAATGCTTACGAATTAAGAGAGATTTTCCTTTCTGGGGGGAAATATACATGGAGCAATAACCAGAACAATCCCACTTTGGAAAAACTAGACAGAGTTTTGATGAACAAGGAATGGGAAATAATGTTTCCTCTGTCTAGCATAAGGGAAAATCCAAGATATATGTCTGACCATAACCCAATTCTGTTTTCAATTGGAGAAACAAAGATACATACGAAGAAGCCCTTTAGATTTGAACTCACATGGTTAGCCCATGATGAGTGCCTCAATAAAGTGGCTGAAATCTGGAATAAACCTGTCAAAGCGAAATCAAAACTGGACGTGTGGATGATCAAGGAAAAAAGAGTCAAACAATATCTCAAAGGGTGGGGAGATAAAAAAAAGGAGATGACAAAAAGCTCAAGGCAAACTTACAAGAGGAATTGTTAGCTCTTGAAAATATTGAAGAAGAACAAATACTGGACAGTGAGCAGCTAGCAAAAAAAACTGAAATCCAGGTACTTTTACTAAAAATTTTTGAACAGGAAGAACAATATTGGAATGAAAGAGCAAACTGCACTTGGCTGCTGAAAGGCTTAAACAACACAGAATTTTTCCATAGAGTGGCAAATGGGAAAAAAAGAAAGAACACAATTTATGCACTTCAACAAGATGACCGTGTAATAGAAGGGGCTGAGAACCTGCTGTCTCATGCCACTGAATATTACAAAAACCTTTTTGGACCATCTGAGAAGCCGATTTTTTCAATGGATCACTCATGTTGGGAGGAGAGTGAAAAAATTTCAGCAGCAGACAACGAATTCTTGACTAGAAAATTCACTGAAGAAGAAGTAAAAGCTGCGATTTTTGATATGGGAAAGAATACAGCACCTGGTCCCGACCATCTTCCAGTGGAATTTTACCAGAAATGTTGGGAAATAACCAAACATGAACTTATGGATTTATTTGAAGACTTCCAAAATGACCAGTTAGATATGAGCAGGCTGAACTATGGTGTTATTACATTATTGCCAAAATTAAAAGATGCCAGCAAAATACAACAATACAGGCCGATTTGCTTACTCAATGTGAAATACAAAATTTTCACAAAAGTTCTCACCATGAGGTTGGACAGATTCATGGACAGGATAATCAATAAATGTCAAAATGCCTTTATTAAAGGCAGGAACATTATGGATGGAATTATGTTCTTACATGAAATAATTCATGATGCGAAAAACAAGAAGTCAGGGGGTATAGTGCTGAAACTCGACTTTGAAAAAGCATACGACAAAATAAGCTGGGAGTTTCTTTTTGACTGCCTGAAGGGCAGAGGTTTCAATGAAAAATGGTGCAGATGGATTGCAACTGTAGTTCAGAAAGGTACTCTATGTGTTAAAGTTAACAACATCATGGGTAGCTATTTTCAAAGTGGCAAGGGGGTGAGGCAGGGGGACCCCCTCTCACCATTTCTTTTCAATTTGGCAGCTGACACCTTGGCAAAAATGATTTATAGAGCCCAACAAAATAACCTGCTGACAGGCCTAATTCCGCAGTATATTGACAGAGGAGTAGTGGTACTCCAATACGCAGATGATACGATCATCTGCTTAGAAGAATCAAAAGAAAACGCGTTGAACATGAAACTCCTACTATACATGTATGAGGCTACGTCAGGGCTAAAAATCAATTTCCAAAAAAGTGAATTACTAATGATACAAAATGATGATAAAAAAGCGAATGAGTATGCAGAATTATTTAATTGTGCCACAGGCACTTGGCCAATAAAATACTTGGGTGTGCCTGTGTCACACTCAAGGCTGCATGTAAGTGATTGGGTTATGATTGAGGAAAAGCTGACTAAGAGACTGGACTGCTGGCAAGGAGGCTCAATGTCAAGTGGTGGCAGAAAAACATTGATAGACTCTTGCTTATCCAGCATTCCAATATATCACATGTCAATGTACCTTCTGCCTAAAACCACAATAAAAAGAATGGATGTTATTAGAAAGAGATTCTTCTGGCAAGGAGGGGGAAAGAAAAGAAAGTATCACCTTGTGAAATGGAAAATAGTGTGCAAACCGAAAAAAAAAGGAGGGCTTGGTATCAAAAATCTCAGGACAATGAATATAAGCCTACTCTGCAAATGGTGGTGGAAAATCGAAATGGGAACTGGTATATGGCAAGAAATCATTAAAAAGAAGTACATTAAAGACAGATGCTTGTCCCAAATAAAGCACAAGCAATCTGACTCTCCTGTATGGTCAGACTTGCTAAAGGTGCAGGAAATATATGATAAAGGTCGAATATGGGTCCTTGGTAATGGGGAAAAGATCGATTTCTGGAAAGATAAATGGTGTGGTGACTTCTCACTGAAAGACAAATTCCCAGAATTATTCATGGTTTGCATGCACCAAAAAGGCTCGGTAGCCATGTTTGCAAACAAAAATTGGAATATGAGATTTCAGAGATGATTATATGAAAATTTACAAATCCAAAACAACAAACTGAGAGACATTCTTTTATCAGTATCTCTGTCCAGTAATGAGGACAGACCGAAATGGTGCTTGGAAAGCTCAGGAAAATTCACTGTAAGATTGATGTATAGCAAACTATGTACTGGACCTCAGGAATCCAGGTTTGACATCATTTGGAAGGCCAAACTTCCCTTGAAAATTAAAATGTTTATGTGGCAAATGTACCATAAGGCAACTCTGACAAAAGACAACATGCTAAGGAAAAAATGGAAAGGAAATACTAAATGCCCTTTCTGCAATGAAAATGAAACCATTAATCATCTGTTTTTCGAGTGCGAAATGATCAAGTACGTATGGAGCATGGTGGCTCTGGTGCTGGGAGCTAACTGCAGACCAGAGAACATAGAACAATATCTGGTCTGGATACAAAATTACGTGCCTAATGGAAAGAAATTCCACATGGTTGGTTTAGCAGGAATTTGCTGGGCAATTTGGAAAATAAGGAACAGAGTCTGTTTTGATAAAAAGGTTGTGAGATCTCCTACTGAGATCATATGTTACGCCTGCTCATTTTTGAAATATTGGTCGGGTCTGCAAAGGGATGAGGACGGCCACGCGCTTGAGGAAGGAGTAGAAACTCTACAACAGGCGGCGATCCAACATCACCCAAGACAGAGGATCAGATCCAATGATGCCGCCAGAGGAGCAATCACGAATGGTTGAAGCAAGAGATGAGAAGCTGTTGGAGAGTACGTGACAATTCTGCGTTTACTTGGAGGGCATCGTTGTAGGAGTTAGCGAGTCGCATTTTCGGAAATGTATTGACAGTACTAAGTCGATGTGGGGCGCTTGTCAGTTGATCCTGGGTATCATCCGACAAGCGTCAGTCAAGACAGTAGTAGTAGCTAGCTTTACTTTTCAGTAATTCTCCGCTTGTATTTTCATGCATGAACTCTTAAGACTGCCTGTAATTTCGTTACAGACGTAATGAAATTCCAGGACGTGCCCTGATATGCAAGAAAAAGCTAGGTAGGCATGTGAGGAATCCGGACTCGAACTCTGATGATAGCCTTCGACACCACTGTAATCCAAAGCAGGAACTTCCGTTATCGTCTCATGCACGTGTTGGAGACAGTACAAGGATCGAGGATGACGGTGATACTCCGCCCGACGGCGGAAGAGGCCTCGCGGCAGCGCGTGTGTGTCGGTGGCGTGCGCCGACTCCGAGTGGGCACGCACGGTCGAGTGCCAGTTCCGCATGCGGGGGCACCATATTGCGTCGTCGCCATCAGTGACGGCCAGTCTGCCAGCGTCTCCGCGTGTAAGGGGCAGTATCAGGCGATTGAGAAGAGCGAGGCGACTAAACAGCCAGACGGGTTTGCATTGCTCGACTCACAGGAACTGTGTCAGAGTGTTGTAGCTCCATCGCTCCGAGTCGCGCTGGGCTGCAGATCAGCCAGGGACTCACCGTGAATGAGGCTGCCCTTATTCTCTGATCTGCTTTCCGCTAGTAAGATAGAAGTCATCAGGGAATGCCAACATTCATCTATTATCTTGTTATTATTTCTTAAACCAAAACAGGCTGCCAGCGTCTCCGCTAGCAAAATATGCTCATCAAAGCTCATATGGCGTGATGTGTTTATGGTAATAGGTTTAGACGAAAATGAACCTGGACAACCTCAATGCCACGACAGGTTCCTGTTTGTGGTGCAAACTTACAAGAAACAAAGCACCATATACTCAAAATAGCATTTTGTTTCTAAAATAACAAGGCGTAATACGAACAGCCAAGCAGATGTTGCAGCGAGATTCGCAACAAAAGAAGAGAAGAGACCAGTAGTATTAGATACATACGTGGCACAGCCAGCATCCATTGCTACTCATGCCATTGATTATCTCTTCCACGACATCCGCATAACCATTTGACTAGGGCTGGATGTCTTGGCTTTGATTGGCTTGGTCCAGCTTGTTAACAGAACGAGCTAGAAACTTAGGTCTGTTTGCCTCGTTAAGCTCGTTAGGTCTCACAAGCTGGATATAAAAGCAATCAGTATAAAAGTAGAGATATTATATCCAAATTCATAGAAATTAGTATAGGAACAATGTTAGTTATGCTTTAAATTGAGATGAACATCACTTAACAATGTTCGAATTCCGGGTTTCGCGGACTGGCGATCTGAGGCGATCGGGCGGTGCCTGGCGATTCCCTGCCGGCGATGGCTTCGGCCTCGCCGCGAAATGCCACGGCGGCCTCGTCCAGAAACCCGGTGACGCCGGCGTCGTGCCGGAATCACTCGATGGGGTCAACGTCGACGGCATACCACTTGTCGTCGACGTTAGAGGATGAAGAGTGGACTCCTGTCCATCGAGCTTTCAGGAGGAACAATGGCGCGTCGGACCCAATCGGCGATCGTCGACTCGGACGATCAAGATTCTGGGCGCTGGAGGAGGACGATGAAGCTGACGATGAAGCAGTGGTGGCCACTCCGTCAACTGAAGATGTAGTGCATGCGGCAAAAGCGGCAGGATTCTCACTTCGGGAAGTTGCTCGTGCAGAGAAGGAACTCCTTGCTAATGAGGTAAGTTTCACATCACCTGCAACTTCTAATGGAAAGTGTCCCATAGCGAGGAAAATTGTTCGATCTCTGGCTAACGATAGACCAAAATCAATGGTCAGCGTGGAAAGGACCATTGCCTCCAAAAAGAATTTCGCCACCACAGACAATTGGTGATGCGGTGATCAAGAACACGTTCAGCAGAGAACGTGGGGGACGGTTGACTCCTGTGCAGTTTAAGATGGTTATACCATCGACGAACACAGAACAATCTGAAAGTCCCATAAAACCCACATCGCACGTCAATGCTAAATGGCCACCCTTGAAGATGATGGAGAGGTTCAAGGAAGTGGAAGGATCGCCGGAGAAAAGGTCACCGGAGAAAGTTTCGATGCCGGAAACAAAGATGACGCGAATTCAAAATTTGAATAATCCGCATCTCACGTTCATGGATCGAACTCAAATCCGGACCGAGTCCAATGTAGGCCCAACTACAACCCGTGTCGGACGTATAGGTCGATACAGTTCGGTGGGCCTGCAGGATTTTTTTCGGCGTAGAGGGAAGCCCATCTTTACACAGACACCCAAAATAGATACGATTAGCAAACCTAAACGTGCTATCGTCTCAATTCCTGTTGCGCCGCCACCAGCAACTTTGCCGCGGCAATCGTACGCGCAGGTGCTGATCCGGGGGATGGAGACAGGAGGAGGCAATGGCTCGAGCCAGGGGCAGGAGGATGCGGCTGCCAGAGGTCGTGCTTCGTCGACGCAGAGTGGTCTGGTTGGGCGAGGTGGAGCTCCAGTGGCTGGGGAAGTGCAGGGCTTCGGTGACAATCAAGGTTACAGGGCTGGATACAACAGAGCTAGGAACTATGGGCATGAAGGAAGGACTGGTGGCTATGATCGACCATGGCTACACCCATATAACCGTCCTCCACGGTACAATGGTTATGGGCGTGGTCCTGAAGGTCACGGTCAGGGATTTCATGCGCAAGGGCAGCGGATGCAGACTGCAAGATTCGGAAATCAGGGGCCGGGAGCTGATGTGCATGGTCATGGGGCAGGAGGACAGATGCCAGGAACTGGTGCATATGGCCAGATAGGTGCAAATGTCCCAGGAGCGGTACAAGGTTTCCGGCCAGGCACACAGGTGCCCGGGGCTGGAATGCAGATACAGCAAAAGGTAGCTCGACCTCAGGTACAAACACATGGTGTTGGTGCACAGCAAGTAGGTGCAGGAGGGCAGCCACAACAGATTCATGCGCAACCTGTGCCGAATCCACTGCCTGCACCTCAGGTGATTGTGCAAGAAAACAATGTTGTTCCTGTGGAAGCTACTGAGGCTGAGGTACCAGAGGTATTCTTGAAGGAAAAGGCAGGCAAAGCCATAGTAGGGGAAGGCGTTTCAGGGTAAAAGAAGGAAAAACCAAAGTTTTGCTTCACATGCTATAAACCGGGCCACAAGAAGGAGGAGTGTACTGCAAAATTATTCTGTGGGATTTGTCTTAGCACAGAGCATCTCACCGCTAAGTGCACAGTATACAAGAATCCTAGGCAGCTGGCTAACCCATATGGCTTTGAAGTAGCGGGTTTGGGGTTCCATCATATCCCTCATGCTCCATTGAATCATACTAGGAATGATAATAAGACGGCTCTGGTCAGGGTGGAAGGAGGGTCACTCTCAGTCCCACAATTGGTTCAGGAGCTTTCTCGTTTGATTCCAGAAAGGTGGAATTGGCAGGTAAACCAGGTGGAAAGAAATTATTTTGTGGTGCCATTCCCTACAAAGGCAGATTTGCAAAGATCGGTGGCTTTTGGTAGAGCGGATATAAAGGAACATGGGGTGAGTCTTTTGTTCGAGGAATGGAAAGAGGAAGATGAAGGGATGAATTGGACACGATTTGGGTGAGAGTATTCAGATTGCCAACAAAACTACGGGAGTACCCTGTGTTCTGGGCAATAGGGTCAATGCTCGGAGCTACTCAGGCTGTTGACATGATTCCTACAATTGACTACAGCTATGGGCGAGTACAGGTGGTGGTCTTGAGCGTTGAGCGTGTCCCAAGAAAACTTGATGTTGTCATAGGGAAGAGGTTCTATGTTGTGCACCTTCAGGTGGAAGGTCGTGACCCTGATCCAGCTATTGATAACATGGAGGTTGACGATAGAGACAATGATGGACATGACAAGAAAGGTGATGAAGGAAATAACAATGATACAAATGACAAAGGAAAGAAAATTAATGATGCTAGAAGCGAGCAGCACAAGAAGAAAAATTCACTAACTACCACCAAAGAGCAGCAAGAAAATGGCTCCAAGGTCAATGAGGCTCTATCGGTGGAAGAGGTTGATGAATTTGGGGAAGAGTTCAACATGATGAGAACTTCAAAATATCCAAGTAGTTACTTATATCCCAATTTTCATTTGAAGTATATTTTCAACTTTGAAAATGAAATTTGTGATTGGGTAAATACTGGAACTCTGAGGAATGTTGATCATTTTTCTTCTTTTTCTCCTGTAGACAATGTTGCTCATAGTATGCAGGCAATGGCGGCTTTCCAAGCTACGGACTGGGCTTCCGATCTTCACGCAGGCATGAGGGAAGCCTGTGGGCTGCCTACCGAAGCCATACAGGCAAATGGTAAGGACCAGGCGCTACCCCAGGTTGGGCTGGTCGGGCCTGCTTTGGCTCTTCAGGTGCTGGCCTCTTCAGTTGAGGACAAGCAACCCTCGTTGGATGCAAATGGGCTCAGTGGGTGTGGAGACGGGTTAGACAGCAAGGTGGATCGTGCAGATGGGCCTATGACTGGCGAGAGCTCGTAGAGCAGGAAGAGACGCGACCTGATGCTGCTTCCAGAACTGAAACATACGCCGGAAAAAAGAAGCAGGCGCAGGAGCAGCTCTTCAGACGAGCATTCATTGGACAAGGCCGAAAGGATTAAGGCGAAGAGAAACTTGGACTTCACCGAAGGTACAAACAATTCCATTCTTTCTTTACCTGATTCCAGAATAGCTACAAATATTTGTTCTTTAGGAATATCAATGGGAGTAAATAGTTTAAAGGTAGTACATGTATTAAAAATGTGGAAATTGATAGACTATCTGTGGTACCTAAGAAAAAGCCTGTGAGTATTGTGGAAATCGAAAATGATGACAGTGATGAGGAAACTGATGATGGTTTAGACTTTCTCACATTAGCGAACATGTGTAGTGACTTAAATGAGGAATCCTTGGGTGAGGACAGTAGTCATTCTTTGCACTTAAAGCTGTACCCAGGAGGAAAAAGTCTAATTCAAACAAAAAACAAAATAAGGGAAAGGTCTCTGTTGGAAAGAAAACGAAATCACAAAAGTCAATGAAAGGTGTCTTTTGGAATAGCAGAGGTCTTCGAGACTTGGCTAAACCGTTGTTTCTATCTGACACTTCTTCAGAACAACGACTAGATTTCATTGCTCTTCTAGAGACCGGTAGAGATGATTTTTCAGAAGCGGAACTAAAACATTTTTGTGGAGGGAAATTTTTTTTATGGAGCTGGACCTCACCTAGAGGTAGATCTGGAGGTATACTTGTGGGAGTTAATTTGGATTCTTATGACATAGGAGAAATTTCACACGGTGAGTATTATTTAAAATTCAAACTCAAGAATAAGCATGATGGTTACGAATGGGTTCTCATAGCCGTGTATGGTGCTGCACAAAATGAGTACAAGGAAATTTTCCTTACTGAATTGGTGCATGCATGCCGTACTGAATCACTACCCATAGTAGTTGGAGGAGATTTTAATATTATCAGGAATCGTAGCGAAAAAAAATGATAGATATGATAATCGTTGGCCTTTTTTGTTTAATGCAATTATAAATTGTTTGGACTTAAGGGAGCTGCATCTGGTTGGAAGGCAATTTACATGGGCAAATAATTTGCATGTGCCGACCTTCGAAAAACTAGACCGAGTTCTGATAAGTACATACTGGGATTTGAAATACCCAAAAGCAAATGTGGAGGCGTTAAACAGAGAGATTTCAGATCATACACCTTTACTCCTAGATACAGGAAACCCACCTCAAAGTTCTAAGCATATGTTCAAGTTTGAACTTGGCTGGCTTTTGAGGGATGGTTTTTATAATCTAGTAAAAGAGGTATGGCAAAAGGAGAATAAGGGCAACACATCTTTACAGAAATGGCAAAATAAAATAAGAAGGTTGAGACAATTTTTGAGAGGATGGGCAAAGAATACTAGTGGTACATACAAGAAAGAAAAACAAGAGATCCTGGAAATAGTAGGACAATTGGAAAAAAAGGCCGAAGCAACATTGTTACAACCACATGAGGTGGATTTGAAACAATGTCTTAATGAAAGGCTTGTCCAGCTTTTGAGAGAGGAGGAAATTAAATGGTACCAACGATCTAAAACAGAGCAATTATTGAAAGGTGATAGCAATACTAAATATTTTAAGTTGGTGGCCAATGGTAAATATCGGGGAACACGAATTTTCCAACTTGAGGATGGTGATCAAATCATTCGAGGTGATGATCAATTGAAATCATACATTACAAAATTTTATCAAGGTCTCTTTGGACCTTCAGATAGTGATGATTTCACATTGATAGAACAAAACCGAGATGATATCCCACAAGTATCAAGTTTGGAGAATGAGATGTTAACAGAGATGTTTACTGAGAATGAAGTGAAGGAGGCTATTTTTCAAATGAAACATAACAAAGCCCCTGGTACGGATGGCTTCCCAGCTGAATTCTATTAGGCTTTTTGGGAGGTAATCAAATTGGATCTGATGGCTTTGTTTAGTGACTTTCATAATGGAAATTTACCTCTTCATAGTTTGAATTTCGACATCATAACATTGCTACCTAAGCAGAAGGAGGCTACTCAGATCAAGCAATTTAGACCTATATGTATACTTAACGTGAGTTTCAAAATATTCACAAAAGTGGCGGTCATAGATTTCTAAAGTTGCTGATAATCTGATTAGACCATCTCAAACTGCATTTATGTCGGGTAGAAATATTACGGAAGGTGTCATTATCCTACATGAGACAATCCATGAATTACATACAAAGAAATGAACGGTGTCATATTAAAGCTTGATTTCGAGAAAGCTTATGACAAAGTCAAGTGGTTCTTTCTCCAACAAACGTTAAGGATGAAAGGTTTCTCTGACAAATGGTGTTCATGGATTGAAAATTTTGTTTCAAAGGGCAGTGTGGGTATAAAGGTTAACGATGACGTTGGAAGATACTTTCAAACAAAAAAGGGGCTAAGACAAGGCGATCCATTGTCTCCAATTTTATTTAATCTGGTTGTTGATATATGCTGGCTATTTTGATAGCTAGAGCTAAAGATGAGGGCCAAATCAAGGGATTGGTACCACACCTAATTGATGACGGCATCTCAATCTTACAATATGCAGATGATACTATTTTATTTATGGAACATAATCTTGAGCAAGCCAAGAACATGAAATTGCTTCTGTGTGCTTTTGTGCAGTTATCAGGCTAGAAGATTAATTTTCATAAAAGTGAAATCTTCTGTTACGGGGAGGCAAAGGATTATCAACAAGAATATACTCAATTGTTTGGATGTGACATGGGAGAGTACCCTTTCAGATATTTAGGAATACCCATGCATCACAGAAGATTAAGTAATAAAGATTGGAAAATTATAGAGGACAAGTTTGAAAAGAAATTGAGCAGTTGGAAGGGTAAACATTTATCGTACGGTGGAAGGCTTGTGCTTATTAATTCAGTTTTAAGGAGTTTTAAAGAAACTAGACTATTATCGTTCTAGGTTCTTTTGGCAAGGAGATGAACATAAAAAGAAATATAGACTTGCGAAATGGGAAATAATATGCAGGCCAAAGGACCAAGGAGGGTTAGGAATACTAGACCTGGAGGTTCAAAATAGATGTTTACTTAGTAAATGGTTATATAAACTTTTAAACGAAGAGGGACTTTGGCAACGGATGTTAAGAAATAAGTATTTAAAGAATAGGACTTTAACTCATGTACAAGCAAAACCCAGTGATTCACATTTCTGGTCAGGTCTTATGAGGGTAAAAGACCAATTCCTACAGTACGGTTCTTTCATGGTGAAAGATGGCACTCAAACTAGATTCTGGGAGGATAAGTGGCTGGGTGATATAGTACCTTAAGAGACCAGTTCCCTGTTCTTTATAACATTGTAAGGAAGAAGCATGACACAATATCTAATGTTTTGAGTTCAATCCCACTAAATATTTCTTTCCGAAGAGCGTTGGTGGGAGATAAACTCGAAGCATGGCACAATCTTGTAAATAAATTGCTAGACGTACATTTGTTTGATGAAACAATTCTTTTAAATGGTCACTCGTTCAGAGTGACAAGTTTACGGTTCCATCAATGTATGGAGCAATTTTAGATACTAGTATTGTCATAACCAATAGATTTTTGTGGAAGATGAAAGTACCATTAAAGATCAAAGTATTTCTATGGTTCTTGCATAGGGAGGTCATTTTAACCAAAGACAATCTAGCTAAAAGAAACTGGAATGGAAATCATAAATGTTGTTTTTTCTAGTAACTTGGAAACTATACAACATCGTTTCTTTGATTGCAGTTTTGCTAGATTAATTTGGTGGTTGATAGAGCTATCCTTTGGTATTAAACCACCTAGTAATGTTACTAACATGTTTGGTAATTGGATAGATGGGTTTCTACATAGGGATAGAGGACAAATACTTGTGGGAATCGCTGCTATATGCTGGGCATTATGGCGAAGCCACAATGATGTTGTTTTTGATAAAATTGCTATTCTAACTCCTATGCAGGTAATTTACAGGGCCACATACTGGATAAGAACTTGGTCAGTGTTCCAAAAGGAGGAAGGATATCCATGCTAAAGGCATGCCGACTTTTGGAGACCGTAACGATGGATATCTTCGCTAAACATGGGTGGAGGTTTAGCAATAGGTTATGTTGATGAACTATTTGCTGTTCTTGTACCAAAAAATGTTTGGTTTTTTTTGTCATTTGTCCTATGCGATAGATGGAGTCTACACATAGTTGAGGTTTGTAATAATGGACGGCTAAATACATCAAGTGATGTAGAGGCCGGGATACTTTCATTTGCTTGATGAATTAAATTCCCTTTATCTAAAAACATTTACTAACTTGGGATATTGATCACAATCTAAAAAACAAGGATTATGCAATAACCATGTCATCTACTTTGCTACTGATTGGCTCATTAGGCTTGCTGTCATGCTTACGATCTAGCTCAAGCTAACAAATTACTATACGAGCTACAAAGCACCATATACTGGCAACAGCATTTTGTTTCTTAAATAACAAGGCGTAATACAAACAGCCAAGCAAATGTTGCAGCGAGATTCGCAACAATAAAGAAGAGGGGAAGAGACCAGCAGTATCAGATACATACGTTGCGCTGCCAACATCCATTGCTACTCATGCCACTGATGATATCTTTCACGGTATCCGCATAACCATTTGACTAGGGCTGGATGTCTTGGCTTTGCTTGGCTTGGCCCAGTTTTCTTGCCTAACGAGCTAGATCGGCTTGGCTTTGTTAACAGAACGAGCTAGAAACTTGGGTCCGTTTGGCTCCTTAAGCTAGTTAGGTCTCACAAGCTGGATATAAAAGCAGTCAGTGTGAAAGTAGAGATATTATATCCAAATTCATAGAATTTAAGATAGGAACGATGATAGTTATGCTTTAAATTAAGATGCACATCACTTAACTTCACATTTTTTACCTTGGGACATTAACCACAAGCTAAAAAACAAGGATTGTGCAATAACCATGGCGTCTACTTTTCTACTAGTTGGCTCATTAGGCTTGCTACCAGCTTACGATCTAGCTCGAGCTAACAAATTAATATACAAGCTAAATCTTCATATTGATTTGTTAAAATGTTGAATCAACCCAAACCATGACCAAGCTGAGCCAGCTTACGAGTTACCTCTCTTTATATTTTTCATAAAAGAAAATATAGAATCAACTACGTTTTTCGTCTATCCCTACATTCGATCTTGCCACCGGTGGTGAGCATAGACAACTTGAATGCATTGTGGCTGGTTCCAGTGGACCCAACACTGAATATCCAAAAGTGGCACTGCCAGTGATTAATATCGATGTAATGCCACCAATGTCATGGACGTAACACCAAAAACTCAACTTTTTATAAACATGTTATAAAAAAGTTTATATAAGAATGCAAAAAATACATCCCTGTGAGTCGCTATAAATAGTACGATAAAGAATAGATCCATACCACAGTAAATGTTTTCGTGGCATACAAAAATAAAATCTTCCTTGAGAGCTGAGAATCAGTAAATACTGCAACATGAAGATGGACAACGGCACTGAGAGGCATCTACCTTATATTAGTCCTGCTACCAAAGGTTGAAGGAAGTAAAAATAAGGAAGAGGTGATCTTTAGTATTCTCAGATGTGGATGCTAATTGACGGGTTTAATTACCTAGCTAGGTAGGCATGCGAGTGTTGGGGGATCGAAGGTCTCGGTGGACTCGGCGAAGCCCTCCAACGTGTTGTGTAGTAGATGTCGATCCTTGCGAAGCCCTCCGGTAGCCTTGATGTCCGGAAGAGTGCCTCGCGAAGCCTTGAGGTTCTCTGGATTGTTCTCTGATTGCCTGGCGAAGCCCTCCTGAAGTGTTAGTACGTTCGGTATACTTACGTAGTGTGCTTCCCGAAGCCCTCAATCGTCCGGGATGATGGGCGAAGGGGTTAAAGCACGACAGAGAAATGTGGACAGAATGAATGAGGTATTCTTTGGCTCGTGGCCCGAAAAACAGATGTCATTACAGGAGCTCCTCCCTCCATATTTATAAGGGGAGGAGAGTTCAATATTACAGCAATGCCATTAGGCAATTCTGTTACGTCTCTAACAATTAGGCTTCATTCTAGCTCATACCCTATACCCTTCGCTAGTTGACGAACATTCTTTGCCTGTAACTATAGTCCTTCGCTTGACGGGTACTTGTTGCTGGATCCCCAACATTAGCCCTCAACTGTCGAAGCGTCCTTGTGCAACACGGAGCTGAGGCAGTTTCTTATAATCCCTGCAACAAGTTAAATCGTCTTATATTTTATCCTTTGGTGTCCTTATATTTTCTGCCGTTCGATTTATGCGGTGGCTCGTTTCCCAGGGTTTTCTATGCCTATAAAAGGAGTGCCGTCTTCGGCGTTAACCTGAAGTTATTTGAGTCCTCTCTTTTTACTGCGACAGATCTCTTCCCCTTGGTACCTTCGCTTGGGTTCATTTGCTTTTGCGAAGATGCCTCCCAAGGTTACTTTGATCGAGAGAGAGTGGAATCATTCTTTTGGCCACTCTGAGTGCACGGATGCTTATCTGGATGATCATTTCACCTCCGATTTTGGCCACAGAGACTCCGCTCGTTCTCCTGGATCCAGCCTTGTACCAAGGCCATTAGCCGGCGAAGCCGTTGTCTTTCTTGAGTTCTTCAAGTATGGGCTTCGGGTGCCTGCACATCCTTTTGTTGCTCAAGTTCTTAAGGCTTTTCATTTGGAGATTCAATTTTTTGTTAATTTTTCTTCTTTCAGATGTTTCCTGTCATCGGTGCTATCGAAGATCAATTTTTTCACTTTCGCAGCCGCCTTTGCCATTATAGGGAAAGGTTTTGTGAGCAGAAGGATAAGCTCCAGGAGAAGACTTCCGAGGAGAGGAAAGTTTCATCATCGCTCTTCAAGGCTTGCAAAGACTTGAGAGATTGTCTTATGTATCTTGGAGGCGAAGTGCAGGACTTTTCTCTGCCGAATGCTTCGAATAGAGAGTTTGCTGAATGGATTTCTGCAAACTGTTCTTTTGCAAAGTCCACAGCGGAGAACTTTGGTATTTTAGCAGGAGCAGCTTGAATTGAGGAGGCCTTCGCTCAGTTGAGCTTATCTGGCGGGAGTGTTGACCCGATTTTAGCCGAGGGTTTTTCTCCTGTTGCGAAGCTTCCAGACCCTATTCCTGAGAAGGCGAAGGATTCTTTTGTCAAGATGATCCCGCACTGGCAAAGTGTTGGTTCAAGGCATGTTTCCTCTTTTGCTGGGAAGCTAGGAGAGGGTCAAAGCTCGGCATCTTCGGATAACTCCGAGAGTGATACTTCGGAAGAATAATTCTTCTTTGTTTAGGAGCTTTTAAGATACATGTGTATTTGTAATTTTTAATCGAAGGCATTTCTTTAACTTATGCGAAGGCTCACTCGATTAATGTATTCTTTTGGCCTTTTGTGTCCTAATGCGATGTCTGAGATACCTTTCTTTTTGGTATTTCATTTTCGCATGCGTCTCTCTTTTGAGAGTTTTTGCCAGAAGCCTTCGTTTTCCAAAGGTTCTTATCGGTAAGGAATGTTTTTATTTTTCCCCTAGTCCTTTTGGACAAAGTTTAGGGTTATAAGCCCTTCTTATGTACCCTTCGCATGATCACCTGATTCCCGTTTTTTGGGAATTTTCAGATGTTTGTCCTTTTTGGACTATATCGAAGGCCATAAGATCTTTCTGACTGACCCTTCGATTGATCCTTTATTCCCATTCTTGGGGATTTTTTGGATATATCTGTCCTTTTGGACGATGTTGAGGGCCATAAGGTCTTTCTTATTGGCCTTTCCACTTGACATTGCAATTGAGCCTTTATTTTTTCAGGGAAAAAGTTTTTTATTCCTCGGTCCTGCCTCGTTAATAACCTTGCTCCCTGCAAAGGGATTCCCTATGCAAGGAAAAGAGTACAGGCCGGCTGCTTTTTCTTTTATACATAATATTTTTTTGAGTTTTTCCACATTCCAAGTGTGGCTTAAATCTTCCCCTTCAGAGGATAGTAGCTTGAAAGCTCTTTTATTGACGGTTGCCTTCGCTATGAAAGGTTCTTCCCAGTTGCTCTGTAGTTTTCCTACAGTTTCTTCATTATGCTTTCGTCGGAGCACCAAATCGCCATCTTCTATACCCTTCGATCTTATGCCCTTATTTTTCCACTTTTTTGTTTCTTTTTCGTATTTCTACAGATTGAGTACTGCTTCGTTGCAAACTTCCTCCAGGCTTTCTTTTGAAGTTAGAGATGCTTCGTCTGAGTTTTCTGTCAGGCTTCGCAGAGACTTGTTTTCTATTTCTTCTGGTGTCATCGCCTCTTCCCCGAAGAGTAAATTGAAAGGACGGAAGCCAGTTGATCTTGATGGCGTGGTTCTTAGTGACCACAGAACTGAATGTAGCTCCTCTGGCCATTTCCCTTTTTTGATGTTCAGGAGTCTTTTCTCGACTGCCAGAAATATTCTCTTGTTTGCATTTTCAACTGCTCCATTTGTTTGAGGGTGGTATAGGGATGCGAAGCGAAGGTAGATGTTCATTGATTCGCAGAAATCAATAAATAGCTGACTATCGAATTGTTTTCCGTTGTCAACTACCAATTTCCTCGGAATTCCGTAGCTGCAGATTATGGCCTGCCATACGAATTTTTTCATATTCTCAGAAGTGATCGAAGCCACCGCTCTGAATTCGATCCATTTTGAGAAATAATCCATTACGACGAAGGTATATTGTAGGTTCCCTGGTGCCGCTGGTAATTTTCCGACTATGTCTATGCCACATTGATAGAAAGGCCATATTGGTTGCATTAGCTGCACCTCTGCTGAAAGGCTTCGCTGATGCCTAGCGAAGAAGTGGCATTCTTTACACTTTTTTACTATTTCCTCAGCGTCTCTTGTTGCTGTTGGCCAGTAAAAGCCCATTCTGTAAGCCTTCGCTACTAGAGGTCTTGATGTGATGTGAGATCCACACATTCCTGAGTGGATGTCTTGAAGTATTTGTTTGCCATCTTCTGGTAATATACAACGGAGCCATGCCTGACATACTCCCCCCTTATAGAGTTGTCCTTCGATCAATTTGTAGTTTCTTGCTTCTTACGCTATTCTCTTTGCTTTAACTTCGTCTTGGGCTTCGTACTTGTTGTTTAAGTGAGCTATTATCGGAGTCCTCCAGTCTTCCCATAATTGAAAAAGGTGGTGCACTTTCCTTCTGGACTCCTCCAATGTTGATCCGTTTAAAATTTCAAAGAAAACATCTGGAGGGAGGCCTTCGCCTGTTGCAGCGGCCTTCGCGAGTGCGTCTGCTTCTTTGTTTAAGTTTCTCTTTAAGCTTTTGACAGTGAAACCCTTGAAATATTTCTGCATTTTTGTCACTGCTTTGTGATATTTGATGAGTTCTGGTTCTCTTGCTTGGTAGTTATTTTCTACTTGGTTTGCTTCGACTTCAGAATCTATGCTGATAAGAACCCTTCTTGCTCCAAGGGCCTTTGCTTTGCGGAGGCCTAGTAGCACTCCTTCGTATTCTGCTATATTGTTTGTTGAATGAAAGTCTAGTTTGATAGCATATCTTAATTTAATTCCTAACGGCGAAGTTATTATAGCTGAAGCTCCAGCACCTCTTGCACCCCAAGCTCCATCGGTGAAAATTGTCCATAGTGAATCCGTCATTGTTACGGCTGCTTTTGGACTTGCTGGTGTCCATTCTGCTATGAAGTCCGCCAGGGCAGCTGCTTTGATGGCTATTCTTGCTCTGAACTCAATGTCGAATGATGCTAGCTCTGCCGACCATTTCCCAATTCTTCCTACTGCTTCTCTGCTTCGCAGTGTGTCTCGAGGAGGGAAGAAAGTTGGTATTATTATTTTTCTGTCACTAAAATAATGTTTCAGTTTCCTTGAGGACATGACCACTGCGTATGCCATTTTTTCTATCTCTGAATAGCAACTTTGATCCTGATAAGGCTTCAGATACAAAGTACATTGGCCTCTGGCTTTTGTCTTCGCCGTTCTCATGTACTAGTGCAGCACATACTGTTGTTAATGATGCTGCAATGTATAAGAATAACTCTTCGCCTTGTTTTGGGCTAGCTAAGGTGGTAAGATCAGAGAGGGCTTTCTTGATATTGTCGAAGGCTTCTTGTTGTTCATCTCCCCATTGAAATTTCTCCTTCGCTCGAAGTGCTTTGAAGATAGGACCATTTCGCTCGGCTAACTTTGGGATGAACCTGCTTAATGAGTTCAACCTTCCAGCAAGTCTTTGTACATCCTTCAGGCATTTGGGCGGAGCTAAACCTTGAACTGCTTCGATCTTTTTCTTATTTTCTTCTATGCCTCTTTGTGATACCATGAAACCCAGCAATTTCCCTGCTTCGACTGCGAAGGCACACTTCGCTGGGTTGAGTTTGAGGTTATGTTTCCTCAGATTCTTAAAGGTTTCGTCCAGATCTTTCAAGCGATCAACTCTTTCCTTTGTCTTTATGACTATATCATCCACATAGGCTTCGGCATTTCTTCCTAATTGATCTTCGAAGATCCCTTAACTAGCCTTGCAAATGTTGCTCCCGCATTACGAAGGCCGAAAGGCATCCTGATGAAACAGAATGTTCCGTCATGTGTGATGAAAGCTGTTTTTTCCTCGTCCCCTTTTACCATATGTATCTAATGGTATCCTGAATTGGCATCCAAAAAGCTTAGCAACTGACATCCGGCTACTGAGTCTGTTATTGTGTCTATTCGGTCTAAAGGGAAATTGTCCTTCGGGCAGGCCTTGTTTAGCCTTGTGAAATCGATGCACATTCTCCATTCTCCTGTTTTTTTCTTTACCAGGACAATATTTCAAAGCCAACTTGAATGGATTGTCGGCCTTATTACTCCGGCTTTTAGCAACTTGGTGACTTCGACTTCTACAGCGGCTTTCTTTTCATCGAAAACTTTTCTGATCTTGTCTACGAAGGGTTTTATCCTTGGGTTTACCTTCAACTCATGTTGTATTGTTTCTCTTTTGATTCCTGAGATGTCTTGAGGTGACCAAGTGAAGACGTCGGCATTGTCTTTCAGGAATCTGATCAATTGTTCTCTCTCATTTGGTGAGAGGTTTTTTCCTATCTTTATTGTTCTCTCTGGCTTCTTCGGCCACAGGATAACCTCCTCTATTTCGCTCGAAGGCTCTAGTTTCGCTTGCTCCCCCTTCGCTTGATTGCTATCTTGTTCCTTTCTGTCTGTTCCTTTGTTAGCTTCGGTCTCTTGTTGCCTGATTGGGTTGCAATGTATATTTATTATGCCCGTTTCCGAAGGTATTTTCATTGTCAGGTAATTGTGGTGCACGGCCGCCCTGAAGGATACTAGGGATTGCCTTCCGAGTATAGCATTGTATTGACTTTCAAAATCCATGATTATAAAGTCTGTTCCTTGAGTTGCTGATTTTTCTCCGTCTTCGAATGTTATTCTCATTCTTATGGTTCCTATTGAGCATGCTTCCTCTTCGCCGAAGGCCTTGAGTACTGTTTTGTTAGCATTTGCGTAACCATCAATCTTCATGCGTCTTAGGGTATCTTTGAATATGATGTTCACCGGCCTTCCATTGTCGATTAGGATTCTGTGTCCTAAGAACCCTTCGATATCTGTCTTGATTACGAAGGCATCTGTATGTGGGTAATCGGCAACTTTGATGTCTTCTGAGGTGAATTGGATAGTCGGTTGTTTTCTTTCTGGACTTCCTGTTCTTGCCCTTGCTGTTTTTGACGGGTGATGTTCTTGTCTTCTCTTCATCGTGAGTTCGGCCCACGGTCGGCGCCAAATGTTGGGGGATCGAAGGTCTTGGTGGACTCGGCGAAGCCCTTCAACGTGTTGTGTAGTAGATGTCGATCCTCGCGAAGCCCTCCGGTAGCCTTGACGTCCGAAAGAGTGCCTCGCGAAGCCTTGAGGTTCTCTAGATTGTTCTCTGATTGCCTGGCGAAGCCCTCCTGAAGTGTTAGTACCTTCGGTATACTTATGTAGTGTGCTTCCCGAAGCCCTCAATCGTCTGCGATGATGGGCGAAGGGGTTAAAGCACAACAGAGAAATGTGGACAGAATGAGTGAGGTATTCTTTGGCTCGCGGCCCGAAAAACAAATGTCATTACAGGAGCTCCTCCCTCCATATTTATAAGGGGAGGAGAGTTCAATATTACAGCCATGCCATTAGGCAATTCTATTACGTCTCTAAGAATTAAGCTTCATTCTAGCTCATACTCTATACCCTTCGCTAGTTGACGAACATCCTTCGCCTGTGACTATAGTCCTTCGCTTGACGGGTACTTGTTGCTGGATCCCTAACAGCGAGGAATCTGGACTGGAACTCTGATGATAGCCTTCGACACCACTGTAATCCAAAGTAGGAACTTCCGCTCTGGTCTCACGTACGAATTGGAAGCAGTGAAATGGTCGAGAATGGCTGCAACGCCCTGCCCGACAAGCGACGGTGGAAGAGGCCGCACGGCAGCAGGTGTGCGCGGGCGGCGGGAGGCGACTCCGAGTGGGTACGCACAGTCGAGCGCCGGTTCCGCATGCGGGGGCACAATCGTGCGTCGTCGCCATCAGTAATGGGCCTAATGGCCAGGCTGCCAGCGTCGCTGCGTGTAAGGACGGAGGGCAGTATACCAGATGGGTCCGCATTGCTCCACACACAGGAACTGCCAGAATGCAGTGGATCTCCATTGCTTCGAGTTGCGCTGGGCTGTAGATCAGGCAGGGACTTGGGTGGCTGCCCTTCATCAGGGAATGCCAACATCCATCTATTTTTTTTTTATATTTTTAAGCCAAAACAGGCATTTAAATGTAGCTTTTGGCCCTGCCACTCTACGTCCCGCCCATCTGCGTTCACGGCCGTGGCCCTCTGCCTTGACCCTGCCGCCCCAGAGCTGCGCCCGCTCAGCGGGGATTCAGTCAACAGACTAGAGCTTTCAGCCACGATGAACACCTCTACACCAGTATACAGGAGCCACCGTGTTCCCAAGCTTCCACACCTGCGCTTGTGCACAAGCGCGCTGGTATTCGACCTGCTGCCCAACTGCCGCGTGTATGGGAGCCGATGGCCTCCCGTCCCTGCGTTGAGCCGCGGGAGCCAACGCCCGGTGAGGGGGCGCCTGCCCTCACTACAAGAAAAATAATTATTAGTCACTAAGGTATTTGGTCACTAGATGTGTATTATTAGTCACAATAGCTATTTTGTCACCAATAAGCTTGGTCACATTTGTGGTGGCTAAAATCTTGTCACTATATGCATATAGTGACAAAAAATTATAAATGTTGGTCGCTAAAACTATATAGCAACCAAAACAACCTTAGTAACTATATATGATGTTGGTCACTAAAACTTTTTATCTACCAATAATCTCAAAGTTGGTCACTATTGATCAACTTTTAATGATCAACAAAGGAAAAAATTTTCTGATCACTAAAACTTGGTGACTAAAAATCTATTTTCTTCTAGTGCCCTACTCTCGCATGCATCGAGCCACTACCTCATGCCCGCACGCAAAGGGCGACGCCGCAGGACAAGACGCACGGTGCCGGTTGAGCGACAGTGCTGGTGGCGTCGCACGAAAGCGTGCACGTGGGAGGAGGGCAGCCCTGCAGGCCAAGCTAGGCGGGCGGTTGCGTGCAGTGTTGTAAAAATGCTACAACGGAGCGGTAGTTTGCGCAACGGGAGTTGCATATATGATATATTTGATCGTTTTATATATTGCAATAATATTTGATATTTTAGTTGCATCTTCCTACTGTAGAATGCATCCGGAGACTCAAAACGATGTCGCAAGCCAGAGATGGTAACATATTTACAGAGCACACCAAGTTAGGAAACTCTCTGATATTTGCCGATACAGAAAAAGTCCTACCTGATCGATTCATCTAGGTAGCCATTGGGATAAGAACTCCGATCCGACCATGTTGGTCATCAATACTATACTCAAAAGTAGAAACTTCTCAGTGACATTCAATGAAAGGAGATGTGAGAAGGCTAAAGGTCCGAGTAAGCAGAGTAACCTCAAGGTGACTCATTGATCAAAGCCTTCAAAGAAGACGGCCTGTCAAATCTGATTGCCTTGCGGGGGATGGTAGTACACAGGCAATGTAGAAAAAAGAAATCGTCAATCCAGGATGTAGCGGCATGACATACTCCCTGGCAACAGGATGCTAATTAGTCCATACCACCGTGAGAAACTTGACGAAAAATACGGCCACTGCAGTTTGGATCAACTACTTGGGTATGAAAAGCAAAAGGATAGTTTCGTTGTCATCCAATGATACGTTGCAGCATGTCTTTTCTAGTTCTATATTTTCTAAGAGATTTAGCGGAGTAGTCACAGTGGATTACTTAGGGTTCCTTTGCTTTCGTTGTATCCCGTTTTTGAACCGCGTTTACCATATCAGTCCTTGGAAATATGCTGATACGAACACTTACACAGAAAATGTCACCACAATCATACTATATTTACATAGAGAATAATATGAAAAATGTCTTACAAGAGAAAAATCATACACATCATGGCCAAAGGTCTTATACAACAGCAGCGGAACAATAACGGTAGCCCAAGCCTACAGACAACTTGAGTGCAAACATAGCCTTAATCTTCATCAGTCTTGATCTTCATTAGCATCGATGTCATGCTGTGTCTCATCTGTATTAATTAAGCAAAGGGTGAACACAAGGGCTAAACATGTGCAAGTGGTGTAGGGTCAATATGTGGGCAGAAAGCAACCTTTATGAAGGGTTGTTTGGAAAGCAAAGATAGGTAGTCTGGTTGAGTGAAAGTAGATTCGAATTGTTCTTGTAGAATGTATAAATTTTGCACAGATTTTTCAACACAAGAAAAGTACTAATGGACATAGCTTCAACCAAAGATAGGTAGTCTGGTTGAGTGATAACTGTGCATTATTTTTCAGGTATGGTACCTGTTCCTTCGCCAAGGATGAAGCTGTCAATCCTTGTGTCATTGTGTAATTTTAATTGTAAAATACTTGTGTGTAGGATCACGGACAAACAGAAGAACGCGGAGCGAAGTGTAATAGCTTTGTTGTCTCCTGGTGTGGGCAAATGCTACGGAGAGAGGGAACCCGCTACGAGATGGAAGGGACACACGACTATCCGACGGATAAGAATCACTGATGTCATGGTGCACTTACTGAGAATTGAGCTTTATAGAAGTTATATTGCAGTTTGTAGGGATGACAAAGATTATTTTATACCGATCACGAAAGGATAGCAAAGATTACCTGCTCAGCTATCTATTCTGTCCCAATAAAGTATGTCTCATTCTTTGATTAAGTCATCCATAGATCAAATTATAAGCCAGATGACGCGGCAATGACTCTCCTATGTTCTATTCACACTTTTATTTCTGAAATAGTTGTTAGTAGGTCATAAGACAGCCAAGTGTACATGCTAAGTACCGACTAAGAATTAAAGCTGTGGGTATTGGCACTGAATGCTGACCTAAAGAGGCCGGCCCTCGAACGCCTATCAAGGCTGTCATGTTGCTTGCTGCAGCTCACGAAACAGGACGAGGACAGTTGAAAGTGACTGGAACCGGATGGGCCAATTGCTCTCGTACCATTCATAAGGGACGCAATCCCCCAATCCCAATTAGTAAGCAGACCGTCCCCCTCGTACCACTGATAAGTGCATAAATCTCTCAAAAATACATAAGTGCTCACAAACAGACAATTTTGTTCCAGTTTTACCCCTGAGCCTCATCAACCATCATCAGATGGACCAAAATTCGTGGAAAAGTTCTGGAAAATCAAGAAAACGAAAAAAGTCATATTTATTAATAGAAAAAGGACCGTAAATGACAAAAAATATTCCGGGACTGAAAAATACAGAAAAAATAAAATTTTTGGCATGACCGCTTCACATGTACATGATTCCAGCCACATGTTTAACAATAGAGAACACATATTTCAACAAATCCAACCGTACATTTCAACAAGTCCAACCATACATTTACCCAAGCATCAAATGGTGATAGAAATGAGGGTCCAAACATGCAAATAAAAGTCGAAAGATACAAGGTTTAGGCAAATTCTTAAGAACCAACAGTGGGTTCTTTTGATGAAGAATCGTCTCCTTTGTCTTGAGAAAGCACCAAAAACCTCTTAACAAAAATGCTAGAACTCGACGTACCAACTTCGTCATCGCCATGCACCGAATTGACAAGCCTTCTAGTGATGGAGCCCGACGAGATGGTGTCAGCTGGGATTGTCTTGGGCCTTTGTGGCTTCCTCTTGGGGTATGTCTCACTACTACAAAATAGGCCTTTAGTGATGGGCCTATTAGGCCTGTAGTGGCGGACAAAGCGTCCGCCACTACATTTCCGCCACTAAAGGCTCGGAATAGCAGTGGCGGACGGATGTGTCTGCCACCACTAGAGAAGACCAGTGGACACTTAGTTAGAATAATACTAGCTCATCAACCCGTGCAAAATTGCACGGGCTAGCAATTTGAAGATATTATTAAGCTTAAGAAACATAGACATAAAAAAATAATTTAGCCGCCATTCATTCTTAAAATAGCACAATCAGTATGGTCAAATGATATACTGTATAATTCTTTGTTGTAGCCATAAACAAATAATTTAGCCGCCATTCATTCCCTTACATATTGAATTTTGATTTGGTAATTTCATAAATGAAAATTGTTTTATCTATCTTTTTTATAGTTTTTTGTCTGATCTACCATGCAAATAAAGTAGACAACGCCCTGTAGTGAACAGGTTGCTGGCCCTGGCCTTCTTCAGAATCTAAAACAAATCATGTGAATTTTAATTTTACAATGTATTCTTTTGTTTTTAAGATATTTATCGCTTATGTATTAATTTCGTCAAATACATATGATTTTTATTATTTGCCTATTTATAGAGAATTTTTGGTCTGGTGTACACTCTCATTCAATTGAATTAGTGGTTCTACATAACACATGTCACAATTATTAGTAAACAAAATGTTGAACATATATCATTTTTTAGGGTATGCCTTTTCCAAACATTTGTTCAATAGTACCAAAATATAATAATAATGGACAAATATTTTTACACAGATATATCATTTGAAGCACGGGATTGTAATTGTTGATTGATGGTTACAGTTTGCCGAGCATCTAAATCAACGGATAGATGTTTTACTTTTTTCTGCTAATTTCTAAGATTTTCCAACGATTAATGTGGAGGCTTCAAAAGGAGCCTCCAATTAGTAAATATAAGATGAGGTATGGAGCTTCATATTTGAAAAGAAAAATGACTTGAGTCACATTTTCTTTGGGTCATTCATAGGGCAATTTCTGGTTTCACGGTGTCCAAATTCTCCACATCGGGGGCAACGTTGTTGTCTTTTTGCGCCCGGCTCATTACTAGCTTTGAATCTGTTCTTTCTTTGTCTTCCAGGTGCTCTTTTCAATGATGGTGACAGCAGCTTGAAACCCATATCCACTTGGGTCCATTGTGACTTGTCGGTCATATGAGGAATAGAGCCACTATATGTTGTCCTAAACCTCTCCACACTATAATACTCATGAGCAAAAGTAGACATGTCGATATCTAGAAACATCTGAATTGAAGCCAAAGCATGAGGACATGGCTTTCCCGTCATATCCCACTCTCCACAAGTGCAAGTACGAGCGTTTAGATCTACCACATGATACCAAGGTGTCATATCATAATGGAAACCATAGACCTCAACAGTGTGCTGCCCTTTATGCACCTTCATTTGACCCAATCCTCTTGTTTTGGCCTTTAGTTGCTTAATTAATGTTAGAAAAATAGTTCCAGATAGCTTGCTGGTAATCCTTCTTCTCTTGTCCCATAAGTCCATGGTCATACGCCTCAATGTATCAATCAAATCAACAAGAGGCAAGTCTTTTATCTTCTTGATCCAACTTCTGAAGCTCTCGGACGGATTGTTGTTCACATAGTCGCACTTGACATCATTTGAGAACATGGACCTGCTCCACAAGTGATTGTGGTGTAGGTTCATGTATGTCACAACTTCCGGATTTGCAGCAACAACTTGATTCCAATGGAACTCAAATTTCTTGGACTTGTAAGCTCTAGTTCCTGGCCACATATTCTTGTCATATACCTCTCCACGATAATACTTTTTGAAGTTGGACCACAAATGCCTCATGCATTCCCTATGTTCAATGCCAGGGTACACCTCTTTGATAGCAGCATCAAGGCCTTTGCATGCATCTGTGGATATAGCTAAAGATGGTGGATGGAGAGGGTACATCAAATTGTTACCATCAAGTGTTGTAGCAGATGGCACTTGTCATTTATACCTTCCATTCAAAGTGGTTGTGTCAATACCAAGGTAAGGTCGACATCATTGTTTCAAACCATCAACACATGGCTTCAAGGCAACGAACAACTTGTCAAACATCAATCCATCTGCAGTTGGCTTAGTGACAATCTCAAATATGGAGTCTGGAGACCTCTCAAGAAGTGTTGCCCTGAAACTGAACAATGCCTAAAAGCTATCTTCCCAAGAGCCATAAATTTTATCCATCGTCATATGCCTTCCCTTCTAGACAGTGTTGTAAGCAACCCCAATACCATACTTCTCTAGCAACCTGTCTTGTAAATCAGCAAATCCCAAGTCCTCGTTTCTTCCTCAACCATACAATAACTCTGCCAGCCACCCAATTCTTTGATGCCATAGTGCTCACTAGCTTGGCAATGCCTATGCAATCATGCTCATGTGGAGTCATAGTGATCTGAAAAAAAAAGACAAATGGACAAAGAAGTAATCCATTTATACATGTTACATATTCCAAACCAAACAAATGTACATAGTTCAAACGGAAACACACCTCCACAGTTGGCTGCCCCACTAGCTTATTAGCAACAATCCTCCAAGGACAACCCTTTGCCTTACATTCAGCCCTATACCTCCTTTTATCAGTTACAACCTTGTGCAGCACAAATTCATTATTTAGGATGCAATATTGCCTCAAAGCATCCCTGAAATCCAACATCGATGGGAATTTCTCACCCTTTATTATGTTTGGGTTTTCCTTATCAAGAAAAAAAAACAGGGCTCATTTTCAGCATTTTCACCTACCAAGATTTCTGCCTCACATCCATTGACACCAACGCCGTGATGCCCCAAGTTCATCATTACTGCCTCATCCTCGGCCCTCAAACATGGAGAAATAAAAACCTCATCGTCCTCTAAGACTATGTCCTCACCTTCCATCCAAGACGGGTCCACATTTTCTTCAACCTCGCTCATCACCACTTTCCTCCTCTGTTTCGGCTGAACTACTTGATTCCCGTGGTAAATTTGGATTCCTCCTCACGGGTAACTTCTCCATCTTAGCCTCTATAATCATGCTACTCTTATAAGAAGGTTTCATCGGGAATTCAACAACAAATGAGATTCTTTTGCCCCAGATCTGGAATTTATGAAAAACCATGCACAAATCATCATTTGTCACAACAAGTTGCAACCCTTTCTTCTCAAAATCCCAATACAAAAATGCAGGTTCTTGACACGTTGCCCACTTGGTCTTGTTTGCTAAATCAGCCACAAGATTACACATTGTGTACCCATCGATCTCATTCAACTCAACAATGTGATCTATGTTCTCAAATTCCACTCTACCGCCATCATCCATATATGCAGTGTACCCAAGAACTCTAAAATTGATAGTCATCTGTGGCTGTGAAGCATTCCTATACATGGAAAACTGAACTAACTTAGGCCTACTCATTCGTTAACAAAATAAATTGCAAAGGAAATTGAAACTCACCTTCCAGTGAAACTGTTGCCTGCTTCGTCAATGTGGCTGCCTGAGCCCATAACCGTGCCACTGCCTGCCCCGGGCGCCTCACCAGCCGACAACCTGGCCACGCCTCCAGTGCAATGGCTCCCCTGCCTCACCAGTGCCACGCCTTCAGTCTGGCCTCTTGTGCCCTCGTCGTCGCGACCCTCGCCAAATCCGGCAGCACGCGGCTCGGCTCCTCCCCTGTCATCGCGTGGGGCGCGCGGCTCGCCTCCTCGCCTGCCGCGTCGGACGCACATGGGGCCTCCTCCTCCGCCGCAATGGAGCGCTCAGGCGCGCGGGAGGGCTACGCCATGGTCATCTCCTCCTCTGGCGCCTTCGTGCATCCTCGATTTGGTTTTTCTGATTTGGCCCGGTTCGAATGGGGGTTCACGGGAGCGACCACGCAGGGGCAATCTGGGTACAGAAAAATGGGATGATGCCGGGTTTGGGTTTTGGGAGTGGCGGGCGCCTTCGCGAGTGGTGTTGGGGAGAAGCCGGCTTTACTAATGGGGTTTTGGGGAGACGGTCTCCTTTAAGAGTGGGGTGAGAGCAATTATCCCAAACCGGATGAGTGGTAGAACCGGTACGCACTGTTACTCTTTATTTTTATTTAGGTCGGAAACGTTGAATAGTTCCCCTATCAACATACAGTTCTACTTGTTCATTTCGTTTTTTTGCAACATAAAACTAAAAAGGAAAAAATAAGTTTTTTTAAAAAATGTTTTTATTTAATTTATAGCATTTAGTAGTACGTGGTGCTATTGCTTTTCCCCTGGAACTTCTATGTCAATCTGTAATTTTTATTTTTATTTTGCAAAAATATGCCAATCTTTATGGTGTGGGCTGTTAACTAAGCGACATGATTCATTAATTTTCGTTTTTGTAAGGCTTGTTTTGTATGTAATCAGCTTGCGTTTGTGCCTTGGTTGTTTGAAAACATTTTGTTATATGCTAGAGACAACCTCATTCTTGCAAAAAAAAAAAAAGAAAGATAATACATGTTAGTGACCCCAGTTCCATTTCACGATCGGAGACTAGCAATAACGGTGTGTTCTGTGCAATACCGGGGTGCTCTATTCTTCAAGAAGATTATTGGAAATGCTGGACCCTACCACATAACAACATATCTTGTTGGATTGTTTTTTAGATGGTATAGAGGGCTCTTTGGTAGGGCTTAGAAAAACACTCTTAAGACAAAACTCGTATTGTCAAACGGCTCATGTCACACCGCGCATCACCATTGAACCTCTGGTGGCAGCTGGCGCATGTACACCAGAGAGCTGCAGCAGCTGTACACACAGAGAGCCACTGATCAGTGCCGTCGTGCACAAAGTGTTTCCGCTTTTCACAGGATCGAGTCGGTACGCGCTGATGAACAGACGTAACAGTACAACATATAAAAAACACAAATTAAGTCTTTAAGTAATTACATTAGTCCAATTAAAACACGAGTAGCACAGCGGAAGTCCAACGATACTAGTACAAGTCCAAAGATAAAAAGAAGATACAACGCGCGCGCTCACGATACAAGTGAATCCTCATCCAAAATCATGAAGATGCGAATTCGAGAGGAGATCACTCCTCAGTCTCCCAGTGGGCGGTTCAACCAAAAGGAAGCTGGCCCTCCCACAGTCCACCTCCACCCATAGAGTCAGGGATAAAGGTGCTACCTGCAATAAAACATAAAAAGCCAAACCCTGAGCAACTAATACTCAGCAAGACTTACCCGTCAACGTGGCTATCTACAGCCGACTCCTAATATGCAAGGCTAAAAAAAAGGATGGCTGACTCGATAGCATAACTCGCACTAATTACTTGGTCCTTACTTTCAAATTTTTATTTTCACATTAAGTACTTATCCAGTAAAGCAGTGTGCATATAACTAAAACAGATATAAATAATAATACATCATATCATCAATATAGCAGTAATGAGATACAATAAATATAAGTACTAGTCATCATCATCAATCATATCACATTACGAGGTGACGCACTGAGCATGGTTGCTCATGACCGAGAGCGGCGGCATCGATGTACATCCTGTAAGAGAAAACCTGACCACACGCCGCACACGCGTAAAGTCGCATGCAGCAACCATTCGCAAGGGTCCCCCTAGAGCTGGCTGGGTCTCACACCTCCCGAGCAAGGCCTTCCCGCACGGTCCCCGTCCCAGACGTACGCCCCGATTGGGAAGCATCCTTTCTCTCCCAAGTATCATGATAGAAAATGCAAGTATCCGCGAGACACCAGGGCAACCCAAGCTAATAAGTTTACTAGGCCCATAAAAACACTAGCATGTGATCAGTACGTTCGAACTTGCACAATAGGGCCAACAACGAACGGTCCTCAATCGACACAGACGGGGCTACCACCGTGAAGGCTCAGCCTTCTCCAACCATCCTACACAAACAATTCCCCGTCCAGTCTCAACAATCCTAAATCCATCTAGTACAATCCAGGGTGATTCCTATCATGCGAGTGGGACCTACCACTCGACTTCTACCGTTCGCTAGTCCCTAAGCATAGCAAGTTCTAACGTAACCTAGACCACATCTACAAAAATAGGACACAAGGTAGGATATGGAAGGGTAATCCTAATGCAGTTCTAAAGTTTCACATCAACTCCTAATAAACCTGATGCACAATCAATTACTAGCCCCAATCAAGTGAGAAAATAAAATCCTAATAAGGGAGGCATGCACCGGGGCTTGCCTGGCTCAGGAGTGTAGCTAACTGGGTCAGCGGGGTCAGTGTCCTGCTGCGGCTGCTCCTCCTGCACCTCCTGGGCCTGCTCCTCCGGCAGCTGGAAGTCGAGCGGCTCCAGAGTCGTCTCTGTCACTACACGTTATGACAAGGATATAATGCAAGTTAGATGCAAGTAACATGATGCAATTAAGAACTTTAATTATCTGATATGACAGTTATTTACACTGTAAGTGCAAATGATTAACTTGTTAATTACTTTTGTTCAAAGTATTTCCTTCATTGACTTCCAATTAAGTTAACCATTTAATCAACTTGAGTAGATTAAATAATAAATCGATTTTAAAAACTAATTTATGTCCAGTGGCATTTTTCTGGTGAAAGCCACCACTGGAAGTGATTTATGGTGAAGTTTGACGATTTATTGTAACATTAATAATTTACAATAATTTAAACAATGCAGATAACGATTTAAATCATAAGGAAATAATTAAACAGGATATGACAGTAGAAAAATGTTCTGTAAGTGTGTTATCAGTAGGTTAACAGGCATGCAAGATTTTATGAGTTATGGGGCAACAGAGAATTAATTATGATTTAAACAAGATCTGGGGACTTATATTTATACAAGAAAACGATGAATGGTATTAAGTGATCTGCTATTTTTCCTAGACATAGAAGGTCACAAAGAAACTAAAAAAATTAGCTTCATATTTTTCGGAGATGTATTCCATTTATTATGCATTTTACAATTCTCAGGCAATTTCTGGTAATTTAACTAAATTGGAAAAGGATTCAAAATGGCGCGACCCATCAGATCTGGGCCACAAAGGCGACCACAGAATCTGGGCCGCACCAGATCCACCAAAAGCCACACCGGATCCCGCCACACAGATGCAAAAGCACACGGTGGGCTGCACGGTTGACCGCATCGGATCTCACGTGGCCACATGGGATCACGGCCGTGTGGTCCACAGTGCGCGTCGGCCGGCACCGTCGCCGGAGGGCGGCGGCGCATCGCCGGAATCACGTTCCCGGCGGTCATTTGGCACGGGGCTTGGACGAGAGGGGAGAGCACGGAAGCGCGGCCTCACCTCGGTCAACAGAGAAGAGCAGGGGTGGCCGGAGCGTGCTCGGCGACGAGCGGCGGCGGGAGGAGAAGACCGGCGACGTCGCGGAGGCGGAGTAGAACTCGGTGGCGGCGCGGATCTGGCGGATAAGCTTCACGGAGCTACGATGGAGCCTGGTACGGGCACGGTTGACGACGAAGACGTCGGGAAGGTGGTCGGAGCGGAGAGGACTCACAGCGGCTCGACGACGACGATGGAAAAAGCTTCGATTCCGGCGAACTGGCTGCGAGGGAGGGGAAATGGTGAGGTCATGAGTGTGCGCGGTTGCTTTGCGTGGCTACGGGCGCGAGGAATCGATGGAAGGCTCACCGTAGAGGGAGGGAGGCTCGGCGACGACAGAAAGCTCGGTGGCCGGGGTTGGGGACGAAGGGGTCGATTCACCCTCTTCACGTTGGGAAGAAGGCTGCGGACGCCATGGTGAGCTCAACGGCGTCGCGGCGCACTCCTTCGCTCAGCAGCTCGGCTCGGAAGAACCTCGCGGCGGCGGAGCAGTGGCGGGGTGGAGCTCGAGCTCGGCGATGGAGTTGGCGGCTAAGGTTTGGGCTGCGATGGAGCCGTTCCGACCAGGGGAGGGGGACAAATAGCGCTGTCGGAGCGGGAAGCGGCGTGGGCGGTGCGGCGGAGCTGTACAACGGCGGCCACGCGGCGGAAAGGCGCCAGTAACGACCAGCGAGAGAGAGGAGACCGACAGGTGGGTCCCACTGGCATCTTTTCTTTTTCTGAAATATTCAAACTCCATTCTGTCCCTCATTTTTGGTACTTAAAAAGGACTAGCAAATGAGCTCCAAATTTCGTAAATTTGGTACCATTGGAAAGATCTGGAAAAGATCTATCAACTGGCCAACATGCACATCTGGAATCCAAAGGTATTTCAAATGGCATCAATTTGAAGTTTGCTACTTTTTTAAGTTTTGGGAATTTATTTGAGATAGCAAAAGAATTTCTAAAATCACCATAAATTCTCCTAAATTCTTATTTCAGAAGTGCTACCCACTTGTATTTTTGGTTGCTCGAGTTGTTGTGCAAAAATTTGAATTCTTTCACAAGCTATGGTTTGAACATTGTTTGAAGTTTGAATTTTGAATTTTGATTTGATTTGAATTTGTGTGTTCTGTTCATTTGGGTGTGCACTAACTGTACATCAGTGACACGCAGTGTCACACACCTGATCGCAGTTGGGCTAGGCGTGGCACGACGCCCTCATGAAGGAACCGCCATGGTAGATTGTAATAATAATTTATGATCCAAATATCCTATTTTACTTTATTTTTATTCAGAACTTTGGCTCTTATTACCTAATTTGTATACTCCGATGTGGCTCCTTTTATTGCTCAATTATTAAGATAATAATAGATTTGAATTGTTCTTGTAGATTGTACAAATGTGCACAATTTTTTCAAGACACAAGAAAACTACTAATGGACATAGCTTCAACCAAAGATAGGGAGTCTGGTTGAGTGCTAACTGTGTACTATTAAGTTTCACGACCTGTTCCTTCGCCAAGATAAAGCTATCAATTGAAATGGTGCAAATTTGAAGTACTTGCCACTTTTCCCCATTATTAGTTTATTGTCATTTTTTGTAATTTAATTGTAAAATACTTGTGTGTAGGATGACGGACAAACATATAAGATTGTAAAATACATTTGTGTAGGATCAGGGGCAAACAGAAGAGCGTGTAGCGAAATGTAGTAGCTTCGTTGTCTCCTGGTGTGGCCACATACGTGTGCATTCGGAGACACAGATCGGATGGGCAAACTCTATATGGAGACAGTGATGCCGCTCCCAGATGGAAGGGACAAGCGACTATCCGACGAATAAGAATCACTGATGTCGTGGCCCGACTGAGAATTTGAGCAGATGAAGGCTACCAAATGCTTATTCTATTTAATGCCGGCAAAGCAATGGAATGCGCGGAGAAAGTGGAGCTTAAGTGTCATAAAACTGAACCGTTTCTTCTTTGTAATTAGGGAGTTGATTGCATGGTAAATAAAAGAAAAAACGCAGCTAACCATTATTCGCAGAGAGATGAGAAGACGTGAGGGATCTGTGTAACATGATTAAATAGAATATATCAAGGGAGAAATCTTGTGAAGTGAATGTTCAGGATTTACTAAAGAAAAGGATTAATGGACAGGATTATTGAGGTGATGTGGCGCAATGAGGACTGAGGTTTAGAAAAAAATAATGAGGATCAAATGGACAACATCTTGCTAGCGCATGTACACCAGCACTGCATGCGCGTCACCATTGAACCTTCAGGGACGGTCGCAGTTGATGCACTTCTGGGGGCAGCTAGCGCATGTACACCAGCGAGCTGCAGCAGCAGCTTACAGCGAGAGCCATTGTCACTGCCGCCACAATACCGTGGACACCTGATCAATGCTGTCGTGTACACCAGATCACGGTTGGGCTAGGTGTGGCACAACGCCTCATGAAGGAACCACCGCGGTAGATTATCATAATAATTAATGATCTTAATCTCCTGTTTTACTTTATTTTTATTCAGAATTTTGGCTCTTATTACCTTCTAATTTCTATACTCTGAGGTGGCTCCTTTTATTTCTCAATTATAAATATATTAAATTTTAATTGTTCTTGTAGAATGTAAAAACATTGCACAATTTTTTCAACACATAAGAAAAGTACTAATGGACATAGCTCCAACCAAAGATGGATAGTCTGGTTGAGTGCTACCTTTGTATTATGTTTCAGCACTTGTTCCTTCCCCGACGAATAAGAATCATTGATATCGTGGCTGTCTGAGAATGAGCTTTAGAGAAGTTATTGCAGTTAGCAGAAATGACCCATCATAGAGATTATATACCAATAACGAAAGGATTGCAAAAGATTCCCTGCTCACCTAATCCCTCTATTATGTCCCAATCAAGTCTGTCTCATCCTTTGATTATAAGTCATGAATAGGTCAAATAAGAAGCCATATGGCGCGGCACAGACGCGCCTATGTTCTAATCAAACTTTAATTTACGAAGCAGTTGTCAGTAGGCAGCTTATTTTACATGCTAGAGTAGAATTAAAGCTATTGGGTATTGGCGCCTAAAGAAGCCGGCCGTCGAGAGCGTATCAAGGCCGTTGTGTTGCTTGACAGGACAATGACAACTGAGTGCGACCAGAACCGGATCAGTGGTACCCAGAACAGTACGCTATTTGGCCAAAGTGGTACTGGTACGCTACTGCGCATATCCTCCCGAAACAGGAAGGAGGACCACCGATGGATCGTATGGTTTGCCACTGGAAGCTCCTGTACGTCTACTTGCTAGTCTTGGCTCACCATGCCGCAGCCTCCGACGGCGCTGTCACCACCGTCGTGTACTGGGGCCAGAACGACGAGGGCCGATTGGCCGAGGCATGCAGCAGCGGCCTGTACGCCATGGTGAACATCGCCTTCCTTTGCAACTTCGGCGGTGGCCAGAAACCGTTCCTCAACTTGGCCGGCCACTGCGACCCCACCATAGCGGGCGGCTGCCCACTTGTGCGCCAAGACATCCACTCCTGCCAGTCCAGAGGCGTCAAGGTGCTGCTCAGCATCGGCGGCGGCGTGGGCAACTACAGCCTCGCCTCCGCCTTGGACGCGCAGGGCCTCGCCACCTACCTCTGGGAGACCTTCCTCGGAGGCACCAGCAACAATCGCCCGTTCGGCGACGCTGTGCTTGACGGCGTCGACTTCGTTATCATGAAAAGCTCCGGCGGGCACTACGACGACCTCGCCAAGAGCCTAGCCACTCTGTACAAGAGCGACGGGACGAGGAAGAAGGCGTATGTGCTCGCCGCGGCGCCACGATGCCAGTATCCGGACGCCACCTTCGCCGCTGCGCTCGACACGGGGCTGTTCGACTACGTGTCGGTGCAGTTCTTCAACAACCCCAAGTGCAACTATGCGGCTGTTGGCGTCGCCAATAATCTGAGTGTTTTGTGGGAGCAGTGGGCGCGAGGCTTGCCGTCGGCGTCCCTCTTTCTCGGGCTTCCGGCGTCGCCCGATGCCGCCAGCAGTGGATACATAACCCCGAAAGCACTTGCAACGCAAGTGCTACCGCTTGTCAAAAGCGCTGCTGCTAATTGCCGCGGCATCATGCTGTGGAGCCGCTTCTATGACAAGGAAACAAATTACAGTACGATTCTGCGGGGCATAATAAATGACGACAAGACAGGGCCATCGCAAAACAAGAGGATAAAAATATGTAAGTATCTCTCATCTTTGATGTTTCTTCTTCTTCTTCTTCCAGTAGTTTGTTCTCCCAGTCGATCTTTTATGTTCTCTTTTCCAAATGTATGTGATGTGATATTGATTATTATAGTGAAGTAATTATGATCATCCTCTAGTTCCACTATCCAAAAATGTTGTGATCGATCACCTAAGTGTTCATACAATTGTCATGGTAACTCTGATTCGGGACCTTGTTTCACTTTTAGATTGGACGAAATAGTTTACCAGAGTGCACTAGGAAACAAACTTTACATGATAACCACTAGGGATGAAAATGAACGGAAATGATCGGAAAAATGCCCAAATCATTTCCATTTTCATTTTCATATTTTCTTTATCGGTCGGAAACGAAAACGGAAAAGTCGGAATCGGAAAACGGAATCGGAATAATCGGACATTCGAAAACGAACAAGTCGGAACGAAAATATGTCGGAAATGATCGGTAAATAATATTTTAAGTCGGAATATAATAACATCGAACAACACGTCCAACATCATCTTAACCTAGACGTCAACATAGAAGCACTACAAGTGATGTCTCGTAGGAAGTCATTCATATCAACATAGTCTTAACTTAGACAATACAACAAACATGTAGTCCGAACTTAATACAAATAGCACAGTGTCTGATTCATCATACATATATAGCTAGGCCTAATACAAATAGCACAGTGTCCGTTTTCATCCCTAATAACCACAAGAGCCGGCAGCTGAATATGGTTGAGATTTTTTGCGAGCCTTTGAAAAACTTATCAAGAGAGTCCATGAACTACACATCTAATGTTGTTTCTCAAACAGAAACAAATCATTTGTGTTATCCCCCCACCCCTACAAAACATATTTGATGCATATATTTTCAAGTTATTATCACCACAACCTCTAGTAGAGGAATTAATTACCATTCTTTATTTGTTCAGATATTGTAGCTGGCACCTCTGCCCTGTCTGGGGCATGCATAATCCTTCTCACGTTCATCCTATGGTACAAGACACATTACGGAATGATGCCATGGCAAAGGGGGTCAAGGAATGCATCAAGGATTGAATCCTTCCTGCGAAAGCAGGGAACTTCTCACCCCAAAAGGTACACTTACTCAGAGGTGAGGAGAATGACCAAAAGTTTTGCTCACAAGCTTGGCCAAGGCAGCTTTGGAGCTGTTTATAGGGGCAATCTCCCTGATGGCCGTGAGGTAGCTGTCAAGATGCTCAAGGACACCAAAGGTGACGGCGAGGATTTCATGAATGAGGTGGCTAGCATTAGCAAAACATCCCATGTCAATGTTGTTACTCTCTTAGGATTTTGCCTTCAAGGTTCAAATAGAGCTCTAATCTATGAGTACATGCCCAATGGTACATTGGAGAGATTCACTTTTGGTGACAACTCTGCCGAAGGAAACCAGACACTAAGCTGGGACAAGCTATTTGAGATTGTCATTGGAATTGCACGGGGGCTGGAGTATCTCCACAGCGGGTGCAACACCCGCATTGTCCATTTCGATATCAAACCTCAAAATATTCTTTTGGATCAAGAGTTCCGTCCAAAGATCTCTGATTTTGGATTAGCAAAGCTGTGCCGAAAAAGAGAGAGCAAAATCTCCATTGTTGGCGCAAGAGGTACGATAGGCTACATAGCGCCTGAAGTGTTTTCAAGAAACTACGGCGCAGCGAGCAGCAAGTCTGATGTCTACAGTTACGGGATGGTGATTCTTGAGATGGTTGGAGCAAGGAAGCAGATTGATGTTAGCACAGGAGCCAGCAGCAAATATTTTCCCCAGTGGTTGTACGATGACTTAGATCAGTTTTGCGGCGCAACCTCCGAAATCAGCAGTGAGACCACGGAACTCGTAAGGAAGATGACCATCGTTGGATTGTGGTGCATACAGATCTCACCTGTGGATCGACCTTGCATGAGTAAGGTCCTTGAGATGTTGGAAAACAACACAATGGACTTGCAGTTGCCATCAGAAGCGTTATGGGATAGTTAAGAGGAGACAGCTCCCAATATAGCTTAGCTCTAACAGATAGAGGAAGACGAAATCTTCGATTGAAGCCTGAAAACTACAGAACAAGAGAAGCATGGCTCCATTGTTTTGTTCTCAGATGAAAATGCACTAGACTCAAATATATTATGAAAACAAATCTATGAGAAGATCAACAGAAGAATAAATCAATTGACCACTTAATCTTTTCTTGTTATGTTCAGACTAAATCTGAACATAGCAACGCATTGCCGTGGCCAAAAGCCACTGCATATTCACAACTAGCAGCATGGCGACTATATAAGCAGATGAAAAATATCCCCGACCACACCAGCAGCAAAGCAAAAGAGCAAAGTAATCGAGTAAAGAGAGAGAGATGAGTAACAACCATGAAGTTGTTATTTCTCAAAATTGCAACGATTGAATAAACAAGTTGTAAAACTAAATAAACTTGCCACCGAACAAAAATTCAGATTATCTGCCTCTTATGTACTTTCAATACCCAAAATAGTCTTGCATTCGTAAATTTCAGAGTAGCAGTAATATGTACACAGAGACATGGAACCTAGTGTTGCGACTTGCGAGCATCAGGGTGCTAACAACCAACACTTTCTATAGCGCTGCCATCACAAACAGTGGTACGCGAGCATCAGGAGCAGCACAAACAGACCGTATTGAGCAGACACCACCAGAGCCGATTGAGAAGGGAGAGGGGGGAAACGAGTTACCTGGGTCGCGATTGTTTGAGGCTCAACGAGGGGAAGGTGAGGCGGACTGCAGCCCGTGAATGGGGACGCGGACAATGTTGTAGATGGCGGTGCAGATGGGATGAAGATGCGGACTGCGATGGGGAAGGTGAGGGGGACGACGACGTGCATGGGGACAGAGACGACGATGCGACGGCGACGGCGCGGCGATCCGGTGGAGCAGGGATGGGCGGCGGAGCTTTGGAGTCGGGGAGAGTGGGAACCGGGAAGATTCCGTTACTTGCGTTTTAGGGTCCGAAACAGTAGTGCCAGGCCAAGTTTTCTCCGATTGGAAAGGGGCCAAAATGGATGTTTCGATTCGTGGCCCGCCAAACACGTCGGGCCGTGTGGTCCTCCCTAAGGGGTATTTTTCTTTAATTATTTGTCACATACTTCATTTTTTTTATAGAGTTCTATGGATCAAGGCCCGGTCCCACATATAATCGCGTCGCCTCGAGCGATTATACAAAATACGCCTATACAAAGTACACAGTGTGAGTGTAGGCAGTAGTAAGTGCATTTCGATCAGAGCTGCCGCCTATAAAATGGCCCCGTATCCCAGCATGTGTGTGAACAATATGAGACGAGGTAACCTGCAGCGCTCTTCTCCCTCTGCAGCTACCATCTGGATTAAACCCAGTTGGGCATCTGAGGCATCAGGATCGTAACTTTAACGAATAGCAGAAAAGAGCTCACCTGTGAATTGAAAGGAACCACATTGCAGATCCACATAGCAGAAAAGAGCTCAGCTCAGCTGTGGGAAGATATACTGGGCTCGATACTCCTGCAGGACTGTGAGTTATCACCTGCTGCCCCAGAAGGGTCGAGAAACTCCTCAAAAAGTCTAGATTGTTGCTGAATCCAGGTAGACATCCAGCTAGTGGTGACCGCAGGGAAACCGATATAATTTACAAGATCTTATTGGCAGCTCTGTTGATCAGCATTAAAAAATAATGAAGAAAATATAGACGGGTAGAAAAAGAACCACACCAGCTGCTTGACAAGATAAATTCACCTATAATGTGGCTTTCTGGGACAGGCCACTAGCACACTATCATAATTTACATAAGCTCCAATCTACTGTACTCCATTGTCCACGCACAGGCGTCGCGATATCAGATGGGAGCAGCAAGGGCACAGGCAGTTCTCTGCACCGGCAGTGCTTGGGCGCAGCCTGCTGCCCCAATTCACCACTTCCTATGCAGTCGTCAATTAACGAACAGCAAAAAGAAACATCAAATTAGTGGTGAAACGTGTCTACTAATATAATTCACATCGTCCTAGCGCAATATTATGGACGACTTTCACTGTGTCATAGCAATGACAAGGTCTAATGGATGTCGATACTCTATATTCTTGCCCATATGGATAGGACGGAGCAGTTGACACCACCACAGAAACGAGCTTTAGCGACGCAAACATTAACGACGTATTCTTGCCCATATGATCTGGCTATATGGAAAGAGAATCAGAGGCTTATGGGTACTTCCTCTCCTTTGTTAACAGAGACTTGATGCACAGAACGTCGTAACATCTCAAATATTTGGTAGTAGCCAATAAAGTGGCCCGTCACTAAAACTCAGTTGTGGTCTGTTGCTTTTCCTGCCTTCTAGAGTCTTTATACAGGTTCAGAGAAAGATTGCAAGATCTTCTTTGAGAAAGATTAGTACACCATAATTTTTTTCTTTTTAACCTAGCATGTTTGAGCGTAAGCCTACTCAGTGGTAAAAATGACCAGCTGTGTCAGCTTATGAAATGCCAATTGCTCAAATGAATGAGAACACTGAAGTAGGGTAGGTGGATGGATTTCCTTTTTGTAGGACGCACTTACTGTTTTAACTGAACCAGGACTCAAAACGACTTTGCAAGCCAGAGGGGGGCAACACAATGACAAGGCATCCGGAAGTAACAAAAGGAAGACGTAATCTCTCGTACCTATTGACATAGCAAAATCCATACGTGGTTCCTGATCAAGGGGTCATCTAGCTAGGCATGAGAGACCTTAGGATAAGAACTCCGATCCGGCATGCGTGGGCAAGATTGTGTGTCAGCGCGCTCGGTCATGGTCAGGCTGCCAGCGCCTCTGCGTCACCCGTGGGCACTGCCAGGTCTGATTGCTGCACTACCAGGTCAGATGGCTCCACATCGCTCCGCGCACAGGAACAGCCAGTCGGTGGCTCCGCAACGCGCGTGGGCACAGCCAACGGACGAATGAGGTGGCTAAGTGGCTGCTTTGTCATTTTCCCACACTCTCACCATCGCGGGTGACGGTGGTGTCGGGGCGTCGTCCATGTCCATAAGCGGGACTTCAGTCATCAGATTACAGCTTTCAGCCACAGCGTTCCCAAGCAACCACATATGTGCTTCTACACAAGTAGTACGACTTTGACTTGCTGCACGCACGCGTTGTCAAGCTGCCGCGTGCATAAGAGCCGATGGCCCAATCTTGTTCGTTCACTGAAAAATGATGTCTGTTGCTACCCGGAAAAAGAAATGATGTCTCTTCGATGGGGCTGCAGAAAAGTTAATACGAAATTGTACTCTAGTAGCTAGCGAAAGTAAGGGAAACGTTATGTTAATTTGCTTTACTAGTGTAATCCAGTACCAAAGAAACAATCCAAAAGTGGTCACGCCACGCAGCATCTAGAAAGGTCAACTAGTGTTTGGTCACGGAAGTTGACTGACAAAATTTCCTATGAACATGCATATAAAATGTAATGTACATCTAGTTTTGTCCTAAATCAATTTTTTAAAACTTTGATCAATAATATCTAGAAAACCGTAAAATTGACAACATAAAAATAATTATACTAAGATTCATCATGAAATGAACTTTTATAATGTATAATACCTTACTTTGAAATAATATATATATTTAGATATAGTTGGTAAAAGTTCGAAAAAATTGACTTCGGCAAACTATATTTTTGAACAGAGAAAGTACTATTTTAGATATTTTTAAAATATTTTTAAATGGTGTAGTAAGTCTAGCCATGCAAATGCGCGGCCAGCCATACTAGTTATCACTTAATTGATCTCACCTGTATTTGGTAAGTATACGTTTTTTCTGAAAAAAGGGTTTACTAGGTTGCTGAATAGTACAGCGTAAAGCACAAAGTAGATAGAAATGTCAGCAGGAGCTATGTACACTTGCGCTACCCGCCTATAAAACTGTCCCTCGCTCCAAGCCTGTTTATAAAAAGATGGCAAACCTATCGACAAGCTAGAACATCTATTGGCAAAGACAGTTTCTATTCTCCTTCCCTTGTTCATGAAAAAACTGAGGCCTGTAAAACACATTTTCTTTTGTTTTAACCATAGGTTCAAATCTTTGGTTTCAATCAATGAGTGATGTTAGGATGATTCCTCGGCATGTGAAGCACCAGGATCACTATTTCGAGTCTAAATCCACTTGGAGGTGACGTAGTGAGCTGACGGACATCTATACGGGTTAATCCTTTGAAGATCAGGACGGTCCCTCGTGTTAACAAGATGTTACTTACTTTACAAACAACGAGGGATAGATAACCTCCTAGACGACTTCACGCTGCAGGTCGAGATCGCGTGGCTGTGAGAGAAGAAGCCACCGAGTGTTTGTGCTCAAGACCTCCCTCCAGTTTCAGTGTTAGATCACTGCAAAATTAAGAAATCTCAACCAGGAAGCACCGAAGAAGGATAGAGAAGATCCTAGAAGAGTGCACGCTGGTCCAGATAAATCGCGTGGTTGTGAGATCATATGGCGGACCATCAAACTGTGAGAAAAAAAAAAAAACAAGAGTCTGCAGCTAAAGAAATTTGTAGAGTCACCGAGCAACATGTAACTTGGTTTGGTGTTTGGTTGGAGAATGCAAACGTAAACGCAAAGGGAATGTAAAAAAAAAAAAATCCTGCTAATGCAAACGGTTTGGTCAAATGCGTGATCGATTTGCTTGGTTGGGCATGGGTAACGAACGATTTGGGAATGAATAGCTTAACAGAGCACGGCGCAAAGAAACAGAGCACGGCTCTGGCAGCGGGAAGAAAGAAAAATCATGGCTGCTACCTCCACTGACCTGCTACCGCGGCCACGCGCGCGCCCATGCAGCGGCCATGCGCAGACGCTCCAGGACCTCTTCGTCGCAACCCGCCTTCAGATACGGCGCCCAAGCCTCGCCGCTGCCGCCTCGGATCGGAGGACGCGGCCGCTTCTGTCCGAGGACGCAGGAAATTATCAGTAGCCGGCCGACGCCACATCAGTGAGGCCTCCGCCCTACAAGACGTCGAGGACGCTCTTCGTCGTAGCCTCTTCGGCGGCCAGCCCTCCCGCCTTGGCTCGTCCAGTGCTGTGTTCTGCAGGTCCGCATAAGCCGCTGGCATCAACAGCTCCGCGAGCCCATGGCGGATCCCTCGCGCGTGGCGTGCAGCAGCAGGAACGAGACTGCGCACTGCCGAGCCGAGGAGCCAAACAGAGGAGCTCCCATGCAGGGTCGGGGGTGGTCGCTAGCGACCGCCCTTCGTGTCCCTGGAAGCCACCCGATCGGGCATGCGGCTGGGAGTCTTGGTCGTCTTGGGAGGCAGAGGGCGGAGGTGATTGCAAGAACATGGCGTAGCGGAGACGCTCGACGACGGCTTTGTGGTAGTGACAACACAAGAAAATCTGCGATGTCACCTTTCTTGTAAGGTGTAGAGGTCGGGACTTTGTTCCATTATCTAAAAAAGAAAAAAGGAAATATGCGATGTGCATATATTGAGAGACAAGATCAGTCTCCACTCGCGAATTAGGACAAGCCAAGAAAACAGCGCAGTGATCAGGCACCACATTTGTGTAAAGGCACGCCGTACAGATCATTCCTGGTGCATCCCATGCCTAATAAACTTAGAAGATGCAACGAGAAGATGATCCAAGCTGCGACTGGAAGGAAAACTTTTCATGGCTTACTCCGACTATTTATGAGACTACTTAAAACCTCCTACTATTTCCCTCGCAAAAAAAAAACCTCCTACTATTTATGAATCAGAAGATGCAACGCGACCTCTGGAGCATCGAGCACCCCCTACTATTTATGATCCGACCTGGGTTTCGAGCGGTACAAAACAACTAATAAAATCGTGTCCTTTTTCTTCTTGCAATTACAGTGCATCAGAAACTAATTAAAACTGCCAGGTACCGCCTCAAGCAAAGACTATTGGGGCAAGTCGATTTTTAGGTTTCTTTTCTTATTTGGTAATTTTCATTTTGGGATTTGATGACACATCACCCCCTGTTGTTTAGGCATCACCCATTCATGTTAACTCATCAATTTGTTTTTTCATGAGTCCCCAATTAAGTGGTCCATCACTAAAACTCAGTTGTGGACCTTGTGGTCCGTCGCTTTTCCACCTTCTAGAGTCTTTATACGGGTAGAGAGAAAGATTGCAAGTCCTTCTTGAGAAAGATCACTACACAAGAAATTTCTTTCTCTTTAACCTAGCATGTTTGAGCGTAAGCCTACGGATCAATAAAAATGACCAGCTGCGTCAGCTTCTCAGTTGCCAACAGCTCAGATGCAAGAGAACAATGAAGTAGGGTAGGTTGATGGATTTCCTTTTTCTAGGATGCACTGAATGCTTTAACTGAACATTCTTGCTATAAAATGCATCCCGGGACTCAAAACGACTTTGCAAGACAGAGGTGGGCAACACATTGACAGGGCATAACAAAAGTAAGACGTGATCTCTGGAATGTGTTTACACAGCTAAAGCCTTACATGGTTCCTGATAAAGGGTCATCTAGCTAGGCATGAGAGGCATTAGGATAAGAACTCCGATCCGGCAGGCGCGGGCACGATTGTGCATCAGCGCGCTTGGTCATGGCCTGGTTGCTAGTGTCTCTATGTTACACGTGGCCAGTGCCAGGTGTTTCAGGCGTTCAGTACCGGCATGGCCAGACGGGTCCGCATCGCGCGTGGGACGGCCTGCTGACGAATGAGGTGGCTGGCTACTTTGCTCCCAGTAGCACTGGGATGCAAATCAACCAGTGACTCACCGTGAATGAGGCTGCCTTTGATCTCTGACTTGCTTTTGTGTGCGCCATTTTTCCCACACTATCTCACCGTTGCGGGTGATGGTGGTGTCGGGTGGCGTCCACGTCATGGCAACGGAGGCAATACATCCCACACCACCATTACTAAGTACGCCATCTAGGGAACACCATTAGTAAGAGGGGAACTAATCAGGGAATGCCAACATGGCAACATCCATCTATTGTCAGGTTTTTATTTCAAAATAAACAAAATAGGAATGGGAATGTATGTCTTTGCCCCTACATCTGCAACCTGCCCCTCTGCGTTTGTTTACCATTACCAGTGCGAGCAGGGTCTCTCTATCTCTCCCGCCCGCGAACATGTACATCATGACATCGGTGGAGGGCACAACACACGGCGAGGCGAGGCCTCACTGAATGTCGCCGGTGGCACGGTGTACACTGTGGCCGCGGGATGTGTGTCGCCGGTGCTCCCTCCAGTTGAGTCCGCATGTGCTCACGGTCCATTCTCTTGCCAACCGCTCCCTTTGTCCTCAGCAACGACCTGCTGCATCTCTCTGCTGCGTCATCGATCATGCAAGCATCAAGATAGTGGGCTGGCGCGACGCCGTGGCGTTCATTCGACACGCCATGGCTCATTAAGAAGCTTGTCCCACCGTGGGCTCGCGCGCCATGCTTGAACCGACAAAGGCCTCCGTCCGGCTCAATGAAATCAGAGAGTTGCTGCCCTGTGCATTCGGATGGTCGGAGTGCAGCTGAGAATTCTCTTCAGCTTGTATATCACGAATGCTAAATAACATGACAGATGCAAAAAAAAAAATAAAAAAAATGACAGAAGTAACTACGTATGTTTTTTGCTGTTGTAATTGCTTCTTATTATCACATGATTGATCCTACTGGTCTTTGGCACGTTCTTCTGAAAAAAGTTTACTGGGTTGCTGAAATAGTACAGCGTGAAGCACAAAGTAGATAGAAATGTCAGTAGGAGTTACGTACACGCATGTCTTGTCTCCCGGTAAAATTGCCTCTCGCTCCCAGCACATTTATGCAAATGGGCAAAACTATCAAGGATAGGGATGAAAGCGGATCAGAACGGAGCGGATAATACCTTCTCCATATTTTAATCCATTTTTTTCATTGGATTCGGAGCCGAGCGGATAATTTGCGGATGCGGTTATGGATACGGATATTTTCGGATGTCGGAAATGGGGCGGATTCGGACCGGAAGTGGATCGGAAGTGAAGCTTCAAATGTCAGAGATAATATGTCTATCAATAGAGAATTATATATTCATAAATAATTCATCAAATGCCGTAAGAATAGCTACCACGAACCATACAATATCCCAAAAAATCATGCCATATCAACGACAAGGTCTCAGTTTATAAAACAAGTTCTCAGTTTATAAAATATAAAAGGAAGCACGTAAAACAATGTTTTCAAGCAAACTCCTCCCGTTTCTCTTTATTATCTGCTCCACTCTCTCCATTATGCCATGGTCAAGCCTTATGCGCCATAGGATTACACGGATGACCCAGGTTATAGATAGATGTGGATTGTGTCTTGTTTGGCTAGCAAGTATTGTCGGATAATCCTATTTTAAGGTTCGAATTGTCCGCTTTAATATCTCAAATAATCCATATCCGTCGGATTTTACGAACCCCATATCCTAATCCGCATCCGCATGCTATTGGATTGGAGCGTAGCGGATTCTCTAGGATATCTAAAATCCCACTCTAAATCCTCGAAAATCGGATTCGGACCGGATCGGAGCGGATGATTATCCACACCACATTCACCCCTAATCAAGGATAATAGCATGGAACAGCAAGGACCGTTGTTCTTCTCCCTTCATGTTTTATATATTGCAGGTCCATGCAAAAAACAAGCCTGTTACACACATTTTTCTTTTCGGTGCTTTCGTTGCATCCCTTTTAAAATTTAGACCTGTCACATCAAAGAGAATCTTATTATTTAAGAGTACTAAATAAAGTTTAATGACAAAACCTTTTTACAGATAGGTACATCTCTACGAGACGAATCTAACGAGACTAATTAATCTATGTTTTGCTACAGTTACACTAAAGTAATGCTACAGTACCATCGCCTAATCACGACTTACTTACCCTCGTTAGATTCGTCTCGCGAATTAGAGCAGGGGTTCTACAGTTAGTTTTGTAATTAAATTTTATTTAATACTCTTAAATGATAAGATTCTTCCTTCTAAATTTTAAACCCTATGCAAGGAACACTCCCTTTGTTTAGGTTCAGACCTTTGGTTTCAATCAAACCTGTGATGCGAGGGTGATTCATAGTTTTATCATTTTATTACATCTTAACAAAGACAGAGGCCTCGGCATGTGATGTAGCGTCCCGCCTCCTCGAGGCCCGACCCGCACACCTGGTAGCTCTCTAGGAATTAAGACTATCCTCACAGACAAATGTCTTTTCTGCGCACTTTGTCTTCACTCGTGCGCACCCGGGAACGACTTTCTGGTCGGTCACCCATCCCGAAATTGCTCCAGGCCAAACACGCTTAACCTCGGAGTTCTTTCGAAAGGAGGTTCCGGAAAAGAAGTTGCAACTTGTTGATATGAGTATTCTATCAATCCTATTAAGCCCTGGGTCAGGATGTTACATACTCACTCCCTTAGAAGACCGACGTCCTCGCCGATCAACCCCAGTCCAGGAAGATCCCCTCTTGGCTACATCCGTGCGTCCAGTACCAGCACATGTACCATACTGTGTGACCACTCTGAGCCCACACCAGCCATACGCACTATGCCTGCGCAACTGCGCCCACACGCACCCGTGAAACCGCGAGAGTCGGCTCTGAAACTACTTGTAGCGTCCCGCCTCCTCGAGGTCGGGCCCGCACACCTGGCAGCTCTTTAGGAATCAAGACTATCCTCACAGACAACCATATGTCTTTTCTGCGTATTTTGTCCTCAGTCATGCGCACTCGGGAAGGACTTCCTGGTCGGTCACCCATCCCGAAATTGCTCCAGGCCAAACACGCTTAACCTCGGAGTTATTTCGAGATGAGCTTCCAGAAAAGAAGTTGCAACTTATTGATATGAGTATTCTATAAATTCTATTAAATCCTGGGTCAGCATGTTACATGTGAAGCATCAGGATCTCTGTTTTTACCGTGAAAGGCAATATCGGTGCTGCATAAGTGGGTGCCAGGACATTGTTACAAGAATTTTCTCCAAACAGCTAACAAACGGTCCACGGGCGATGTCGGAGGTGGTGAAGGCAACCACGTCGTGACTGCACGATGGTCGCTGTCCGTTGACAGAAGCCGGCAGTGAGGTGCAAGAATTGCCAAGACCGTGGTGGTGTAGGATCTTAAACTGTTTTGCATGGACCTGGTCAGCTCACACAGGGAAAGCCAGCGACTTGGAGTGGAAATGGATTACCAGTCCTCGAGTCGCCGGATGTAGCGACCTCGACCACATACACACAGGCAGTGTTCAGTGTTGGCTTCTGGCCCTGCTGCAGTGCTGCAAATTAGTGCTGCGAATTGGAGCTGGGGTTCTGCAGTGAACTGTACGTACTCCGGTCTCTGTTTCAAAAGGTGCAAGGGGAGAACGGAGAAAGGGAACCAGGCGTCAATAGCAGTAGGTCCCATGGTCAGATGGGGAATAGCTGTCAAATGTGGTTGTCGACACCCGTCAAGTAAATAAATAAATAAATAAGGAAGTGGTAATCCTTGGTATCGTCAGATGTGAATGCTAATTGACGGGTTTACCTAGGTAGGAAGTGGTAAAAAAATGCAACTTTTCTGGAAAGGAAATATTTCAGCTTGGAACACTATTTGACATTTGGCCAAGGAGGGCCGACGAGGCCTGCCATCAACGAAACAGCAGTGGTCTTGTGTAGTCCTGGGATTTGGGCCGGGCCAAATCTGGGTGGGCCACGGCCTGAATGTTTGGCACGGCCTGAACGTGTTTCGTGCCGTGCCGTGCCCAGATTTTGGGCCCGACGGGCGGCACGGCACGGTACGGTCGCACGGGGCCGACCGTGCCATGCTCGGGCCGGCACGGCACGAAGGCGGGCCGTTGGCACGAAAATAGCCCGATAGCACGGTGACGGCCGATGGCACGGTGGTGGCATGGGATGATGTTCTCGAGCCAAGGTTTATTTTGTATTTTGATTCGTATTTAAAAATTTAAATTTGTATAGAATTTGCATATGTGGTCCAAATGAGTTGATTTTTTCTTCTAAAATCTTTAAAAAATAAGATTTATCATGTGGAATCTTTTTAATCAAACTTTTCTATTTCAATTTTATACTGATCAGTCAACACATTAATGGTCACTATTTAACATTTTTTTTACCTTTTTGTAAATCACCACAGGAATTGAATTTGTAAATGATTTTTTTTGTGGATGTACAACTACTACATATCTACACATAAAATTTTTGTATAATTTTTTTGAAGTATTTAAGTCTGTATAAGTTTGAATTGCTCTTCATTTATCACAAAACCTTATTACTTCTCTGTTGTTTAGTAAAATTTGAACACACTTTCATGCAAACATTGTTTAAAAAATTCCTCATAAATGGTATAGGTTGGTGTTGACTTGGAACAGCTCTACACCAAAATTGAGTTCAAAATCCAATATAGTTTTGAGGATAAAAAAAATGCAAAAACTCAATTTCCTTTTTTTTCGTTACACTCAAAATATGATGACTTTAGAACTCAAATTTGATATACACATGTAATATAGTTTTCCTAAGGTAGTGTAATTTTTGTGAAGTTTTTAAGTTTGTTTTGGCCATGTAACATTATAAAAAGAATCAATTCGAACAACAAAAATGTGCGTTCTCTATGCTGAAAACGTATTTTTGAAATAGTCTGTCAATGAAACCGGGCCGTGCCCGTGCTTGGCACGGCCCGACAACGGCACAATGGGCTCCGTGCCGTGCCCGGGCCGCATTTTCGACATCTCGGGCCGACCGGCACGGCACGATGCGGCACGATGGGCCGTCACGGCCCGGCACGGAATTCCACAAAGCACGACGGGCCCGTGCCGTGCCGGCCCAAGCACGGCCCGAGTCCCAGGACTAGTCTTGTGCGGGCGGAGCTCTGCCTCACTCCTCGGGTTCGAGAGCAACGAACTTTGAGGCGCTACTGTCGCTACTCGCCACCTACACTCGACATGTAAGTGTAACGACCTCCTTGGCGAGCTCTCTTGCGCCCTCTGATGACGAGGTCGAGCATGATGGCACTCACTCGGGTGTCAGAAAAAGTCGAGAACGCAAGTATTGCCTGAAATTTCATGGACCATGAAACGCCGTAGCCTGTAGGACGTCCTGGGGTACACGTTCATGGAAAATGCCCCTCATGATGGCGGCGAGGCGAATCCACTGATCGAGGAGCTTGGTCAGGTCAACGTCAACCCTCCACGACGAGCTATGCTGGGTCACGCAGTAATGGAAGAACGGCTACATCGATGGCTGGGATGCGAGCCCCGAGCACCCAGCATATCCAGGTGTTGCGCGCCATGGCGGCCGTCAGTCGACTGTCGCTGGCTGGAAGCAGGGGACGACGGAAACATGGGCGGCAGTCTGTTAAATAAAAGGACCGGATGGATCATCGGTCACCTGCTGATCCGCTAGTTAGAGAGAGTCTTCAACAATTAATCCTCGCTTAATACGCCTGTATCGGCGTCGCCGTCGCGCTCCGCGCGCGCGGCGGCGCTATGTGCTCGATCTCGTCGGCGGCGGCCACGGACTCTGCCGCAACCAGGAAACGACCAAGTCAAACTCTGCTGGGCCCCGATCTGGACCGCACGTTCCCTATCGGACGGCTCCGAAGACGACCCTGTCGTTGGTAGTTCCACGGCCGCCGCGACGCGGGAGGGCGTAAGTTGAGGACGATCGTCAAAGTTCCGTCGGCGGGCAGCGCTACAGGCCCCGTTCGTTTCCTTTAGTCCTAAAATTTAGTTCAGAGAATCTTGCTATTTAAGAGTATTAAATAAAGTTTAATTACAAAACCTTTTTACAGATGGGTGCTAATTTACGAGACGAATCTAACGAGCCTAATTAAGCTATGTTTTGCTACAGTGATGCTACAGTAACCATCGTCTAATCACAGCTTAATTACCCTCATTAGATTCGTCTCGCAAAGTAGCTCAAGTTTCTGCAAAAAGTTTTGTAATTACACTTTATTTAATATATTTAAATAACAAAATTTTACAGACCTAAATTTAGTCCTAAACAAACGAACAGGCCCAGTGCCTCCCTGTCGTCGCAGTTGAATCCGCATGCTCACGGTCCATTCTCTTACCAGCCACTCCCTTTGTCCTCGGCAACGAAAAACCTTAACCCTACCCAACTACTAATAATAAATAAATTATTTACTAGCCTAATGCATGTCAAAGATTAATCATACTACAAATTTGCTATTTTTATGAACACAAAACTATTTATGATAAGTCTGTCGTAGTTGGTTAATTACATTTGTTTGCTCAATTTTTAACATCCTCCAAAGGATGTAGAGGCTGGAACGTTGTTTCCATTATGTAAGAAAATTATTTCCTCTAATTTGTCTTGAGATGCATAAAGTGCATAATCGGAATGTCATCAAACCATTAGAAAGCGTAAAACCTATATGTTCTCTTATTTAATATCTTCAGTTGCATGGAATGCTAAATTATATGGCATATGCAAAAAAAGGGAAAAACTAAACACGTTTCTTGCTGTTGTAATTGCTTCTTCTTATCACATCAATGATCTCACTGGTATTTGGTGCGTTTTCCTGGAAAAAAAAGGTTTACTAGGTTGCTGAAATAGTACAGCGTAAAGCACAAAGTAGATAGAAATGTCAGCAGGAGCTAGGTACACTTGCGCAACCCATCTATAAAACTGCCCCTCCCTCCAAGCCTGTTTTATGAAAAGATGGCAAACCTATCGCCAAGAACAGTTGCTCTTAACCATCCCTTGTTCATTAAAAAACTGAGGCCTGTAAAACACATTTTCTTTTGTTTGAACCATAGGTTGAAAGCTTTAGTTTCAATCAATCAGTGATGTTAGGATGATTCCTCGGCATGTGAGGCATCAGGATCACAATATCGAGTGTGAACGCACTCGGATGTGCGGTAGTGAGCTGAGGGAGATCTATACGGGTTAATCCTCTGAAGATCATGCGGATGCCTCATGTCATCAAGATGTTAGTTAATAAACAAACAATGAGGGATAGAGAGGCTCCTTGAAGACTTCGCGCTGCAGGTTGAGATCGCGTGGGGGTCAGATAGTAAGCCACCGAGTGTTTGTGCTCAAGACCTCCATGCACCTTCAGTCGTCCATCACTGCGAAAGAAAGAAATGTCAACATGGATGCAGGATAGAGAAGCTCCTAGAAGACTTCACGATAGACCAGATCGCGTGGTTGTGAGATCATCATATATGGCCAATCATCAAGCTGTGAGAAAAATATAATCAACAAGGGTCTGCAGCTAAAGAAATTTGTAGAGTCACCCAGCAACATGTAACTTAGTAGTTAAGTGTTTGGTTGGAGAATGAAAACGTAAACGCAAAGGGAGTGAAAGAAAAGGCTGCTAATGCAAACGGTTTGGCCAAATGCGTGGTTTGCTTGGTTGGGCATGGGTAACGATTTGGGAATGAAGAGCTTAACAGAGCACGGCGCAAAGAAAACAGAGCACAACGCAGGCAGAGGGAAGAAAGAAAAATCATGGCTGCTACCTCCGCTGACATCCTCGTCGTCGTGGAGGCTCGCGAACGCATATCCCAGGCGCGACATCAGTGAGGCCTAAGCCCTTGAAGAGCGCGTCGAGGACACTCTTTGTCGTAGCTAGCCTCTTGGGAAGTTGGGAGGCCAGCGCTCCCGCGTGGTCGTCGTTCTCTCGGCGGTGCTGGGCTCGTCCTGTGCCGTGGTCTGCAACTCCGCATAAGCCGCTGGCATCATGAGCTCCGCGAGCCCATGCCGGATCCGTCGCGCGTGGCGTGCAGCATCGGGAACGCGGCTGCACACTGCCAGGCCGAGGCACCGAGCACTGTTAGTCCCTGTTCTGTACAACCAGATTGCTCTGTCCTCTGTTTTATTTAGTCCCTTGCCAAAGCTCTCAACAGCCATACAAGTTAGTAGTGCACAGGTGCACCAACAGCCTCCTCTGCACGCCATGCCTCGCCGAAGCACCGGCATGCAAACACATCACTGCCTCCTCATCACTTCTAATTGTTAATCGATCAATTTTACTCCCTCAAGGCTCCAAATAATAAAGGGACTAATAGGCGGGACATTATAAATCCATCAAAAGACTAATAGTAACTGTATTACTCCATCCTACCTAACTAATAGGTATTAATTGTAATCTCATGGGTGTAGACTAACAATTAGTTAGGACTCCGAACATGCAACTGAGAAGTAGTGAGAAGTTGTTAGTCAACTATACAATTATCTTTATAGCATGAGCAACAATCTGATGCCCAATCATATAGTCACACTAGCAACAAACACATCACTGCAGCAGCTGGTCGGACTCCCAGTGGGCGGTCTCCCAGTGAAACGGCGGAATGTGTGAGGAGGAAGTGAGAGGAGAGGCTGGGCCACGGTTTTGCTGTTTGGCGCAAATGGGGTCGGGCTGGAGCGGTGATGGGGTGGCGTGGCGGTCATGTACTGCACCGGTGTCGAGGAAGGCAGAGGAAGGAGACAATGGGAGGATGACAATTAGGTCCCGCTTGCTTTTCATTTTTTTTCACGAATTTCTGTCTCTCTCTTGTTAATTCAAATTGAAGTAGCATTTGTGCTTCAAAAATTACCAAATTTTGTCTGGGGATCTTTTGACACGTTTAGAGGACAGGTGTGCTTTCCATTTGTCCAGAAACTTCAAATTTTAAATTTGAAACTTATTCAAAGAGGTTTAAATTTTAAACCAGAATGAATTATTTGGGACACTTCCTAAAAGAGAATGATTTTTATCTTTTGGCTAGATTTTTATTTCATTATCAGATTTCAAATATTTGGATGCACCTAGTTCTGTTCAAAAGTTTGAACTTGTTTTTCAAATTTGACTTCAATTTGGTTTAATTTCAAATTTAACAAATGACTTGAATTAAGAATTTAAATTTCTCATATCACCAGCACAGCATCAGTGGCTATAATTGTGCAAAAATTGAACGAGGCACTTGGGGTGCCACAATTGGTTCCTTAGACTGATTCCCTCCTGGAAAGGATAGAGTGGATCCGTTCGTGTCACTCGATCCGTTTACGTGAGTGGATTCCTTCCTTTTTGACACATTCCACATCCGTTCCGTGCGTGGAATGCACCGGGGCTTGCCTGGCTCAAGTGTGGGGTTAGCTATTAAGAGAAAGTCAGCTGATGTCTCCTTCTGGGCTGCTCAACATCCTGATCCTCTACCTGCTCCTGAATCACCTCGAGTGCTATATGCCATGACAAATGAATGCAAGTTAGATGTAATGATATAATGCACTTAAATTAAATTCACTTAAGTAAAGAAACTTGGTTTACATAATTTTGAAATAAAAATCGAGGAACATTAGGATTTGCATGACATTCTCTGAATTTTAAAGGCATTTGTTGTTATTGAAAAATTCTCCAAAATTCTCTTTTCTGATAAGATCGCTACAGGAATTTGTTCAGGGCACAAGTTGTTATTGAAAAGTTTGAGTTGCTGAGATCAAAAAGAAAAAAAAAAGTTTGAGTTGCTTCACACTGTTTGGTATGTCATTTATTCAAACAGTTGATTTTTGGTTCAGATTTGTTCTCAACAGATTCCCGGTGACTCTCATGCCAAGCTAGGCTCAGACGTAGAGAGAGATGGAGAATGAGCTGAACGTTGAGACGGAAACAAACAAGCAAAGAGGCTAGGCAGGAACTACAAGTTTTGGCATTACTGTGTAAGGTGTGAAACTTTTGAAAGCATCGGCGTATCTTACTACACAGGTCAACTTTACTTCATGGTCCTAATCTTCGTAGACTTATGGTAAGTCGATTTTCTTCGATTATTTAGCACATAAAACTTTAACCATGTCAGGTACTGCCTCAAGCTAATACTATTCACCAGTTTTTGAGTTCCGTCCGACCGCTCTCCATTTTCGGGTTTCTTTTCTTATTTGGTAAGTTTCATTTTAGGATTGGATAACACATCACCGCCTCAAGCAAATACTATTCACCATCTATGTTGACTCATCAACTTTTTTTTTCATGAGTCACCCTCAGTAGTTGACTCATCACGTACCCGTCCATGTTAAGTCATCAATTTTGCTTTCATGACTCATTAGTCATCAGCCCCTTTTGTTGACTCATCACTTTTTCTGACTCATCACACCATGCCTTAGTTACTCATCATATCCTTCTTGGGTCATGATCAAATCTCTTTGATGACTTATTTTTCTTGTTTCTTCAAAAACGCCAACGACGGCGGTGCACTAACGTAGTGCCACGGCCGAACACACCATGGGACATCGGTGGGCTCACGTGCCGGCGTGGGGCAGCAGGGGCGCACTCGACGGACCAGGGAGCACAGGCGCGTGTGACTGCGGCGAAGCGGAGCGGTGGGTGTCACTAGCGCCCGGGTCCGTGGCTGCTCGGCAGTGCGGGGAGCACGGAGGCAGCCTGGAGCGAGGAGAGAGAAAGGAGCATTCACAACTATATATATGAAACTTGAATTTGAACTTTAGATCATTACATCTTAATTGGTGGGCGTGAGAGGTATCATGAATTGGTTGGTCACCATGTGTAAGGAATGATGTCTTACAAGTTCCCTTGCTTCAGACGCGATCTACATTGGCTTTGCAATTGGCTCTGCAATTGCTCTTGAAGATGCATGGTTTAGACTTGTGCTTGGCGCTGTCTATATATATGATAGGCTCAGAACAAATAAACGATGCATATTCTCTTGAAGAACGCCCATTAATACAATCGCTCGCCAAGTCGCCATATTATCTCTCTTTCCTTCTCACTCCATACTGGATTTTTATCACATAGACCTCTTTTTAACCGGTTGAGTCTGTTTGGATCCAAAAGATTAACAACTAGTCCCTGAGTAATTATTAGCCAGCTAACAATTAGTCAGTTCTATGTTTCGAGTGCCTGACTAATTTTTAGTCTAAGCTATAAAGAAATGTCTACTGTGCCAGTGACTAATTTTTAGAATGCCCATGTATGTTTGGAAGCGATAAGGTGCAATGTCGTCTCTTCATGGTTTTCTTGAAATCATTGGTTCCTATTAGTTAAGTTGGATTGACTAATAGCGATAAGGTGCAATGTCGTCTCTTCACGGTTTTCTTGAAATCATTGGTTCCTATTAGTTAAGTTGGATTGACTAATAGGATTACTATTAGTTACACCTATTAGTTTCACTATTTGAAGTCATAAGAACTAGTAAAAATTAGACAACTAACAATTAGTTCCTTGGATCCAAACAGGAATCCAAAAGTCTAATTGTTAATCGATTAATTTTACTCCCTCAAGGCTCCAAATAATAAAGGGACTAATAGGCGGGACATTATAAATCCATCAAAAGACTAATAGTAACTTTATTACTCCATCCTACCTAACTAATAGGGATTAACTGTAATCTTATGGGCGTAGACTAACAATTAGTTAGGACTCCAAACATGCAACTGAGAAGTAGTAAGAAGTTGTTAGTCAACTATACTCTCTGTCCCACTATAGTTGGCATTTTAAGTCCAGGCATGGAAATTAAGGAGATGTGAAAAAAAATAGGTGCACTGAAAACGAGAAAGAGAGAGATATAGAGGAGTATTAGAAAGAGAGAAGGTAACATTAATAATCGAGAATGCCAAGTATTTTGAGAAAATTGGATGAGGCTAGAATGCCAAGTATTTTAAAACGGAGAGAGTAATTTTTAATCAAAGACTAACTGTTAGTTTTAGGATCCAAACAGAGCATTAGTTCTGGACTAATAATTACCTAACTAATATGCTTACTGTTAGTCTCTTAGTTGGCTAAAAATAATCTCTCATGTTTGAAGCCTTCATAGACTAAAATTAATCAACTCATAATTAAGCTTTTGAATCTAAACAACGCTTTACGTACTATACTTAGTCTAATAACAAAAAGAAAATAAAATAAAAGCGTTACATTCCGTGGCCATCTACCTCATTTATGCCATATATGTGAAACTATCTTAAAAACCACTTAGAGACTTTATGTGCATAGTTTTGAGAGATAAAGGACTAGATATAACCCGTACAAGATTACGAGGGACGGAATTAAACCGAGACAAAAGATGAGGGACTAAAGTTGGACTTAATCCTCTATAATCTATATTATGGCCATCTGTTCTCTGTAGATTGTAGATTACAAACCATGTAACAAGAAGAAAATCGATTCCACTACTGTATTTCTCTTATTCGGCAGCAGAGGAAAAGGTGGATGCTTCAGTGCAATCGCTAAGCAATGACACATCCGATTCAGTGTGGTAACTTTGCCTCTTCCATTTGGCTCTGGGCACTATATTTTCATCAAATGCTTTTATTAGTGATATTGGCATGGTTTAAAATCTCCGGCTAAGTCAGTCGGGGCCCATTTGCTTTGCTACCGCAGCTCGCCACAACGTCGTCTACCACAGGTGCGGTACGGGGCGGTCGCATTTGGCTTGCGCCGCTATTCCGACGCGCCGAAGAAACATAGAAGGTCCATAGTCCATTTCCACGACAATTCTCGTCATAAGTGTGGCGGAGAATTTGTCCGCCGCACTTTTAGCGTCGCCAATTGCGGTGCGGCAGATGCTTGACGCGAATCAAACGCATCATTAACGAAAGCTTTCAAAAACAAGGCTATATCATCAAAATGGGCTATTAGCATAATTAACGGAATTTAGCACTAAAAATGATGTAGTGTTGGTTATTTCTAGCAACTATAGTTGATTATAGCGTCAGGTATAGCCGAAGATTTGAAACCTTATCCTTTAGGAATGTTAGCTTTTTCGTTAGTCCTTTACATCAGAGTAATGAATATCCTCATGATCCTCTTTTCCTTAGTCCTTTACATTAGAGTAATCAAAATTATCGCGCACAAGAACTCGCAGAACATGGAAAACCAAGCAAGCAATTAGCAGACAGAGGAGATCAACTTACAACACGATGCTTGGGTCCAAATGCTATGTGTGGAGAGATTTTGCCTCTTTTCGATATCCCACAACGCAGAGAGAGAGCTGAGATGCGCGATAGGCACATCCAACACTCCGCGTGGTGTAGGAGTATATAACGAGCCACGAGGGGAAAAAGTTCCTTGGAAACTGCGCGAGAGGAAATTAAGGTGCAAGCTTCAATGCAACTGCAGAGCAAGGACGTACCAAATTTTATACGATGGAGATTCCAATATTCTACGAGTTTGGGCGTGGGTGTTTGTTTTTCTCACCTTTAAAATTTAGATCTGTCACATTAAAGAGAATCTTATTATTTAAAAGTACTAAATAAAATCTAATGACAAAACTTTTTTACAGATGGATACATCTTTATAAGACGAATCTAATGAGCCTAATTAGTATATGCTTACACGTCAAGCTTAAGCTGCGAGGAGGACCAACGTTCTTGGAATTGTTTGGTTGGGGATTAGCCTTTGGCGTGCAGCTGAGTCTTTCATGTTTTCTCGTCACGGCTGTGGCGCTGAAAATTAATGCCACTTGATGATGCCATACCTTCAGCATGACGGAGAACTAAATATGCCCTATATTTATTAAGTATCTCTTTAAATGTAAAAGAAAATATTTTTGTAGGCGGTCAATCACTAAAAAGAATAGAAAAGAGAAGCATACATGTCCGTGGCCATCCGCCTAGTGCTTAAGCCTACCTCCTAGGTGTGTCCTTGGGGACCCCATCTACATTCTGGTCATCCATTCTCTGTAACTAAAAAAAGTCGTCGATTACAAATAATGTATATTTAAGAAGAAATATCGATTCTTCTATTGTATTTCTCGATTCGGTGGAAACTGCACTGAGGAAAAGGTGCACGCTTACTGAGCAATGACGCACCAATTTGGTTATTTATTTATCTTTTGTCTACTCCGATTGGAGCGGTGTGAAAAGGCTGCTTGGTTTTGCGTGGATGCTATCGTTGTTTGCCTTGGTTTTGCGTGGATGCTTTCGTTGTTTGCCTTGCCTTTTTCCTTCCTCGATGCCTCCCAGCTGCCGGTTGAGTGCTACTATATGGTTTTGTCACAGTTTATGTTCATCGGCCTCTCTCTCTCTCTCTCTCTCAATATACGATCCAATAAAATAAAAAACTAGTATGTCTGCCCGCGCATTTGCGCGGCTAGACTTCTTAAACTATTTGAATTATTTTCACATCATTTCAAGAGTTTACACATAGCTTATTATTGTTTATAATATTAATAACACAACTTCAATTGATTTAAGAAATTTCTCATAGAGTCTGTCAATTTGAGTGTGTGATAATATTCTTATCACTCTACTGAATACTTACAAATTTTGTCAATCATAACATATCTACATCCTTTGTAAAACAAATCAAACCGAATAGAATCTATGCTTTTCCATAATTGTCACCCCCCTCTATTTTATTATGATCTGTTCTTCTTCCATTAGCATTCTTTCCTTTATGCTTTTTTATGCAATTTTAATAATACTGAACTCCCACCTCTTTTCCATAATTTGTTTTGTCACACCCCCTCTATTTTATTATGATATCTTGTTCTTCCATTAGCACCCTTTCCTTTCGGACATGCTTCTTTTTCAAATTTGATTTAAGGAAATAGGACACATAACTAAATTATATCTGAGCCAAGCAAGGCTTTGAACCTATTAAGGTGAATTTACCCAAAACACTAAAGAAGAACTATATTTTACGTCATATGATTTTTATTTTTAATTTTACATATGTTTAATTGTGTTTGAAATGTTAAAATAGACATCTATTTACTATTTTTTATTATTTTGAACTTAGATATTTTGGATAGTTTAAGCTAGTTTTTTTACTCATAATGGCATGGTGAGTAATTTAGAAATAGATATGAAGGGTAGTTTTCTAATTTTTTATTATTCAAAATTTAGCTATTTTTTGGGCTCATAATGGCATGGTGGGTAGGGTGTATAGGGTATTTTATTTTTTACTCAGAATGGCATGGTGAGTATTTTAGAAATAGATAGGGTTTAGGGTAGTTTTCCTATTTTTTATTATTCAAAATTTAGCTATTTTTTGGGCTCATAATGGCATGGTGGGTAATTTATAAATAGGTGTGAAGGGTATTTTTGCCTATATTTTTTATTATTCCGAATTTAAATATTTTCTAGGCTCATAATGGCATGGTGGGTAATTTAGAAATATGTGTGAAGGGTATTTTGGTTATTTTTTTATTCCGGATTTATCTATTTTTTGGGCTTATATTGGCATGGTGGGTAATTTAGAAATAAGTGCGAGGGGTATTTTTGGCTATTTTTTATATTCCAAATTTAGCTATTTTTAAATATTTGTAGGGGGGTTTTGTGACTAATTGTTTCATAATGGCAGTGATGGTAATTTTCTCTTCTTATTTTCTCCGATTAACGTGGGAATTTCTAGCATTTTCGAGCGAACGTGGAGGCTTCAATTCTTGATCAATCATATATATATAATAGATCCTTCTTTACGGCAATGTAGTATCGTATATACGATCCTACAAAATAAATAATCATTATTTACGGTAACATTGTATCGTTTTCGACTCGGACAGTCTGACGCGAATGAATAGGTCACGCGAAATCTGACTACAACAAATGCATGTTCATTCCCACTATAACAAAAAGGGCCTGTAGCGACTCAAGGCAAAACATAATAGCGGCGGCCATGAACAAAATCCGCCCCTACAAACCCATGGAGGACAAAAAAAAAACATGACTCGCCTCTACTGAACATCTGTAGCGACGGTCTAAAATGCCAACCGCCGCTACAGCTCCTCTGTAGCGGCGGTTCACATTGTTGGCCGCCGCTACAAATAGACCCAATCTGTAGCGGCGGCCCATTTTGTAACCCGCCCCTACCTAGCTGCACCTTCCACTGGCCCAGCCCACTTAGTTGCCGTCCCATATAAATATCAAACCAAACCCTAACCCTCACCAACCCTCACGCCCTTCTCCTCTCCTTTCACTGAGCCGCCGCCAAACACTCACTCCCTCTCTCTACGTCGGTCCTCCCTCACCAAGCTGTCGCCTCCTCCTCCACACGGTCAACCAAACGACGAGGTGGTGCGCCCCGGCGAGGCGGCGCACCCCGGCGATGCGGCGCCCCCTGGTGAGGCGGCGCACCTCGGTCAGCGGCGACACTCCCTCCTCTACCGGATCCAGTGGCGTCCCTCCTCTACTCGATCCGGCGGCGCCCCCTCCTCTACCTCCTCTACGAGGTGAGGATCACCGACGCGTCCTCTTCCACCTCGACGGCTGCGCGGGGGGGGGGGGGGGGGGGGGGAGGTGACGATGCGGGCGACGGCCACGCGTGGAGCCAATGACAACGGCTGCGCGCTGCAACACGACGAGCGGGGCGAAATCCTGCCCCCTCTCTCGCCTGACGATGCGACGGCGGCCGGCCCGTCCTCTCTCTCACCTGGCGACGGGCGGCGATAGAGGGAAGGGAAGTGAAGTGTTGGTCGATGCTTTGCTTTGGTTCAATTTGTGCGCATGACATAATGATTGGATTCAATTTTTCAATAACAGTCCGTTGGCAACAGCTTCGTTTTAATTTGATTTGTCTGAGTTCCTGCTGATTTTACTTCCCTTTTGACTCTCTTAGCAAGAGGAGCCCTGGAGGATTTCTGTGCAAAGGAGGACTCTGGCCATGCAGCGCGGTGCAGAGGCGGCGGCGCAAAGGACGTGCAGCTGGATGGCGATGGCGCGGAGGACGTGCGGCTGGACGGCGACAACGGCGGCGTGTTGGGCTGGTGGTTGTGGGACCAGTCTTTTTTTTTGTTTTTTTATGTTGAGTTGCAGCGACGGGTGACGATATCACCCGCCGCTGCAGTGCTGTGAGTAGAGGCGGTTCTCGGGAGACCGTCGCTACTAACCAAATTCTATAGCTACGGAAGAGCAGCGGCGGGTCGCTCAGGCCGCCGCTACATGTGTTTTTGGGCCACCTGTACAAGCTATTTTTGTTATAGCGTCCAATTATAGTTCCAGTTCCGTATGATTTCTTGTCCTTTTCAGCAAACAATTCTAGCTTGATTGATTCTGAACTAGAAAGTCAAGAGAAAAAAATGAAATGGCTTCATTTTATTTTGACGGGTACAAGGGAATTGTACGCAGAATCTCAAGAAGGTGACTCATGTGATACTCAAGTTAAAATTGAAGTTTCATGATAGGAAGGACTGACCATAATATGTGATATATACTTCCTATTGAAATATCCCGCCTTGTCTTTCCTAAAACTCAAGTTATTGAAGTATCACATATTATGGTTAAGAATAAGGTCTTGTTTGGATCCTCTAACCGACTAATTTTAGCCAATTAAAATATTAGTCAGCTAATTTTTAGTCAACTAATTTTAAGAGGTTATGTTTAGATATTTGACTAATACCTCTAGCTTTTATTATTTTTTGCATTTTTTATGTGTTACTCGTCTTTTTTATATATTTAATCAATTTTAATAGCTTTGAGGTGAGTAGGGACTAAAAGTTTAGGCCGCGGCTTCCCTGTCTCCTCCTTCTGTCTCCATCCGTGTCTCCATTGCGTGGATGCCGTCCATTTCCCGTGGGCTCCCCCGCACAGAAAAAAGGAACACTTATTTAATATTTTCCTTCCACCATCTAACGACCAGTCAAAACGTTGCCGTCATCCCTAACGCTCCACCGCTCCCTCCTCTCTCTCTCGCACGTTCCTCCTCCACTCAATGTTCCCATTAAAAAAAATACCAACGCTCAGCTTGAGGCTCACTCCGGGTGCGCGCGGCGGGCGCGGTTCCTTTCCCCGACTGCGGGACGCACTGCAGGCGTCGTTCCCCTGACGCGGGGTGCGCTGCAGGCAGCGGAGGCCGAGAGCGGCGCTGCAGGGGGCGGAGGCCGGAAGGGGCGCGGCAAGGAGGAGATGGAGCGCTAGGGGGAAGGCTCTGCAGAGGACGCCGGCGGTCACCTGGAGCGGCTCAGCGGTGCTGTTCACGGACGTTTATTCAGGCGTTAGCGTGAGGAGGAGAAAATGATGCGTGGGCCTCTCTCCTGCCGCAGATGAAGGGATGGGCTCCACGTGGAGGAGACACGGATGGAGACATGAGGAAGAGACAGGGAAGCCGCAGCCAAAATCTATTATATATATATTTGACGACGGAAAGAAGCCACCACGTTCGCTCTAAAATGCTAGAAATTCCCACGTTAATCTGAGAAAATAAGAAGAGAAAATTACCCACCACTGCCATTATAAAACAATTAGTCAGAAAACCCCCTAAAAATATTTACAAAATAGCTAAATTCGGAATAATAGAAAATAGACAAAAATACCCCTCAAACCTATTTCTAAATTACCCACCATGCCATTATGAGTCAAAAAATAGCTAAATTCGAAATAATAAAAAATAGCCAAAAATGCCATTCACACCTATTTCTAAATTACCCACCACGCCATTATGAGTAAAAAATAACTAAATTCGGAATAATTAAAAATAGCTAAAATACTGCTAGCACCGATTTCTAAATTACCCGCCATGCCATTATAAGTCAGCAATGGCTAAATTCGGAATAAAAAATAACCAAAATACCCTTAACACCTATTTTTCAATTACCCATCATGCCATTATGTGTCAAAAATAACTAAATTTGGAATAATTAAAAAGAATAAAAAATACCCTTCACATATATTTTTAAATTATCTATCATGCCATTATAAGTAAAAAAACTAAATTTGGATTATAAAAATAGCTGAAAATATCCCTAATTCTTAATTCTAATTTACACACTATATCATTATGAGTTCAAAATAGCTAAATTTTTGTATAATAAAAATATCCAAAATACACTTAATTCCTATTTCTAAATACACCGCCATATGTCCAGCTAGCATGGCACATTCTCTTACTTTGACACGTTTTCTTCAAAAGATTTATTTATAGCACGACACATTCTTTTTTCCTACCATGACATATGTTAGTTGTTCGACCTCACTTTTAAAATAAAATTAAATACATTGGGTTAGCTAAGAAACAATCCAAGATAAATGATGACCCCCCCACACTCAAATTGAGGGATGGTGATAAATTCCCAATCTATTTCTACTATTTTTACAAATATAGTCTATAAAGTTATTTATTAATAAACTATATTAATAATCTATGATGATATAAAATATTTTAAATAGTATAGTAGTCTAGCCGCGCAAATGCGCGGGAAGCCATACTAGTTTTCTGAATTCCTTGTTGACGCGCGTCCGCGCGCGTCGCGAGGCAGCGGGGCTGTCGGACAGGAATCGCGCATGCGCGTGGGGCCCGCGTGGGTAACTAGCGGCTCGCTCCCGTAGATGGGGCTGCGATGTCGTGGAGTGGCTGGCTTTTGCTGGCCTGCATGCAGATGGTCCCACATTTCTCGGTATTGTGCATTCGTGTTTTCTAGCAAGCCATACTCCTTTGAACAAAAGTTTAAGAAGAAGTTCGAACAAAAGTTTAGTAAAAAGTTTGAATGTAAGTTTGTTCGCAAGTTCTGATACAACTTGTATCATAAGTTTGAATGTAAGTTTGTTTATAAGTTTTGATACAAGTTTGTATCATAAGTTTGAGATCAAAAAGTTTGAATGTAAGTTTGTTCAAGTTCTGATACAACTTTGTATCATAAGTTTGAGGTGAAAAAGTTTGAATGTAAGTTCTGATACAACTTTGTATCATAAGTTTGAGGTCACAAAGTTTGGACAAAAGTTTGTATATAAATACAAGTTTGTATATAAGTTCTGACAGATAAGAATTGATCATTCCACGTCGTCCCCATGGCACCACGTGTGAGGCAGGCTGCTGGCTCCTTCATGCAGCCCCGGGTTGCACAGCCAACACGGGAAGCACCACATGCGCCGGCCCGGGCCCCATGGCACCACGTGTGAGGCAGGCTGCTGGCTCCTTCATGCAGCCCCGGGTTGCACAGCCAACACGGGAAGCACCACATGCGCCGGCCCGGGCGAAGCACGCACCGCGTTAGAAAATGAGCGCGGCGGACCGTGCTTTGTCTGTTTCTTGTCGGAACCGAATGCGCGCAATGGGCTGCGCGCGCGCATGCGCGGATTAGCCACGCCCCAAAATTTTGGGAGAAGGTGGACTAAAATTATAGGAGATTTTAAGAGGTCATATGTAATAGACATGGGCCAGTGGGCCCAGCCCAGCCCGGGCGCAGCAGCCCAACGCGTTAGGGCTGCTGCTGTCCTTCTTGCACTGCCAGGAGGGCGGCAAGGTGGGGCTGCGGCTCCACCTTCCAAAAGTGGCTAAATAGCAATTGTATCGCATTAGGATTGTTCGGGTTAAGTTAGGAAAGAGAATCAATTAAGTTAGGTAGGAGTCTTAAGAGATTAGGAAAGAGAGAATCGTATATCGGATTAGGATTTGGAGATGAGTTTGCTTAGAGGTCAAGTTAGAGTTACTTAGAGGTCAAGTTGTCCACCCTTATATATAGGAGGGGTTTGTAACCTGAACAATAAAAAAGAAGTATTGGGTTTAATCCCTCTCTCTCTCTCTACTGCCGCCACCGCCTCCCTCTCCTCCTCCTGTGCACGCGCCCCTCCTCCTCTGCCCTAGCCGCACCCCCTCCTCCATCAAGCAAAAGGGGCAGCAGCCCCTTTGATCATAACAACTGGTATCACGAGACCGTTTGATCCTCGGCCACGCCAATGACGAAGGGAGACGCCACTGTCGCCGCCAAGGACGCCACCGCCGCCGAGGCCGGCGACATCAAGGCGTTTTGGCGCACCTTCAACACGTTCCGTGAAAGCATGAACATCCACGTCAAGGAGATCACCGCCAAGCTCGACAACCTAGACGTCAAGGACAAGATCTCCGCCCTCGAGAACGCCGTCAACAAACTCGTTGGGGTGGTGGGTACCGGGGACGTCGCCGCCGCCGGTGGGACGCCGACCCCGATGACCCCCCACATCTCCGATGAGGATTGCACGCTCAAGAGGAGGCCGCGCACCGCGACGCCGCCATCCAGGCCGCTCGTGACGCGGTCGTCAACATCTACGCCGCCGGCAACATCCCCGCGTCGGGGGACTTCGTCGCAAACATCGCACAGCACGCCATCGACTCCGTCAACGCCTCGCGCCCTTCTCCAACGACCGACCCTGTTGTCGGGGGCTCTACATCAGCCCCGCGCCCCGACAACCATGCGGTGATTAGCTATCACAAGTTGTCCTTCCCAACTTTCGACGGCAAGGACGACCCGCTGCCCTGGTTGAACCGCTGTGAGCAGTTCTTCGTGGGGCAGGCCATCCCCGACAATGAGCGGGTGTGGTACGCCTCATACCACATGACGGGAGGCGCCCGTCAATGGTACATGCGCCTAAGCAAGGAACAGCCGGCCATGTCTTGGTCGACATACTCTCGTCGGGTCAACGAGAGATTCGGCCCCCCTACACGTGCCAACCCCCTCAGCGAGCTGGCAACTCTCCGGCGGACGGGAACAGTGGACGACTACACAGAGCAGTTCCTTGCGCTCATCGCTCGCGCGGGGGATCTTCATGAAAAGCAGCAGTTAAATATTTATACTGTTGGTCTACAGGAGCCGTTGAAGACCGAGGTCGAACTCGCTCGCCCCGTCGACATGGAGCACGCCATGAGCCTGGCGCGTGCTTATGAGAAGCGCACACTCATCCTCGCCGAGCACGCGCAGCAGCAGCCCAAGGCGACTTCTCGTTCGACATCGACCTCACGCTTCGCTTCCTCCACTACGGCGCCCAAGGCGCCAATGGGCGCCCAAGCGGGCTCCACCTTGGAGGGCGCCACAAGAGGTGGCGCCATTGCTGCTTCCCCGACCCCTCCCAACCGCATGGTCAAGCGGTTGACGCCTGATGAGATGGCCGAACGTCGCCGCCAGAACCTTTGCTTCAACTGTGACGACAAGTTCTTCAAGGGTCACAAGTGCAAGCACCACTTCTACATTAAAGTCGCTGATGATTTGATCGACTTTGAGGGCGAGGGGTCCCTCATGGTCATGATGGGCGACGGTGGGCACCCCATGCGCCTGCACGGCTACCTCTACGACGAGCGACTCTCCATCCTGGTGGACACCGGCGCTTCGCACAACTTCATCGACCTTCCATGCGCTAACATGCTGCACCTTCCTCTTCGGCCCGTCAACCTAGGCGTCACCTTGGCGTTGGGCCACCGCATCATTAGCAGGGGCCTATGTCGTGGTATCACTTTGGTGCTTCGCGAGGACATGCACACCATTGACGTCTTCACCGCCGACCTTCCCGACGGCGTCGACCTCGTTCTTGGAACATCTTGGTTGGCGTCTCTTGGGACGATTGCATGGGACTTCACGGCACTCTCGATGAGCTTCTTCCTCCAAGGTCAGCATCATATATTGATTGGCATTGGTTCTCCTCTTCTTGCACACGACGACGACGACGCACCTTGGCTGGAGCCGCCCCAACCCGCGCCTATGATTGGGGTGGCACCCAACCTCCCGCCTCCACAGGCGGCCTTGGCGATCATGGGAGGACCACAGCATGCCGGCAACATCTTCGACATCATCGACATCACGTGCGGCATCTACACCGACCTTCGTCGCGCCATGAGCCAAGATGGGGAGCTTGGCGCCCTCTTTGCTCGTGTCGCGGCGGGTGACGCACCTCGCGCTTGGGCGTTGCGCGAGGGGTTGCTCTTCTTCGACGACCGCCTCTACCTTCCCGCATCATCATCGCTGCTCCTCCGCTTCATCAACACCCTCATGCGCTTTGGCGAGGAGCGCCACTTGCGGCAGTTGGCCGTCGGCTTGCACATGACGGCCGCCGTGCAAGCTACACGGTGCTTTTCGACGACGGTCCTTCTTCTTCACGAACTACCACAAGCCACTGTGACTAGTGTCAATGTCAGGTTTGCCGACATCTCCGGTTGCGAGTTCCTTCTCGTTAATGGAGTTGCTTTCACTGTTCCGCCTGGCATGGCAGATGTGTCTCTTGCTTCTACAGATTACCGTATCCTCTTCGGCCATGCATTGGACTTCACACGGCGCCACCCACGTCCGAGTAGCACCTTCGTGGTGTTCTTGGATGGACACTTGCTGCCTACCGGCGAGGAGCTTGAGTACCACCTGTTCCCCATGCCACCACTACCCAGCTCGGAGTTCACCGTTGACATGGGCGTTCCAAGGACACTAGTTCCTTTGGCGCCAGGGACGCCAGCAGTAAGGGGGCATGATGGCCGCCCTTCTTCACTCATCTTCGTCAACGCGGGCTTCATCGGCAGCCTCCGTTACTCTTTCAAGTTCTTCATCGACCGCACTCGCCGTAACTTGCTCGACGACATGGTGCTTGGCGTGCTGGTCACTGATATTGGTTTCCGGTCTTCATCAACTCCTCACTTCGGACCAGGGTGGCAAGCTTCCCAGCGCGTGGACGCGCTGGATTTCAATGGTGGCGGAGATGTAATGGACATGGACCAGTGGGCCTAGCCCAGCCCGGGCGCAGCAGCCCAACGCGCTAAGGTTGTTGCTGTCCTTCTTGCGCCGCCAGGAGGGCGGCAAGGTGGGGCTGCGGCTCCACCTTCCAAAAGTGGCTAAATGGCAATTGTATCGCATTAGGATTGTTCGGGTTAAGTTAGGAAAGAGAATCAATTAAGTTAGGCAGGAGTCTTAAGAGATTAGGAAAGAGAGAATCGTATCGGATTAGGATTTGGAGATGAGTTTGCTTAGAGGTCAAGTTAGAGTTACTTAGAGGTCAAGTTGTCCACCCTCATATATAGGAGGGGTTTGTAACCTGAACAATCAAGAAAGAAGTATTGGGTTTAATCCCTCTCTCTATTGCTGCCGTCGCCTCCCTCTCCTCCTCCTGCGCACGCGCCCCTCCTCCTCTGCCCTAGCCGCACCCCCTCCTCCATCAAGCAAAAGGGGCAGCAGCCCCTTTGATCATAACATCATATTTAGATGCAAAGCAATTAAAATTAGCCAACTAAAGTTTAGAAGATGGATCCAAACAGGGCCTAACATCCGGCCTGTTTGACAGGTTGTTTTGTAGCTTTTTTTACTGTAGCAGCTGCTGAAAAAAAAAATGCAAATACCAGCGGCTGCTGAAGAAATAAGTAAAAATAAAACAGTCAGGCGAATAAAATGATGAAGAAGAAACGAGGAGAGAGAGCGGGCGTGTCGCGAGTCGCCCGCCTGAGTCGGCGTAACCGAGACTGGAGGGCCCGCTGCGGGCCAAGGCGCCGGCGTCTGCTTCTTCCTCCTCACGATCCCCTGCTCCCCCTCGCCTCCCTCGAGCCAATCTCCACTGTCCTCCCACCAAATCGATCCCCCGCACACCAAATCAATCCCTCGCGTGACAAATCGAAGAATTAAGCCTCAAATACTTGCCCAGTTCGTCCTCAATCGCCACATCGCCGGTTCTTGTTTCCTTGCGAGATGTCACGGCAGTCCAAGACGACCTCCGCGCCGGCGCCAATGAAGACCCCCGCCGTTTGTAGCTCAAGCTGTTCCTCCTCCATCCATCTCGCCGATTTGATCCGTTGTTTGGTGTCCGTCGTATTCTCCGCAGTCCATGGCACCAGGGCTCTCTGCCGCATCATATTGCCTCACCGGGCTGCAGCAAAAATGCATGGCGGACTCTCCTGCTCAAGGTTCTTTTTTTTTTTTAAGGAAATGCTCAAGGTTCTTGTTGGGCACCTAGCAGCGTTGGTGCCTCAACTGACGAGGACTGGACCAAGATGTACGTACAAGCATGGTATTTTTATCTTGCGCTCATCTTCATTGTTTTCTTTGTTAGATAGTACTCCATGGCATCTGGCAATGCGCGAGCTGTGCAGTGTTGTGTGTATAGAAATAAACTGAGCATAGTAATTTCGTGAAATAATTACCAGATTAATCATGGTAGATTACTGGTGCATGCTTCTGTTGCTTTATTTTCTATTAATAGAGCAAGCACATGATATCATACATATGTTGTATTTCAGGACCTTACCATGGCGTGGTGATTGCTGCTTGTTCTAGTGGCTGTATCAACTTACTATTTTGTTTTTTGATTGATAGCCACAAAGATGCAGACCACACCTGATGATATGCACACGCAAGCATTAAATATTTGTATCATGATTGTAATCCTTCTCTTAGCCCATCTAATAGCCAATGTATTGTATGTGTTGGCTGTTTTGCTGGATATATGTGATATGGCACTAAATCATTATCCTTGCTCTCACGAGCACGCCGCATGCCGACACACAAACCCACGGTCGTCGCAGCACCCCAAACCCCACTATTCGCTGCTCCCACCCACCCCCACGCCACAGCCGTGTCGTCTCCCACCCAGGCCTGACGCGCCGCTTCGTTTCCAGGCAGCTTCCGCCATTTTTTGGGCACCTTCCGAGCAGCTTCGTTCCCCTGTTGCATAGGAGTATAGGAGCAGTACAGAACGCGGCTTGCTGGACCTGCATCTCGCGCACCACAGCTCTCTCTGCGCAAACCCTCTCTGTTGTGAGAAACTCCTATCAAAAACCGGCAGAATCTATCCCACTGCTCGCGCAGATTCTGTAAGTTGATCTCCTCTGGCTGCTAATTGATTGCTTAGTTGTCCATTGTTCCGCGAGTTTTTTGGCGCGATAATTATTTGTTTTGATTGGTTTGTTTCGATGTTTTGTTTCCCCTGCAGGCACGAGATTATCTTCGTGCAAGACGCGGGACGTGCCCTTGATGCTGCAGCGGACTTCATCATCCGTCGCGATCAATGTCGGCAGAGATCACGAGGCAGAAATGCAAATGTCGACAGCGATCACGAGACGTCATCATCCTATGGCGGAAGGCCCCTCCCTCAGGGTCACGCGGCGGGCCTCATCATCCATTGCGGTCAGGATGGACAGCAATGGCGACATTTCTGTCGGCCCGGACGACGAGAGCTTCAAGGGGCTAGTCAAAGACAGGCGCTTTGGCTGCTTCCGCCGCCTCGGCGGCAGCGACGGCATCGCTGCCAAGTTGGCGTCAAGTATGAAGGGTGGCATCCGTGGGGACGGCCCCGACTTGCAGCGCCGCCGGGAGCTTTTCGGCGTCAACACATACAACAAGACCAAAAGCTTGTGCAGTCACTTTCGGGATACTGTGAGAGACGTCTTCCTCCTCGTGCTCCTTGTTTTCGCCGCCTTGTCCCTTGGCTTCGGCATTAAGGAGCACGGCATGAAAGAGGGGTGGTACGACGGAGTCGGCATCTTTGTTTCCTTCTTCCTCATCGCCGTGATGTCCGCCGTTGGCAATCACTGCCATGGCAAGCTCTTCGACCAGCTCTGCAGAGACTATAATCCCGTCACCGTCATCCGTGGTGGCAAGGATCAGAATGTCCTCACATCCGACGTCGTTGTCGGCGACGTGCTGTTCCTGAAGACCGGCGACATCGTGCCAGCGGATGGCGTGGTCTTTCAGGAATTCGACATGGAGGTGAAGAGATCGATTAAGGACCGCCCGGTGCACCTTGACCAGAGACACGAGCCCTTCTGTCCGGCTGGTGCCAAGGTTACCAAAGGACACGGCTGCATTGTGGTCACGGCAGTTGGCCAGGACACCGATTGCGGCCAGCAGATGAGCAGAAGCATCACAATCAGAAACACCGTGGCAACGCCCCTGCAGATGCGCCTTGACGGCCTCAAGTCCAAGATCAGCGATGTCCGAAATGCCTTGGCCATGCTCACCACGCTGTACTCCAGCGGTGAGACCAGCGACGTGACAACAAAGGTGGTCGGGGTGTTCCAGCATACCTTGGCGATCGTCGTTTCTGCGATCCCTGAGGCCCTCCCACTGGCAGTGTCCCTGACGCTCGCCTTCTGTACGAAGCGCATATTGGAGGAGCGTGCGCTTGTGCAACGCTTCTCCGATTGCGAGGCGTTGGGCTCGGTCACCGCTGTCTGCATCGGCATACGTGGGCTGCTCGCGCCTGACCAGATGACGGTGACCAAGTTCTGGGTAGACACCAATCCAGTGGAAGAAGCTGCCAGCATCGCTCGTGGCATCGTTGACCTTCTATGCCAGGGCATCAGTTCCACCAACACTTCCGCCAACGGAAACACCATTGAGCAATCGGCGCTGTGGTCATGGGCCGTGACAGCGCTCGGCATGGACAGTGACAAGATGAGGATGACCTACAAGGTCCTGCATGTTTTCGACGTTGACCGCAAACGCTGTGGTGCGCTGACCGCGGACAGCACAAGAGACGTGGTACTCGCTCACTGGATTGGTGCCGCTGGTGAAGTCTTAGCTCGCTGCTGCAGGTACGTCAGTGCAGATGGTAACGAGCACGACCTTGGTGTTGACAAGAGGAGGGAGTTTGAGAAGATTATCAGCAATATGGTGGAAGCCAATCTGTGTAGCTTCGCCCTCGCCTTCAAGGAGGCCAAAAGCGATATCTCCGAGACCATGATGGACCTAAGACTAAGACTACAGGATGCCGAGAGCGACCTAACACTGTTGTGCTTGGTGAGCTTAAAGGAGCCGTGTTGCCAGGAGGTCAAGGACGCCATTGAGGCCTGTGCCACGGCAGGCATCTCAGTCAAGATGGTCACCAGCTGCATCACCGCCACCGCCCAAGCTGTAGCAAAGGAGTGCGGCATCATTTCCAGAGACGACACCGACGACGTTGTCATCGAGGGTCAGGAGTTCCGTGACATGTCAATGGATAGGCAGCTAGAGATCGTGGACCGCATCCGTGTGATGTCTCGGTCTCTTCCCACGGATAGACTATTGCTGATGCAGCGGCTGAACAACAGAGGCCACGTGGTCGCGGGCATCACCAACGATCGCGCCATCGAAAGTTCAATTGACATTTGGCCCGGCTTCGAGGATCTATCGTCCAATGAGGTCTTCCAACCCGATGCCATCATCATCAACAACAAATTGGACACGGTGGTGAGGGCCGCTGGCTGGAGCCGCTGTGTCTACTCCAACATCCAGAAGTTCATCCAGTTCCAACTCACCTTCAACATTGCTGCGGTCGTCGTCAACCTTGTGTTGGCAGTGACTAAGGGCAAGGTTCTGCTGACCTCCTTGCAGCTTGTGTGGGTTAGCCTGATCATTGATACCATGGGGGCGCTGGCGCTTGCGACGGACACACCGCCTCTCAAGGAGCTCATGCGGCGCCCGCCCGTCAGCCGGACAGCGCCGCTCATCAGCAACGCCATGTGGCGCGACACCACCGCGCAGGCTGTGTTCCAGGTGGCCGTGCTGTTGGCGATCGCGTACGGCGGCCACCACGCGTTCGGCACAGGTGAGAACGCCATGATCTTTAACGCCTTTGTGCTGTGCCAGGTGTGCAACGAGTTCAATGCCCGACAAATGGAGCAGAAGAACATCTTCGCCGGCTTGCACCGCAACTGGATGTTCCTTGCCATAGTGGCCGTGACGCTCGCCTTGCACGTGCTGATGGTTGAGATGTTGGCGAAGTTCGTCGGCACTCAGAGGCTTAGCTGGGCGCAGTGGGGCGTCTGTGGCGTCATCGCCATCATGTCCTGGCCTATCGCATGGGTCGTCAAGTTCATTCCCGTGCCGGACAAGCCGTTTCATGAAATTCTACCCAAGTTCACATTCCGATTCTTCTCTCGGTAGGAGAAGATATTTATGTTTCACATACCAGCTAGTATTGTTCTTTATGTTAGTTTGGAAATTTACTTCTACCGTTCCGATTCTTCTCAGAGTAGAAGAGGACTTTTATGTTTGGGATCCCTTTATGTTTCATACCAGCTAGTATTGTTCTTTATGTTAGTATGGAAATTTGAGAATGTATTGAATCATTTACATTTGGTGCCGAGAAGGGCAAAGTCCTGATGCAACAAACTAAGGACCCGAAATGATTATTTAAAGTCATGAAATCATTTTGTTTTGTAACATTAATATTATCTATTTTGAGTCATTGATAACACCATGTGTTTTGCCATCTACTAAAAATTTGAATTTTTTCGAATCTGAACTGGCTTCATTGATGTGTTTACTGATATTGGAGGTTGGTCGTGGTAGCATATCATTTTTTTTCAGTACTTGCAATATACCATACTTCGCTTTCAGTAAAGTTCTGTATGAAGCAGTAATGGTTGAATGCAGGGGCGGAGCTATGTTGATAAGTGTGGGAGAAATTTTCAATAGTGTTCGTCATATTTTCGCTGTATATACCTTTCTTGCATCTTCAAGTATCAGATTTGTGAGTGTTCTCCTGTTCCCCTCTTCCATGGCCCCGCTGCTTGGCTGATGTGTTTATTGATATTGGAGGTTGGCCGTGGTAGTATATCAATTTGTTATTGTCCGATCCTATTTCTGGAATCCATGTGTTTACCGTACTAATTCCTGGATCAGTAGTTGGTACACACAAACAAAGAGTTTCATTCCACATACACGGATAGTTATTACATCTCATAGGGTTCAGATCATAGTCTTAAGTTACAAACCAGATAAGGCTAGCATACTAGCCTGAATTACAACAACTTGAAAAGAAAACACAACTAATCACCACAGGCAAACTTGAGCAGACGTCGACCCTATTCGTCAATATCGTCTCCAACGTCTTCTTCTTCTTCTTCTGAATGATAGCAGCAAGAGTGAGTACATAAGGTACTCAACAAGCCCTACACTACTCAAGGGTATGTATTCATGCAGATTTGGTCTTAGCAAGAGAATAGGCTATAGGGCTTATTTGCAGAAAACACATTTTATGCATGGTTCAACAATTCAAGGATCATAGATAAAAACAGGGGAGTTTAATTATCATATTTTAGTTGTTTAGCCCTGGGGGAGAACGATTCAATCCCGCCAGTTCCCAAGTTTTAGTTGGGCCTTCTGACCTCAATGGCCATAGCGATCCGGCACACATGCCACATTTCCGAAAACACGGGCTGACTACAACCCACTCACACATCAAGGAAATCATAGAGATGGCTAATCAATGTGAGCTCATAACAATAATGTGTCATATGCCGTGACAACGTCCAATCGATTGAATTTTACACTCTGCAGAGGTTGTACATCTTTTCCCACAGGCTATGCACTCTTGTACGGAGAGCAACATAACGCCTTATCCATCTTCTCCGAGTAGTCCCACAAACTCACCACGGAGGGTTATGGGCTAAAGGATTAAGCACGACACAAGGGTCATATGTGCGGGGATTTCACTCCCAAATAGCCGGCAACGAGCGTTCAATACTCGATGTGTTTCCCCCAACCATCCGCTGCTACTGCTAGCCACCAGATGAAAATTACTTGCAGGAGTACCAAGAAGGTAGGAAAAAGTCCTGCCCAGGACAGGTTCTGTGGTTGTACGGAAATAATTATGTTTACAGTCACAAGAACCGGTCCTTATGTGACCGAGCAAGCACCAAGTCCCACACTAGGGGTCTACCACATCACTAGTGGTCTTGCTCGCAGTCCATCCCATCCCATGCTCATCACCTTCACCTAACACCTGTTGTACTACTCCCAACCCCATACATTAACGCACACCAACAAACTCATTTTAACGCATTTATGAAAGTAATTATGTGAGTAAAGGTGTGGCAATGTAGAAACATTGCAAGGGGTCCTAAGCATACTAGTAGTAAGGAAATTACGCCATCATTTAAATAAAAACATTAAATGACGGTGTATCCTAGGGTTAACATGGTGACGGTAAATCAAGGGTAAATCAAGGACTAGATATTCATGCCCAAATACTTTGCATCAATATCACTAAGCAAGTAGGATATTAACTACTCAATCAGTAAAATAACAAGCAATGCATAATTATTTAGAGGGCCATATAGGTGCATGCGAAAACAATAGGATCAATCATGATCAAGGAGAAGTAGAGCTTGCCTTTAAAGTTCGGGTCTGAATCCTCCTCGTATCCCTCGTTCGCAGCGTCGTCCTCGGGCTCCTTGTGGTCTACACGAAGCAACGCTAAATAAACACTAACGTAAAGAATTAATAAAACCAAATGAAATCCAAATAAGAAGCAAAAGAATTAAATAGAGAGATCAGAGGGGCTTCTGGTGAAACCAAGGTTGGAAATGGGTTCTACAGGTTATTATCTATTTTTGGGTATTTTTGGGGATTTTTCCTATAAAGGGAAAGGCTCGAACTGGACTTCTGTGTACACTACCCGGGGTGGCTCTAGCATTTTCTAGTGCGTGCAGTGGCTGACTAGTGGGACCGAGGTGTCAGCGACACAGGCTCGGTGCGCGCGTGTGAGCGAAGCGAAGCTGGCGTGGCAGCGGGTCCCACGGGACACGTGTCGAGCGGAGGGTGGCCGAGGCGGGGGCCGCGGTGGCGCGCGGCGGTGCGCGGCGGGAGCTCGCCGGAGAGCTCGTCGCCGGCAGCTGGGAGACTCGGGAGAGGTCGCGGGTTGGCCGTGGGGGTAGCGCGCACTGCGGCGGAGCTGGGAGGCGTGACGTGCACGTGCGCGGGGCGGCGGAGCGGCGAGTGGAGTTCGCCGGGGTTGGGTGGCGCGGCGGCACGGTGGCGGAAGTGCGCAGAGGGTGCGTTTCCTGATGTTTTTGTTGGCGCGTGAGGTGCAGGTGAACGCGGCGGACGCGTGAGGCATGACGTCGAGGCCGAGGCTCGCCGGGATGGTGGTCGGCGGCGAGGTGGCGTGGCGGCGCGAGGCGGCGCTCGGTGTCCGTGCAGCCACGGGCCGAGGCAAGGTGGAGCGGGTGTTGCAGGTGGTCACGCAGGTTGAGATCTACGCGCAGGCAGCTGGGGTAGGGGAGATGGAGGCTTGCCGGCGATGAATCGCGCGGTGGCCGGAGTTGGGGAAGAAGAGGGGGGAATGGAGATTGGGAGGCGCTGGAGGGTGAAGCTCACCGCGGAGTGGTCTGGGAAGCACTGTGGGTTGTGCCGGAGCTCATGCGGGGTTTAAATAGCCGTGGAGTTGGTCGGAGTGGCGGGAACACCGGGGCAGCGGTGAGGTTGCGCGCGCGCGTGCGCGACCGATCGGCATGGGCGTGATTGGGAGTTTGGCTTGGAGCGGCGCGTCGCGGAGGGCGGCAGCAGCAGCGGGCAAGGTTCGTTCGGGCGGGAAGCTCATGGAGTTTGAAACGGCGGAGAGGAGCGCGGTTCCGTGGCGGCCAAGGCGGCGGCATGCGCGCGTGGCGTGGCTGCTTTGGCAGGCGCACGCGCGAGGGCTGGCGAGGGTTCGGTGGCGTGGAGCGCTTGGCGAGAGTGCGGGGCGAGATGCTCGTCGTGATTCCGTGGGCGGAAAGGCGCTGCGGCAGGCGGCGGCCGACACGCGGCGGAGCAAAGCTGCGGGTGCGCACGGCGCTGGCGCTAGGAGGAAGAACGCGCTGTCCGCGCGGGCCGCGGCCGGGCTGGGCTGGACGCGGCCGGGCCGAGGGGAGAAGGAAAAGAGGAACGCGCGGCCCAGCGGAGGAAAAAGGAAAATGGGCCGGGGGAAAAGCGGCCCAAGAGCCAGGAGGGAAAGGAAATTGTTTAAACTTTTCAGAATTCGGAAAAATTCAAATAAATATCAAATGAACTCCAAATCAGTTCAAATAAATTCGAGAAAATTTGTAAATTCAAAAACTCAGAACTAGCAATCATGTTCACAAGTCCCTCCTTTAATTATTTTCATAGATTTCCACTTTCTATAATATTGAGCTTTAGTAAGTGTGAACCTTTATTTTCAAAAATACTAAATGTGTTCCTAAAAATCTAGGAAATTTCCAGGAGTGATTTTTGTTAATCCATTGTTTGAATTTGGGTTAAAATTTGGGATGTGACAAACCTACCCCACTTAAAAGGAATCTCGTCCTCGAGATTCGATCGGCTCGTCGAATAGGTACGGAAACTCTTTCTTGAGATCTTCTTCACGTTCCCAAGTGGCTTCTGCTTCGGTATGGTTGCTCCATTGTACTCTGCAAAACCTTACAACTGTTCTTCTTGTCTGTCGGGTTACAACATCCAGAATTTTAACGGGTAGCTCCTGATATCTGAGATCTGGCTGTAAGTCCATAGTCTCCATTGGTACTTGATGATCGGGCACTCTGAGACACTTCTTCAGTTGAGACACGTGGAACACGGGGTGCACATCTGATAGCTCTTCTGGCAGACTCAGACAGTAGGCTACAGCTCCAATCTTCTTGAGTACTTCAAAAGGTCCAATATATCGAGGGGCTGACTTGCCTCGAATCTGGAATCTTCTTGTTCCACGTATAGGAGATACCTTCAGATACACATAATCTCCTTTGTCAAAGGTGAGGTCCCTTCGACGCTTGTCGGCATAACTCTTTTGTCGACTCTGTGCGACCTTTAGTGTTTCTCTGATGGCTGCAACTCGTTCTTCGGCATCTTTGATAATGGCAGGGCCAAAGAATGATCGTTCTCCGACTTCTGACCACATTAATGGTGTTCTGCATTTTCTGCCATAGAGTGCTTCAAACGGTGACATTTGTAAGCTGGCCTGATAACTGTTATTGTAGGAGAACTTAGCAAATGAGAGACTCTTCTCCCAGTCTTTTCCATATGTCAGCACACAAGCTCTAAGCATGTCCTCCAATATTTGGTTCACTCGTTCAGCCTGTCCATCAGTCTGTGGGTGGTAAGCTGAACTGAAATCCAACCTGGTTCCAAGAAGGTCGTGCAAGCTTTTCCAGAACTTAGAGGTAAATTGGGTACCTCTATCAGGTATGATCTTGCTAGGCACTCCATGATACTTCAAGATATTGTCAACATACAGTTGTGCATATTTGTCTCCAGCATATGCATTCTTCATAGCTATGAAGTGAGCAACCTTTGTCAGTCGGTCAACCACAACCCATATCGAATCATTTCCTTTCTTGGTGCGTGGCAGTCCTACGATGAAATCCATGGTGATTTCATCCCATTTCCACATTGGGATATGCAGAGGCTGTAGTAATCCTGCTGGCCTTTTATGTTCTGCTTTTACTCTTCTGCATGTGTCACAGTATGCAACAAATTCTGCAATATCTCTCTTCATGCCTACCCACTAGTACTTCTGTTTCAGATCTTGGTACATTTTAGTTGTCCCTGGGTGGATTGAATAGGCAGAGTTGTGGGCTTCATCTAAAATGAGCTTTCTCAAATCTTCCTCATTTGGTACACATATCCTGTCTTCATACCAGAGAGTTTCTTGTTCATCCACTCGAAATCCCGGGGCTTTGTTTATTCCCATGAGTTCCTTGATCCCTTGAAGTTCCGGATCATTTGCTTGAGCTTTTCTTATGCGATCTTCCAGGGTTGGTTGCACACTCAAGGCAAAAACTTGTCCTGGGATAGCAATGTGCAGATTCATCCTTTCCATCTCTTGTGTCAACTTTGGGTTTATCTTTCTTGCTTTTGGAGTCTTGTTATGAGCCTTGCGACTCAAAGCATCTGCTACCACATTGGCTTTTCCTGGATGATATTGGACATCCAAGTTATAATCCTTGATCAGTTCTAACCATCTTCTTTGTCTCAGATTTAACTCTGGTTGAGTGAAGATATATTTCAAGCTCTTGTGGTCAGTGAAAATCCGACACTTATTACCAATGAGGTAATGTCTCCATATCTTGAGGGCATGTACTACAGCTGCTAATTCCAAGTCATGAGTCGGGTAGTTCAACTCATGGACCTTCAACTGTCTTGATGCATAAGCAACAACTCTATCATCTTGCATCTATACACATCCAAGCCCTTGTCGTGATGCATCGCAGTATACCACAAAGTCTTTGTGGATATCTGGCAGTATAAGCACTGGGGCTGTTTTAAGGCTTGATTTCAGCTTCTTGAAGCTCTCTTCACACCAACGTGTCCATTCAAACTTCTTTTCTTTCTTGGTTAGTTCTGTCATTGGCTTAGCTACCTTTGAGAATCCTTCTATAAATCTCCGGTAGTAACCAGCCAATCCAAGAAAACTTCTGACTTCCGATGCGTTGGTAGGTTGCTTCCAGTTGATAACTGCTTCTACCTTGGAGGGGTCAACTGCTACTCCTTCTGAAGTGATGATATGTCCAAGGAAGGTAACTTCTTGTAACCAAAGCTCACACTTACTGAACTTTGCATAGAGCTCATGCTCTCTTAATCTGCCCAAAACTAATCTTAGGTGTTCTTGATGCTCAGCTGCACTCTTTGAGTAGATGAGTATGTCATCTATGAAGACAACGACAAACTTATCTAACTCTTCCATGAAAATCTTGTTCATCAGATTCATAAAGTATGCTGGGGCATTGGTCAGTCCAAAGGGCATAACTGTAAACTCATACTGGCCATAACGAGTTACAAATGTTGTCTTCATGATGTCACAATGTCTGATTTTCAGTTGGTAATAACCTGATCTCAAGTCAATATTTGAGAAGTACGTGGCACCTTTAAGTTGATCGAAGAGATCATCAATCCTGGGTAGTGGGTACTTGTTCTTGATGGTAACTTCATTCAATGACCGGTAGTCAATGCACATTCTCAGGCTTCCATCTTTCTTCTTCACAAAGAGAACTGGGGCTCCCCAAGGTGATGAACTTGGGCGAATGTACCCTTTCTCTTGTAACTCTCTAATCTGCTCTTTCAATTCGGCCAATTCATTGGCGGCCATCTGATAGGGTCTCTTGGCTATTGGAGTTGCTCCGGGAATCAGGTTGATCATGAACTCAACATCTCTGTCTGGTGGCATTCCTGGCAACTCTTTTGGGAACACATCTGGGTATTCACAGACTACAGGCACTTCTTCTATTGTTGTGGCTTGTAGGTTGCATAACATAGGCTCAACCGTTAAACGGCGAGGTTTGAATTCCACAGTAATTCCCTTGTGGTTGGTGGCAGTAACCTTTTGATCAGCACAGGATATATTTCCTTTGTGACGTGCTAACCAGTTCATTCCAAGGATTACATCTATCCCTTCTGATTTAAGCACTACTAGGTTTGCTAGGAACACTACCCCACTTAAAAGGATTTTGACTCCTTCACATCCAAAATGACATCTCATGGTTGCTCCAGGAGATTTTATTGAAAGAGGGGGATTTTAGCAAAACAGTAGACATTCCATGCTTGGCAACAAACTTCAAAGAAACAAACGAATGCGAAGCTCCAGAATCAAACAAAACTGTGGCAAGTGTTGCATTTACTAAAAACTCACCGATCACAACGTCTCGAGAGTCTTTAGCTTCAGCAGCATCAATGTGATTCACACGTCCTCTTCCACAGCTTTGTGTCTTCCTCTGCTGTCCAGAATTCTGAGGTGCATTGCGGCTAGCACCAGACCTTGCTATTGCAACTCCTGTATTGGCTTGTGATCCTCCAGTGTTCTGCAAGAGGGGGCATCTTGCAATCATGTGACCAGGGTCACGGCAGTGGAAACAAGCTCGGACTCGTGGTGCTGCTTGGTTCATAGTGTTGGCACTCCCCTGAGGTGCAGGGTTGTTGTCTGAGCGGTATGGCTGTGTAGGCTGCTTCTGTTGCTGTCCAGAACCAGATGAACGGTACTGCATGGTTGGTTGACGGCGTGACTTCTGGGAGTTGTCATACCTTGGCTTCTGGAACCTTTCCTGTTGCTTAAACTTTCTTTCCTGGAATTTGCGCTTGCGCTCAGTAGTTAGGTCAGAGCGAGCATCTTCCAGTAATATGGGTCTATTCATGAGAGTGTTGAAGTCTGGGTAGATGTGAGTGACTAACTGGGTCTTCAACTCAGTGTGCAGTCCCTTCCTAAAGCGGTCCTGCTTCTTCTTATCAGTGTTGACTTCATCGGGCGCATAGCGTGCTAACTTCATGAACTTCTTGATGTACTGATTAACAGACATAGGTCCTTGCTTCAGTGCACGGAACTCATCAGCTTTCATTTCCATAATTCCTTCTGGGATATGGTAATCTCTGAAAGCTTGTTGAAATTCCTGCCAGTTGATAGCACCTGGGTCAACAACTGCTTCACGGTAATTGTCCCACCATTCACCAGCAGCTCCAATCAGCTGGTGCGAAGCAAGTGTAACTCTCTCTTGGTCATTTGCTGCAACAATATCCAACTTCTTGTTGATGTTTCTCAACCAATCATCTGCATCCACGGGGTCTTCAAGGGTGCTGTCAAAGACTGGAGGCCTAAGCCTCATGAACTCTCCCATCTTAGTAGGCGGCTGTCCACGATGTTGATTTGCTGCAATCACTTGCAGAAGTTGAGTCTGAGTAGCCATGACATCAGCTAAGGTTGCAGGTGCGCGTGGCAGCTCTTGCTCTTGGTCGTTATTCTCTTCTTGGTTGTCTCCTCCTTGATTGTCACTTAGTTCATTTTCACCATGCTGGCTTTCTTCTTGCACAACCCTTTCATTCCTTCTTTCTGCCTCAGGAGTACGCTCACATCTGGCAGTCGTCCTCCTCTTGCTTGAGGCCTTCCACGTCCTCTACCTCTTGCAGGACGTTCTTGATCTTCATTGTTTTGCTCCCTATTTGGGCGAACTTGACGGTTCTGGATGCGGACGGATCGCTTGGGAGGCATCCTATTGGTATTTTTATTGTTAGTTATAGTGTACTGATCTTGGTTTTTAAAGCACACAATATCACTCATACAAAGATCCATTTAAAAACATCAAACACACCAAACAAGTCTTAGATTACACATGTAGGATAGGGTACATAGAGGGATTAATACAACGTGCTGCTGCGATCCTGATACAACTAAGGGTTATATCTGACTGCTAAGATCGATAAGCTGAACTAGCTAGATTAGGGAATACAACTTCTCTTCTTATTGTTAGACCATCTTGGATTCGTCGAGGCACTAGGTAGCAGGTGAAGCTGAAACTGTGTCATTGGGACTGTCCTCCATAGGCTCATACTCGGAAGGATCCTCCTCAGTCTCTGTGTCACTAGCACTGAGATAGCCTCCACAAGGGGTGCGGGAGCTCTTAGTGGGTGGCTCAGCTAACTCTTGGTCCATGGCAGCTTGTGTTGTTGAATCAAGTCTTGGTGCAGAGGGAGGTAGTGCAGGGCGTCCTTCGGGAGACCTGGTGAAAGCACTCTTTTTTTTTTGAGCAAAACAGGAGGGGAGGCCCCTACTGGTATCTCATTTTATAGATTTTTTGTATGTACATAATTACAATGTATTTACAAAGACTGATAAGTCTCAAATGGAAAAAAAAAGGGGAAAAACTTAAAAAGAATGTAGCCAAAGCTTCATATCAGTCTTTTTCTGGCCCTTTGCTTTGATTACAGTCATAACCAAAATACCTCATTTCTGACTCTGGCTCAGGCATCGGTGTTCCTCGAGAAGCGGTGTTGATGGTGTCTGCTGGTAAGTCCGGAACAATGGGCATCACTGTCTCGTATTCTCCATGGCAAGTGAGGATACGAACAATCCCATTAATTGGCTCAATCTTGGTCTTTGACTTTCTCATACCATTGCCCTTCTGATAAAGAGTGTTCAGTTGCTCAATATGTGCCTTGGTTCTGTCACTCATCAACTTGGCCATCCCTTCTATGACTTCATGGTACCCTAACTTGTCTTCGTTTGCACGAGCACGTTCCTCTTGTAAGGTCATCTTCAAAGACTCGATCTCATCTTCAAGGTCTCTTTCTTTACGCTCTGACTTTGCAGTGTAGTAATGGAAAGCTTCTAGCTGTGCTTTGAGACGATCCCTTTCTGTTGCAAGGGTATCAGCCTCATTGCGGGCTTCCTGCCATTGTTTCTTCCAATGCTGGCAGCGCTTGACATCTTCTTCCCATAGCTCTTGGACATTCTGATGGTGGCAATCAAAGGACTGTAGGAGCAAAGCTGTTTCTACGAGGCAATCATTCTCTTCAGTGCGGGTTGGTCCTTGGAGTGTATCCATACAATGCTCCCATATGTGATCTTCATTATCATCTGGAGGTAAGCACTTGATTGCCGTGGTTCCTGATCGTCCCAAAAGTTGTCCACAGATCAGTGCAGCTGCAACTCTGGCAACAGTCTGTATGGCATCTTCACATCTTGCTCCAGTAATTTCCCTGGTGATGGACTCAATTGGTGAATCTTCATCATCTATGTGCACATGGATGCTTGCATCACAGCGAGGGACTCCATCTTCTTCATACTCTTTCCAGCGGTAGTGGATCTTGTCTTCAACATCAAAGTGCCATAGGATTCAGCGGAGTGACATGGGAAAACCACCTTCAAGTATGGCGCCAGTGTGGGTCCATCCATTCTCATCCACATGGCCTTCCTCGAAATCCATCTGTTAGATAAGAGGAGTTAGTGAAAGATTTTGATAAAACTAGAACATAGGCAAGGAATAAAATGATAATTTGTAAGAAATAGTTTTTATAGTCAAAATAAGCTATCCTAAGTCAAACAAATCCTAAGGGTCTCGTCCTACGGTCAAGTATGGCTCTGATACCACTCTATCGGATCCCATTCCTGGAATCCACGTGTTTACCGTACCAATCCCTGGATCAGTAGTTGGTACACACAAACAAAGAGTTTCATTGCACATACATGGATAGTTATTACATCCCATAGGGTTCAGATCATGGTCTTAAGTTACAAACCAGATAAGGCTAGCATCCTAGCCTGAATTACAACAACTTGAAAAGAAAACACAACTAATCACCACAGGCAAACTTGAGCAGACGTCGACCCTATTCGTCAATATCGTCTCCAACGTCGTCTTCTTCTTCTTCTGAATGATAGCAGCAAGAGTGAGTACATAAGGTACTCAACAAGCCCTACACTACTCAAAGGTATGTATTCATGAATATTTGGTCTTAGCAAGGGAATAGGCTATAGGGCTTATTTGCAGAAAACGCATTTTATGCATGGTTCAGCAATTCAAGGATCATAGATAAAAACAGGGGAGTTTAATTATCATATTTTAGTTGTTTGGCCCTGGGGGAGAACGATTCAATCCCGCCAATTCCCAAGTTTTAGTTGGGCCTTCTGACCTCAATGGCCATAGCGACCCGGCACACATGCCACACTTCCGAAAACACGGGCTGACTACAACCCACTCACACATCAAGGAAATCATAGAGATGGCTAATCAATGTGAGCTCATAACAATAATGTGTCATATGCCGTGACAACGTCCAATCGATTGAATTTTACACTCTGCAGAGGTTGTACATTTTTTCCCACAGGCTATGCACTCTTGTACGGAGAGCAACATAACGCCTTATCCATCTTCTCCGAGTAGTCCCACAAGCTCACCACGGAGGGTCAGGGGCTAAAGGATTAAGCATGACACAAGGGTCATATGTGCGGGGATTTCACTCCCAAATAGCCGGCAACGAGCGTTCAATACTCGATGTGTTTCCCCCAACCATCCGCTGCTACTACTAGCCACCAGGTGAAAATTACTTGCAGGAGTACCAAGAAGGTAGGAAAAAGTCCTGCCCAGGACAGGTTCTGTGGTTGTACGGAAATCATTATGTTTACAGTCACAAGAACCGGTCCTTATGTGGCCGAGCAAGCACCAAGTCCCACCAGTCACTAGGGGTCTACCACATCACTAATGGTCTTGCTCGCAGTCCATCCCATCCCATGCTCATCACCTTCACCTAACACCTGTTGTACTACTCCCAACCCCATACATTAACGCACACCAACAAACTCATTTTAACGCATTTATGAAAGTAATTATGTGAGTAAAGGTGTGGCAATGTAGAAACATTGTAAGGGGTCCTAAGCATACTAGTAGTAAGGAAATTACGCCATCATTTAAATAAAAGCATTAAATGACGGTGTATCCTAGGGTTAACAAGGTGACGGTAAATCAAGGGTAAATCAAGGACTAGATATTCATGCCCAAATACTTTGCATCAATATCACTAAGCAAGTAGGATATTAACTACTCAATCAGTAAAATAACAAGCAATGCATAATTATTTAGAGGGCCATATAGGTGCATGCGAAAACAATAGGATCAATCATGATCAAGGAGAAGTAGAGCTTGCCTTCAAAGTTCGGGTCTGAATCCTCCTCGTATCCCTCGTTCGCAGCGTCGTCCTCGGGCTCCTCGTGGTCTACACGAAGCAACGCTAAATAAACACTAACGTAAAGAATTAATAAAACCAAATGAAATCCAAATAAGAAGCAAATGAATTAAATAGAGAGATCAGAGGGGCTTCTGGTGAAACCAAGGTTGGAAATGGGTTCTACAGGTTATTATCTATTTTTGGGTATTTTTGGGGATTTTTCCTATAAAGGGAAAGGCTCGAACTAGACTTCTGTGTACACTACCCGGGGTGGCTCTAGCATTCTTTAGTGCGTGCAGTGGCTGACTAGTGGGACCGAGGTGTCAGCGACACAGGCTCGGTGCGCGCGTGTGAGCGAAGCGAAGCTGGCGTGGCAGCGGGTCCCACGGGACACGTGTCGAGCGGAGGGTGGCCGAGGCGGGGGCCGCGGTGGCGCGCGGCGGTGCGCGGCGGGAGCTCGCCGGAGAGCTCGTCGCCGGCAGCTGGGAGACTCGGGAGAGGTCGCGGGTTGGCCGTGGGGGTAGCGCGCACTGCGGCGGAGCTGGGAGGCGTGACGTGCACGTGCGCGGGGCGGCGGAGCGGCGAGTGGAGTTCGCCGGGGTTGGGTGGCGCGGCGGCACGGTGGCGGAAGTGCGCAGAGGGTGCGTTTCCTGATGTTTTTGTTGGCGCGTGAGGTGCAGGTGAACGCGGCGGACGCGTGAGGCATGACGTCGAGACCGGGGCTCGCCGGGATGGTGGTCGGCGGCGAGGTGGCGCAGCGGCGCGAGGCGGCGCTCGGTGTCCGTGCAGCCACGGGCCGAGGCAAGGTGGAGCGGGTGTTGCAGGTGGTCACGCAGGTTGAGATCTACGTGCAGGCAGCTGCGGTAGGGGAGATGGAGGCTTGCCGGCGATGAATCACGCGGTGGCCGGAGTTGGGGAAGAAGAGGGGGAAATGGAGATTGGGAGGCGCTGGAGGGTGAAGCTCACCGCGGAGTGGTCTGGGAAGCGCTGTGGGTTGTGGCGGAGCTCATGCGGGGTTTAAATAGCCGTGGAGTTGGTCGGAGTGGCAGGAACACCGGGGCAGCGGTGAGGTTGCGCGCGTGTGCGTGCGCGACCGATCGGCATGGGAGCGCGGTTCGTTCGGAAGCTCATGGAGTTTGAAACGGCGGAGAGGAGCGCGGTTCCGTGGCGGCCAAGGCGGCGGCATGCGCGCATGGCGCGGCTGCTTTAGCAGGCGCACGCGCGAGGGCTGGCGAGGGTTCGGTGGCGTGGAGCGCTTGGCGAGAGTGCGGGGCGAGATGCTCGTCGTGATTCCGTGGGCGAAAAGGCGCTGCGGCAGGCGGCGGCCGACACGCGGCGGAGCAAAGCTGCGGGCGCGAGCGGCGCTGGCGCGAGGAGGAAGAACGCGCTGTCCGCGCGGGCCGGGGCCGGGCTGGGCTGGACGCGGCCGGGCCGAGGGGAGAAGGAAAAGAGGAACGTGCGGCCCAGCGGAGGGAAAAGGAAAATGGGCCGGGGGAAAAGCGGCCCAAGAGCCAGGAGGGAAAGGAAATTGTTTAAAATTTTCAGAATTCGGAAAAATTCAAATAAATATCAAATGAACTCCAAATCAGTTCAAATAAATTCGAGAAAATTTGTAAATTCAAAAACTCAGAACTAGCAATCATGTTCACAAGTCCCTCCTTTAATTATTTTCATAAATTTCCACTTTCTATAATATTGAGCTTAAGTGTGAACCTTTATTTTCAAAAATACTAAATGTGTTCCTAAAAATCTAGGAAATTTCCAGGAGTGGTTTTTGTTAATCCATTGTTTGAATTTGGGTTAAAATTTGGGATGTGACAGTTATCAGTACTATGCCATACTTTGCTTTCAGTAAAGTTCTGTATCATGCACTAGTTCTCACATCTCTAGTTCTTTCCATCCAGTTGTCAGAGATTGCTTCGATTTTCATATTAGCTAGGTTCCTGTTAGACAGGTGCAGCTCCGGTCGCACCCCTCCATCGCGGCCCTAAGGTCGCACCCCTCCGGCCCTCCGCCACACAAGGTGCTCCCTCCAGGCCCGTGCGCAGGCTCCCCGAGCACTCATCTCTGCCACGAGAGCGTGGCGTCTCCCACCGCGACGTCATGCAAGCCGCACAACTTGCGGCTCGACGCCGACGTACGGCAACCTCAAGGTCTGCGACTTCGGCCTCGCTCAGCCCATGCAACACACGTATGAGTTCATGGAAATCAGAGGGATGCTGCACGTGCACCATCAGCATGGCCGGAAACGGTGCGGGAGCCTACCTACTGGCCGGCGTGGCCGCTCGACACGAGTTCCATGATCTGCGTTCTCTTCCGAGAGCCGCTTCGGTTCGTGAATGTGGTCCTCTGTTTGCAACAATGAATCGAGACCATATCACTGAAAACATCTCGGTTTCATGCTGATGCTGCGCACAACGTACATACCAACAGGCGTTCTGCCATGAAACAGGCACTGAAAAAAAAAAATAATGTGTGTTTCCTCTTTTGCGTTGTCCTCTTTACAGGTTTAGCAACCCCTGAGATTAGCGACGTATACGAACTGGAGGATAAGAAGCTTGGAATATTTTTATTGTTGTTGTGTATGTGTGTGTTTGTAATTGTAGGAAACGATAGGGGGTAAAATGTAAAAAGATGGTGAAATAAGGAAAAGAACAGAGGAAGGATTGGGAGGAGTCGACCCAGTTCTTCTCCATCCGGTTCTTTCTCCAGTCTCCCTTCCCTTCTAAACCTAGACTACAAATCCACCAAAATGCTTCAATTAATCTACAATATGGTATCAAGAGCCGGCTAATCTTGTGGATTCCATCTCGTTTTGGTTGATTTTGCTTGTTTCTTGGGCTGCTGGAACCTGCGTTTTTTGGAGGCTCGGCGTGAGAGAGCTCTGGTGTTGTGGCTCGATTTGCTACTCGTGTGTGCGCAGGTGGGAAGAATTAGTAGCAGCCGGGAGCAGTGTTGCTTGGGTGTTATTCAGTTCTGGCCACATTAAGCAATATTTTATCATTTTCCTTGAGGCAAGTAGCGGGCAGCTAGCATTGTTCTTGCAAGGTGCGAACAGCTACAGGTTGGCTGTTGTGCTCTGTGTTCTTAGTGAGTTGTGCTTGTGAAGTAGAAGGGCACAAATTTACAGGGAGCCGTAGTCCTCCTTTGCTTGCATTCTGTTTAGACATTGACTGATACAATGGCTGATAAGAGTGGAGAAAAGCAAGACAATAGCATAGATAAGCTGTGTGAAATTTTCAGTAAGATGATTGAGCAACCAAAGGTGACTCCAAAGATTATTAAGTATGCTTTAGAGCCTAATCTAGTGAAACTATCAGGACCAGATAATTATGTTAGTTGGGCTCGGCATGCTAAGTTGATTTTAGGCTCTCATGGATATGACAACTTGCTCTTTGCTACTGATGGAGAAAAAGGGAAAAAGGGTGACATGGAAAATAAACAAATTAATGGTAGGGTTCTTGTATGGCTGTTGGGCAGCATGGAGCCAAAAATCTGCGAGCAAGTTGAAACCTTTGAAACAGTGGCTGAAGTGTGGTCTGTACAAGAAACACAGTTTTCTGGAAAATCTAATAAGATGCAAGCGACCAGAGCCATGCATGAGTTACTGCATTTAAAGCAAGGTACAAAATCAGTGACAGAGTATGCAGGTGAGATGAAGAAATTATATAGGGACTTGCATTATTATCATCCCTTTGAGCCTGTTGACAAGAAGGATCTGGCCATTCATCATTCCTGGTTTCAGTCTTTTGTGAGCAAGTTGTTTCTTGATGGTCTAAATCAAGAATTCGATCTTCGACGTCAGCTCATTTTTTCTACGCCTGAGTGGCCTAGTCTGGATGATAGTCTGGATGATATACTCTCTAGTATTAGAGAGGAAGAGACTAGGCTAAGACAACATCCCAAAGTAGATGTTGGAGCTGTTGATGCCCGTGCTGCTTTGTCTATGAAGGGTGGCCGCACACATAACACACCATTTAATTACAACAAGAAAATCCCGGTTTGTGATCATTGTGGTCATGAAGGACATATAAAAGCTAAGTGCTTTAAGTTACATGGCTATCCACCTGGGTGGAAAAAAGGGAGATCTCAGCTAGGGGGAGCGCAAAGTGGCAAGTGGAGGCAAGCACACCACACTGAACCTGAAGGAAAGCTTCCAGTGGTAGATGTGCAAACTCTTGAAGAGTACAAATCCAAACTCAACCTCTCTGAAGGCTTGTCTTCTACACAAGGTTCCTCTACTGCTAATTCTAGTTTCCATGCATCGTCCCAAGGTATGGCACCCTATAAATCCCATGCATCTACAACCCAAACAAAATCTTATCTCTACCATCGGTTTTACATGTCCCTAATTTTCCAGTTAACTTACTGTCTGTTAGTTCTATTACAAAATCACTCAACTGTCGAGGTTTGTTTGATCCTTCTCATTGTGCTTTCCAGGAGCTAAGGACAGGGAGAATTCTTGGGACTGGGACTGTGCGTAATGGACTCTATTATCTTGATGAAGGAAGTGATGAAGTTGCACTAGCTGCCAAGATGTCTCCATGTCAAGAATTGTTACTACTTCACCGCAGGCTTGGACACCCCTCTTTTGCTACTATGTCTCATATTTATCCTTCCCTTTTTAACTTATGTCATAAGGAGTTTCTTATGTGTGATGCTTGTGAGTTTGCTAAACACACAAGAGTTCCCTATCCTAGCTTGGGTTTGAGAAGTCGCAAACCATTTGATATTATCCATTCTGATGTGTGGGGGCCATGTGAAGTACAATCTATTTCTGGACATAGATGGTTTGTTACCTTTATTGATGGTTTTAGTCGTTATACTTGGCTTTACTTACTGAAACACAAAAGTGATGTTTTTTCTGTTTTCAAAGACTTGTGTGCTCTCATCAAAAATAAATTTGGTGATACCGTGAAGGTTTTACATTCTGACAATGGTACTGAGTATGTTAACCAGGAGTTTGAGCAATTTCTAGCCTTGAATGGCATCGAGCATCAAACCACCTGTGTTAGCACTCCAGAACAAAATGGTGTCGTGGAACGTAAAAACCGACATTTGCTTGAGGTTGCTTGGTCATTGATGTTTACTATGAATGTTCCTAAGTTCCTCTGGGGAGAGGCAATAAAGACTGCTGCATATCTTATAAATCGCATGCCTCTTCGTGTTCTTGATAACAATTCTCCTGCTGAGCTGTTATTGAATTCAAATGAATTTGTTGTCTCTCCAAAAGTTTTTGGATGCGTGTGCTTTGTTCATGATTATCGTAATAATGTTGGAAAACTTGATCCTTGTGCTGTCAAATGTGTGTGTTGGCTATTCTCCTACACAAAAAGGTTACAGATGTTGGTGTCCATCTGAACATCGTTTTTTTGTGAGTATGGATGTCCCATTTCGTGAATATGAACCATTTTATGGCCCAACCAATGATACTAGAATTGCTCTATCCCCACCTGAAGTGCAACAAGAGGGGGAGAGTAACAGTGGAGGCTTTCCTGTGGGCTCTATCCTTGTTCCTACTTCAGGTGTCTCCCGTGGTGATAACTCCAATCCAAGTCAGGGGGAGGAAAACACTAACCTTGTTCCTAACGGAAGTAACAATTTTTGCCATGAAGACACCCGTGATTGGCTACCTTCTCAAGATATAGAGTCCCATATGCACGAGGACCCAGTACTAGTTCTCCATCCCTTAGTCCTGGTACATCTCCTAGTTCCTTTGAGCAAGTTGATACTCAACTTCCTGCTACAAATAATCTCCCCATCGCTCTAAGAAAGTCGATCAGAACCACTGGTGTTCCAGCACAACTTAAGGATTGTGTTGGATATAAATTTGACATCGCCAACTTTATTTCCTACAAGAAGTGTAGCCCATCCTTTCAGAGTTTTATTGCCTCTTTAAACTCTGCATCCATACCCACGAACTGGAAATCAGCTAAAGAGGATCCAAAGTGGAAGGAAACAATGCTTGAAGAGATGAGAGCTTTGGAGAAAAACAAAACTTGGGAGCTTGTAGATCTACCACCAGGTAAGCAATCTGTAGGGTGTAAGTGAGTGTTTACTATTAAGCATACACCTGATGGTAAGGTGGATAGATACAAGGCTCGTCTTGTTGCCAAAGGATATACACAGACTTATGGTATTGATTATGATGAAACTTTTGCACCGGTGGCGAAAATGAATTTGGTAAGAATACTTATATCTTGTGCAGTTAATTTAGATTGGGATATCTGTCAACTGGATGTAAAAAATGCATTTCTTCATGGTGATCTTCATGAGGAAGTATATATGGACATCCCACCGGGCTTTGAAACAAGTCAAACTAAAGGGAAAGTATTGCGGTTGTGTCGGTCTTTATATGGGCTAAAGCAATCACCAAGAGCATGGTTTGATCGTTTCAGGCAATCAATGCTCAAAAGAGGCTATGCTCAAAGTAATGCTGATCATACACTCTTCTATAAGCATGCCGCGGGTAAGGTAGCAATTCTAATAGTGTATGTGGATGACATTGTAATTACTGGGGATGACTCCACTGAGATTTCAGCATTAAAGAATTACCTTGCACAAGAGTTTGAAGTGAAAGATTTGGGACAACTAAGGTATTTCCTTGGAATTGAAATCTCTCGTGGTCCTAAGGGTGTTTTTCTGTGTCAACGGAAATATATCCTAGATCTGTTGAAGGAAACTGGCATGCTTGGATGTCGGCCGGCATCCACTCCTATTAAACAAAATCATCGTTTGGGCCAAGATGTGGGGGATCCGGTGAATCGTGAGAAATATCAAAGGTTGGTTGGGAGACTTATTTATCTTTCTCATACTCGACCGGACATTGCATTTGCAGTGAGTGTGGTAAGTCAATATATGCACAATCCTAAATCATCTCATATGGATGCTGTGCATCGGATCTTGCGATATCTTAAGGGTTGTCCCGGGACAGGACTTTTGTATACTCGCCAAGAGGACTTGCAAGTTGAATGTTATACTGACGCTGATTGGGCTGGTTCATTGGATGATCGGCGTTCGACTTCTGGTTATTGTACTTTTGTCGGAGGCAACTTAGTCTCTTGGCGAAGTAAAAAACAGAGTGTGGTTGCAAGATCTACAGCTGAAGCCGAATTTCGCTCCATGGCTCATGGTGTGTGTGAATTATTATGGCTGAGGATCCTTATGATGGAATTGAGGATATTTAAGAATAAGCCCTTAATGTTGTATTGTGACAACAAAGCGGCTATTGATATAGCCAATAATCCAGTGCAGCATGATAGAACTAAACACATCGAGATTGACCGTCACTTTATCAAGGAGAAGCTCAACAAAGGAATAATTTGTTTACCATATGTAAACTCTGCTAGTCAAATAGCTGATGTCTTGACAAAAGGACTTCCAGAGAAAACGTTTTCTGCATTTTGTGGCAAGATGGGCCTACATGATGTATTTGCCCCATCTTGAGGGGGAGTGTTGTTGTGTATGTGTGTGTTTGTAATTGTAGGAAACGATAGGGGGTAAAATGTAAAAAGATGGTGAAATAAGGAAAAGACCAGAGGAAGGATTGGGAGGAGTCGATCCAGTTCTTCCCCATCCGGTTCTCTCTCCAGTCTCCCTTCCCTTCTAACCCTAGACTACAAATCCACCAAAATGCTTCAATTAATCTACAATATTTATTTTCAGTAAACTCTGCGTGAAATGTGGTGGCAACATTTTGCTGCAGCCTACTGCTGATGAACCATCAGTGAATCCTTCATTTCAGCCTTGTTGTCCGAACACGTGAAACAAAAGAATTTCATTTTAGTCATAGTGTCCGGACCTTACATATGTACGCACTCTGAAGACATTGCAGGACGAGCACATGGAGCCTGCAAGTCGCCAATCCTCCCCGGAAAACGCGTTAAACCATTTTGGCTGCAGATCAACTACCTCTGTTCTTATTACAAATCGCGCAATCTGTACACTCGCGAATGGACATCTACTGAGGTAGCAAATAATCCATACTTTTAGAAATAAGTGCCATCTTCAAGTCACCGACCGTCCAAAACCGGTTGGCAGTGGGACAATATGATATTTGATCCTCAATCACATATGAACACACCTAGCTTCATACACTGTCTTGAAGACAAGCCTGATGATGACCACGGTTAGAAAGAAAAAAAACAAAGATAGAAGAAAACAAACGATATTCCACAAAATGTGACAACCCTCCATCTTGAGGCAGCTTCTTCTGAAGCTCTCAAGAAAATAGTTGTGGTATTGCCTTGACAATCCTGCTCAACGATCCAGCACTTGTTTGGTGCCATTGTTGTTTCAGATTATTTTTACCCTGCCTACTAGAATCGTCAGAGGACATTTTGTCAAGCTCCTTGCCTGAATCACAACATCACAGTGCACTAGCAATACAAACGCAGAGTCCACGATTTTACAGTACCACCAAATAGAACACATAAAAGAGGTTCATCTTTAGTGGCTTGGATCAGAAACTGAAATTATTTATTCTCAACCTGAAACAGGCCTCTTTAACTAGATTACATGTTACAACATAAAAGAACACAGTACAAGGACAGAAAGAAAGGAACAGCAACACTTGACTTGCACGAAAGCAGCAACCACATTGCAAGCAGCACACTTGAAGTTGTCCTGACAAGCTTAGTGGATCACCACTTGGACCGAATTATGACTGACAATGAACACTTCAACGACCTAGTTCCATTGCCCGACAGAAGTGAGCAAATAGCAGATCACATAATGAGGTGTTTAGATCACCAGGCACACTCTTGGGATCTGCTGGCTGTTGTCCTGTGTTAGGTGCATGTTGGATTACAACAATATGTTTGTGACCCTTAGTATCCAGTTTGATGCTTCTACCAACTTTAGTGATTTGTACTGCAGAATACAGTTTGATCACATATAGTATTTATTTAATGACAGATATATTGTATGTGGCATTAAGGCCCTGTTTGTTTCAGCTTTTCGCCACTTTTGTTAGTTGGCTTTTGTGAGATCTAAAAACCAGATGCCGTCAAAAGTCAAAAGCCAGAAGCACCTCAGGATGTGCTTCTGGCTTCTCAAGTTTCAAAGACATCCGACTTTTGAATCTTTCAAAAGCCAACAGACAAAAGTGCCAAAAAGCTGAAACAAACAGGGCCTAAGTCAGCACATGGTACCTCTGACTATGGAATTTCAAGAGCTCTCTCTATATATATGTGATACATGAATTAGAAGATTATACCTATTTCTCCAAGTATGGATTCCTTGCAAGACTCTTGACTCTCCCATTCGTGGGTATGAGAGGTATTAGGAATAGTACGTTCTCCCGCACCAGTTGTGAATGTTCTGTAAATTTCTCTTTAGCAACGAGATATGGTCCTGACACCACTTCTTCTCTTCTTAGACATTGCAGTTGTTAGGTTCCCATAACTGAGAACTCTTGTAAGCTATTCAAAGACGTAGAGATGATCTTGATGATTATGGTAGTATTAAGCACAGTGAAAGTAGTAAGCATGTTACTCTACTTGAGTTTTTTTTTTCTCTCTGAAAAGAGAAAAAAGGCTCTGAATCTGTGGGAACTGGGAACTGAAGGACTGAAAGGACGCCAATTAACTTTCTTTTTGAGAGTCTGGGGTTAGTTTTTACGTTTGGTAAGATGGCCAATCTCAATCCTTGTCTGAACATTTATCCAAGAGATCGATAACTCTAGGTAGAGCAACGCATCTGGCACAATGTATGTAAGATTTCAGTTTGAGGGCTGCTTCCGTGGTAGACACATATTTAGAATCTTAAAACTCAGCTGCTCACTCGACTAATTTATCACACCAACTAGAATGAAAAATGTTGCATCTGTGCCGGAGTCCTACATGGGTACTCAGTTCGTTAAGTTCTTGCGAATTGCTCAACATTCTGTTCTTGTCCTGCTCTGTCTTTCGTATTGAAATCCAACCATAATAAGCAGACTCTTCTGACCAGTTGATGAGCAGTAAGGTTTCCCAACAGTCTCCAGCTAGTCATCACTGCCATGTTGCTCGACGAGACATGGCGCTGGACAGACCATGTACGGCGAGCCGCCACGACGAGCTCGCCAGGTTGAATCGAATCCCGCCGCTATGCGCCACGCTCCGCCACGACGAGCTCGCCGGTCGACCGGACGTACGAACCTAATGCCGCATTACCGCCGTGAACCAACACGCGCGCGCGGCTGTTGCGATCCGTCGTCGTTCTGATGTTCCGCCTCGGTGCGCGCTGACGTCCCCCGCCGTCTGCGTGCTCACGTGCCACAACGAAACTGCCTTGGGCCCGACACAGCAAGTCAGCACGGGCGCCATCCGTCCCGAGACACACACAAGCGCTCGATCGCACGAGCGCGACGCCAAGGATGACACGACGAGGCGCAAGTCCACGCTCGGTGCCAGTGATAAGGCTGGCTCTAGTGGAATACGACCGAGGGCCGATCAATACGTACGCCCGATCAGATCCGCACGGGTACGCCGGCCGGCACCGCTGCTCGTCGCGGTGGCTAATAAACCTTGCAGCTTGTCTTCAAAACGTCGACGTCCATGACTGACGCTGCCACGGCAAATGACATCAGCTCCTTCTCCTCCATGGTTCTTCAAGTGGTGTTGAGCCCGGTGCCCTGGCATAGAACGGCAACGACGTACGTCACCAGCGATCCTACTCCTGGCACCTAATTCGATCGTCCACTCGGTCAAGTGGTGCAGTTGCAGAGCAAGGACGCACCAAATTTTGGTGTGGTGATGGGGATTCCAGTATTCTACTAGTACCATGGCTGGATTCTTAGGTATCTCTTTACGTGTAATTTAAAAGCAAAAGTTCCGTGGGCGGCTAAGATGAGGGCTATTGAAATAGGCGGCTGCCGGCGCTTTACCATACACATCACTTGCAGTCATCACCTAAAAGCACTAGTATAATGGGCTTTGGATGTTAGCCTGCCCCAATAGAATATCTATCTATCTTTTATTATCTTAGTATTTAAAGAGAAAAAGAAGCTATCACGTTCGCTCTCAAGACAACAAATTAACACGTTAATCAGTGAAAAAACAAAGATGTGAACCGTTGAATTTTATGAAGATTGAACGGTCGAGATTAGGTTAAAGAGTCCCTGCCACACATGTAAAAATCATAAATTCTAAATAAAAATAAAGAAAATCTCATCAGGATGTTTGGAAAGAGTAAAGAGTCCTGATACGGATTAAATAAAGGACACCATATTAGTTGCTTAGCCCCTGACTGTCCACAACTCCACCACTACAACAAAGCTCTCCTTTAGCGACACAAGCCAAATCCTTGTTGTTGCGGAAACAATCATGAACCGCGGCTACAAATCGAGTTATATTTGTAGCCGCGTACCACATCACGGTCCGCGGCTACAAATCAATTTTTAGCCGCGGTTCACATTACGGTCCGCGGCTACAAACAATTTTTAGCCACAGCTCATGTTACGGTCCGTGGCTATAAATGAGAGCATTTGTAGCCGCGTTTCACATTAAAGACCGCAGCTACAAATTGATTTTTAGCTGCTGTCCGTAACGTAAACCGCGGGTACAAACGTTAACTTTAATAACCTGGATACGGACCGGACTGCTTAGAGTTATATTCTAATACGTTGCTAACTTCTCTTTGCATTTTGGTCGTTCAATGTTTATAAAATCCAATTATTCACGTCCTTGTTTTTTTTTTCTGATTAACGAGGTAATTTCGTGGTCTTAAGAGCGAACGTGATGGCTTCTTTTTGTTTTCAAATACTAAGACAATAGATATAAATTTAGTCATACGTTTGATACTCCCTATGTCGCAATATAGGTAGCATTTTGAATCTGGACCCCATGCCAGACGCATCTCTTTTGTGGACGCCAACTGCCATGCGAAAGAAAAAACGGTCTGGCCCAGCGCGTTGGGAAATGAGGACGTGGGGTGGACTAACCAAGGTTTGCAATTTCAAAAAAAAACTAAAATACCTCTACCAAGAAAACCGTCCGGTAAACCGGGAAAACCAGACGATTTATCTTTTTCTCGAAAACACTATGTCAGTTTTATTGGAAAATCGGTCGGCTTTGCTAACTGGACCGGACCGGTTTTTCCAGTTGCCGGCCTGGTTTGCACCGGTTTTGCAAACCTTGGGACTAACGCCATCCTTCTTGTCGTTTCCTGTCGGAATGACGCGCGCGGACGGCACATGCGCGATTTCAAAGTCCACAACGCCCATCATTGTCTATCATACATATCCTTTACTCATATTCAATTAAAATAATTAATCCAATGCAAAATTATGCTTTGAGCATCACTTCCCGTGGGAACGGCCACCATCAATCGGAAGCATGGTAGCACCGGTAGGGTCGGTAGCACAGAACCTTTCTCAATCAAATCAGATCCACTGCCCGCTCACGTGCGTTGTGTATCCTGTATCCCCTTCCGAGCAGTTTCCCAACGGAGCAGCTGCTCCTTTAGCGATCATTAGATCAGAATGACGATTAGCCTAAAAATCATGAGCCACCGGAGGAAGCCGATGCGGTAGTACACGATGTTAGACAACGATCTTGTAGTGCTCACGTTTTGGAAAGCCTGAGCACCGTGATTTTCGCCACTGGGACACACATGACGACCGCGCCGCACGCCGCCACACAAACCCACGGTCGTCGTCCTTCTCTGCCGAAGCCGTCGCTGTACGACGCATAGCACCCAAACCCCACTCATTGCTTCACCCACAGGTCCCATTTACTTACCTACCACGCCCAAGCCACCGCCGTGCCGTCTCCCGCCCAGGCCTGTCGCGCCGCTTCGTTTCCGGGCAGCTTCCGCCTCTTTTTTTTTTTTTTTTTTTTTTTGGTGCAGAACTTCCGAGCAGCTTCGTTCCCGTGTTGCACAGGAATATAGCAGCAGTACAGAACGCGGCTTGCTGGATCTGCGTCTCGCGCACCACAGCTCTCTGCGCAACCCCTCTCCGTTGTGAGAAACTCCCATCGAAAACCGGCAAAATCTATCCCGCTGCATGCACAGATTCTTCAGATCCCGCTGCACGCACATAATAAAAAAATAGATTATGGATAAAGAGTTGCGTCCCTCTCTTCAGAGGTACAAATACAACTATATTATTTCTCCTTTTTTTTTTCCTTTGAACGTCCACGAGAGTCCGTATGGAAATGTTTTCGTTGGCTAGCGCAAACCGAATCACATCCAAACCTAGCATCGGGTTTGCAAAAAAGAATCAGGAGTCTCCTATTTAATATTTGGGTTAAAGCAAGACCTACACACGCTACTTTCATTGAGTTACTATAGCACGTTGGACAATGACAAGCGGTGATCAATCGCCCACCGTGTACCAGGCCATTCAACTTTGTTGTCACTGTTTAGTGTTTACCGTTCCTTCTTAGGCTGGCTCAAAGAAAAAGGTCATGCGTGAAAAGGTCCTTGGCCTAGTGATTAATACACCTAAGTAGTATATTTAAGATTCTGGGTTCGATTTCTGGTGTGAGCGAATTTTCTAAGATTTAACGGCATTTGTGCTTTCAGCGGTAGGCGACGTGGCCGTCGACAGCGAGGCGTCAGTGGTGACTTCGTCAATCTGGAGGATTTGCTGGCTCAGTCTTTGAAGATGCTCATAGTAGGATTTGCGTATGTACAATCATAAAGGTAAGTGTACGTGCGTTGTGAGTGTCTGAATTATACTGTGTATTCAAAAAAAAAAAGACCATGACCTTGCTCGAGTGGAGCCTTATGGGAGGATCATGGGGAAACAAGGATGAACAGAGCACATGCCGCATGGTGATCACAGAATGGGCTTTCGCGTAACACAAAACTGATCCGCCCCGGGCATGATAGTGAGCTAGAGCTTGAAGAAGAACCTATGGGATCCGCGCAGGCTACAGCTTAGCCACATAATCTATTGAGGGACACGGAGGAGGCCAGCAAAAGAAAGGATCCCGATTATGCTTTAGTGTTGTAAATGATATGGTCAATATCAAAATCAAGGGACTGCCTATATGTCTTTCGAATGATTTGGTTATACCGCTGGGAGGCACGTACACGTTTTTAAAGGGTCTTAATTCCCTTCATGTACCATCTATCAATGTTACATGAGAAATTCCCGAATCAGCCTGTATATAGCTATTATACACAAGTCTTAAACTTTAGGTAAGCTGTAGTTGAAGCGTCTCCGCTTTTCACAGGATCGAGTCGGTACGTGCTGATGAACAGACACAACAGTACAACAGATAAAAGGCACAATTTATGTCTTTAAGTGATTACATTAGTCCAATTAAAATATAGAGTCGCACAGCGGAAATCACAATGATACAAATCCAAAGAAAATAAAGATACAAGCGCACGCGCTCATGATACAAGTGAATCCGCATCCAAAGCCATGAAGATGCGGACTCGAGAGGAGATCACTCCTCGGTCTCCCAGTGGGCTGTCCAACCAAAAGAAAGCTGGCCATCCCACTGTCCACCTCCATCCGTAAAGTCAGGGATAAAGGTGCTACCTGCACAAAAACATAAAGAGCCAAACCCTGAGCAACTAATACTCAGCAAGACTTACCCGTCAACGTGGCTATCTACAGCCGACTCCTAAAATGCAAGGCTACAAAAGATAAGCTGACTCGATAGTATAACCGCACTAATTACTTAGTCCTTACTTTCAAGTTTTATTCCAGATTAAGTACTTAACCAATAAAATAGTGCACTTATCTCTATAACAGTATAAGTAACAATACATCAAGTAAGCAACATAATAGTAACAAGATAATAATATAATAACAGTACTAGAGCATCATAATTAATCAAATCACACTACGAGGTGACTCAGTGAGCTAGGGGGTGCTCATGTCCGAGAGCGGCGGCATCGATGTACATCCTACAGGAGAAAACATGACCACACGCCGCACACGCGTAAAGTTGCATGCGGCAACCATTCGCAAAGGTCCTCCTAGAGCTGGCTGGGTCTCACACCTCCCAAGAAAGGCCCTCCCGCATGGTCCCCGTCCCAGACGTACGCCTCGATTGGGAGACATCCTTTCTCTCCCGAGTACCATGATAGAAAGTACAAGTATCCGCTGGACACCAGAACAACCTAAGCTACTAAGTTTACTAGGCCCATAAAAACAATATCACGTTCGAACTTGCTCAACAGGACCAACAACGAACGGTCCTCAATCGACACAGACGGGGCTACCACCGTGAAGGCCTAGCCTTCTCCAACCATCCTTTACAACAATCCCCGTCTGGTCTCAACAAATGCTAAATCCATCTAGTACAATCCAGACTTATTCCTACCTCGCGAGTGGGACCTACCACTCGTCTTCTACCGTTCGCTATACCCTAAGCATAGCAAGTTCTAACATGACCTAGACCACATCTACAAAAATAGGACATAAAGGTAGTATATGGAAGGGTAGTCCTAATGCAGTTTTAAGGTTTCACATCGACTCCTAATAAACCTAATGCATAAACAATTACTAGCCCCAATCAAGTGCGAAAATAAAATCCTAAATAGGGAGGCATGCACCGGGGCTTTCCTGGCTCAGGAGATACGCTAGCTGGGTCAGCTACGGGGTTAGTGTCCTGCTGCTGCTCCTCCTGTGCCTCCTCCTCCGGCAGCTAGAAGTCCAGTGACTCCGGAGTCGTCTCTGTCACTACACGTTATGACAAGGAAACAGTGCAAGTTAGATGCAAGTAATATGATGCAATTAGAGATTAATTACTTGATAGGACACTCATTTACACTGTAAGTGCAAATAATTAACTTGTTAATTACTTTCGTTTGAAGTATTTCGTTCATTGACTTTCAATTAAGTTAACCATTTAATCAACTTGAGTCGATTAGATAAATAATTTGATTTCAAAAATTAATTTATATCCAGTGGCATTTTTCTGGTGGAATCCACCACTGGAAGTGATTTATGATGAAGTTTGATGATTTATTGTAACATGAATTATTTGTAATAATTTAAACAACATAGAGAATGATTTAAATCATAAGAAAATAATTAGACATCATATGACAGTGGACAAATGCTCTGCATGTGTGTAATAAGTTTCTTAACAAGCATGACAAGTTTCAAGATTTATGGAGCAACAGAGAATTTATAAGGAATTAAGAAATATCTGCACCGATGTATTTTTCCGAAAATACACAACGTGCAAAAGGGTGGTTTGGCACTTTTTCTAGACAGGGAAGATCACAAGGAAGCTAACAAAATTGAATTCATATTTTTCTGATGTCTGTTTGATTTATTATGCATTTTATAAGCTTCAAGGCAATTTCTGGCAATTTACAGATATACGGAAAAAGGATTAAAATGGGCGGGCCAATCAGATCGGGGCAACACAAGGGGCCACACAATCTGGGCCGCACCGGATCTAGACTGGACCGCACAGGATCAAGCCATTCAGAGAAGAGCTACACGAATGACCACACGAACGTGGTGCACCGGATCTGGGTGTGTCACACCGGATCCGGCCAGGGCCCGGCACGACGGCGGCTCGCCGGAGGGCGGCGGCACCTCGCCGGAATGGTGTTTCCGGTGACCATTGGAGATGGGGCTAGTACGAGGTGAGAGAAGACTATGGCGGCTTCACCTCGATGAACGGAAGAGGACGGGAATGGCTGGAGGGTGCTCAACGTCGAGGACGGGCGGGTGGCGGAGGTGTGGCGCGGTGGCGAGAGGGACGACGATCGTCTCCAGCTGCAGACGTGGGTGCGCGGGCTTCACCTTGGCGCGGGAAAGCTCAACCCTGGTGGTGTCGACGTCGAGGAGCACCGAAAGGTGGTCGGAGCGGAGCGCTCCTCGCGGCGGTGAAGTCCGGCGATGGGGAAAACGGAATGCCGGCGAGGACGACTGCGGGGAAGAGCCACAAGTGAGTCGGGATGGTGCGCAGGCGAGTTACGAACACCGGGGTGTAACAAGTCGACGTCGAGGCTTACCGGAGGGGGCGAATTGACGGCGAGAAAGCGGGGTGATGATTTCCGGGCCCGGGGAAGAAGATCAAATTGACGCCTCTCAGCCCGGAGAAGGAGCAAAGGGCGCCATCCTGAGCTTGAAGGTGACGGTGCGGAGCTCTAGGCCAAGAAGTTCGGCCGGAGTAGCTCCACAGTGGCAGCACGACGGGCCCGCAGGCCGGCAATGGCGCGGCGGTGAGCGAGAGCGAGGGCGAGGAGAGCGGAAAAGTGGGCGAGGCGCTCGGACAGGAAGCGGGGAGCGCGTTTTGACGCCTCGGCGCGGTCAGGAGCGGGTCCAGGCACCGCGCGGCATCGCCGCTCACCGTCGTCCACGCGGCGGATGAGCTCGGCGCATTTCAGTGAGAGAAGAGTGGCTGACATGCAGGCCCTCGGGTATCTTTTCATTTTCGCGAATTATTCAAACTGAGATTTTCCCCAATTTTGTGCACACAATTTGAACTAGCAAACGAGCCCCAAAAATTGTGAAACCGGTCTTGAACGAAAGATTGCAAGATGGAGAATCCAGTCACATAACGTGCACATCTTAATTCGCAAAGGAATTTAAATGACAGCTGGTCAAATTTGGTCATTTTGGAGAATTTGGGGGTTTATTTGAGCATTCAAACAAATTTCAAAAATCACCAAAAATTCTCCAAAATTCTGATATCTGAAGGGCCACCACTAGAATTTTTGGTTGGCTCAAGTTGTTACAGAAAGTTTCGAGTTCCTTCACAAGCATTTGTTTGACAATTGTTTGAATTATTGATTTCATTCGTTTCAAAAAATTTGAATTATTGATTTCGAATTTTGAACTTGAATTGGAATTGTGTGTTCTGTTCATTTGGGTGTGCACTAACTGGACATCAGTGACACGGGGTGTCACAGCACACTAGACCAGTGACAGTTTTGCAGACAAATGTAAACCTTGAATTGAGAGGAACTGCGGTGACAACACCCATCAAAATCGAGATGCAGTTCTTGTTGAGCATTGAGTAAGAAAATAAATATCTCACTACTGAGTAAATTCTTCAGTAACATCACAGCTGCTGTATGCTAATATTTCTTTATTCGTCCAACACAAAATCTTTTGTAGCTAACAAGCGACATGGTGAAATTGTATAGCATAGGCCTGAAGCAATGAAAGCTAGCTTGGTCAGTGCAAAGTGCAAACTCTGGACAAGGGCACAGTTGAAGTGTCTGTGAAGAACTAATTGAAGCGGAAATATGAAAATTGTATGCAAGTACATTTGATTGAACTCATAAGGAAAATTATGATTTACAACTGCAAAACCAGTGACTCTATAGAAGCCTTTTGATGAACAAGATTTATGTAGTAGTCAACTTTCACTATACAGATTAATATACGTTGGAAACCTCTTTGATACACACACAAAAAAAAGTCAAATTAGACTGAATTTTCTTAATTAAATTGTACACATTAATTTCTTACAACTTACTTTCTTTAGTTCTCAGTTTTAGTTTAACCATGCTCATAAAGATAATGCAACATTCCTAGCCGCGCAAATTGCTCGGGTCACCCACTAGTTAGTAAATATAAGATAAGATTGGAATACTTAATCCAATGCAAAATTATGCTTCGTGCATGGCTTCGCGTGGGAACGGCCACCATCAATCAGGAGCATGGTAGGGTCGTTAGCACAGAACCTTTCTCGATCAGATCAGATCCACTGCATCCCCGCCTACGTGCGTTATGTGTCCCCTTCCGAGCAGTTTCCAAACGGAGCAGTTGCTCCTTTAGTGATCATTAGATCAGAATTACAATTAGCCTAAAAATCATGGGCCACCGGAGAGGAAGACGGTGCTGCAGTACACGATATTGGAAAACGATCTTGTAGTGCTCACGATTTCAAAAAACTGCAGCACCGTGATTTTCGCCATTGGGACACACGTCACGAGTGCGCCGCACGCCGCCACTCCAGAGACCAGGGTCGTCGTCCTTCTCTGCGGAGTCGTCGCTGTACGACGTAGCACCCAAAACCCACTCATCGCTGCTCCCATTTCCCTACCACGCCCACGCCACCGCATTGCCGTCTCCCGCCCAGGCCTGACGCGCTGCTTCGTTTCCAAGCGGCTTCCGCCATTTTTGGGGCAATTTCTGGGCAGCTTGTTGCATAGGAGTATAGGAGCAGTACAGAACGCTGCTTGTTGGATCTGCATCTCGCGCACCACAGCTCCCTCTCTCTGCGCAACCCCGCTCCGTTGTGAGAAACTCCTATCTCCTATCGAAAACCGGCAAAATCTATCCCGCCGCGCGCACAGATTCTTCAGATAAAAGCATCGCGCTGTAAGTTGATCTCCTCTGGCTGCTAGTTGATTTCTTGGTTGTCCATCGTTCCGTGAGTTCTTGCGCGCGATAATTCTTTTATTTGATTGGGTTTGCTCGATGTTTGATTTTCTCTTCAGGCACTACCATTAGCCTCCAGCAAGGGCTTGCTGGCGGTGAAGCTATGGCGGAAGGCCCGTCCCTTAGGGTCACGCGGCGGACCACATCATCCATCTCGATCCAGATTGACACGGACATTTCTGTCGGCCCGAAGGACGAGAACTTCGAGGGGCTAGTCAAAGACAGGCGCTTGGACTGCTTCCGCAGCCTCGGCGGCAGCAACGGCATCATTGCCAAGCTGGCGTCAAACATGATTGATGGCATCCGCGGGGACGGCCCAGACTTGCAGCGCCGCCGGGAGCTTTTCGGCGTCAACACGTACCCGAAGCGCAAGACCAAAACCTTGTGGAGTCACTTCTGGGATGCTGTGAGAGACTTCTTCCTCCTCGTGCTCCTTGTTTGCGCCGCCTTGTCCCTCAGCTTCGGCATTAAGGAGCACGGCGTGAAAGAAGGGTGGTACGACGGAGTCGGCATGTTTGTTTCCGTCTTTTTCATTGCCGCGATGTCTGCCGTCGGCAATCACTACCATGTCAAGCTCTTCGACCAGCTCTGCCGAGACAACAATCCCGTCACCGTCATCCGTGGTGGCGAGAGCAGAATGTCCTCACATCTGACGTCGTCGTCGGCGACGTGGTATTACTGAACATCGGCGACATCGTGCCGGCAGATGGTGTGGTCATTTTTGGAAACAAACTGGAGGTGAAAAAATCGATGAAGCTCCGCCCGGTGGCCTTTAACATGAAACGCCAGCCTTTCTGTCCAGCTGGTGCCAAAGTTACCAACGGACTAGGCAAGATTGTGGTCACGGCCGTTGGCAAGAACACCGATTGTGGAGAGTGGATGAGCAGAACAAGCTTCACAGTCAGAAGCACCGAGCCAACGCCCCTGCAGATGGCCCTTGACGGCCTCAAGTCCAATATCAGCAAGGTACGAAATGCCTTAGCCACTCTCACCGCGCTGTGCGCCACCGGTGACACCCTCAAAGGGACAACCAAGGTGGCAGGGATGTTCCAGCATACCTTGGCCATCGTTGTTTCTTCAATTCCTGAGGCCCTCCCGCTGGCAGTGGCCCTGACGGTCTTCTTCTGTACGAAGCGCATGTTGGAGGAGCGTGCGCTTGTGCAACGGCTCTCCGATTGCGAGAAGTTGGCCTCTGTCACCGCTGTCTGCACCGGTATACGTGGGCTGCTCGCGACCGACCAGATGACGGTGACTGAGTTCTGGGTAGACACCAATCTAGTGAAAGGAGCTACCGGCATCGCTCGTGACGTCGTTCATCTTATATGCCAGGGCGTCTGGACCACCAAGGGAAACACCCATTGAGCAATCGGGGCTGTGGTCATGGGCCGAGACAGAGCTCGGCATGGGCGGTGAAGATATGAGGATGACCTGCGTTGTCCTGGGTGTCTTCGGTTTCGCCAATCACAGCAAACGCCATGGTGCGGTGACCGTGGACAGCGCAAGAGACGTGGTACTCGCTCACTGGAATGGCGCCGCTGATGCAGTCTTGGCTCGCTGCTGCAGGTACGTCAGTGCAGACGGTGAAGAGCATGAACTTGGTGTTGAGGAGAGGAGGAAGTTCGAGAAGATTATCAGCGATATGGCGGAAGCCAATCTCAGTAGCTTCGCCCTCGCCTTCAAGCAGGTCAAAAGCCAGCTCTCGGAGATCAAGAGGGACCTAACACTGCTGTGCTTGGTAGGCTTAAAGGCGTCGTGTCGTCCAGTGGACAAGGACGCCATTGAGGCGTGTGGCACGGCAGGCGTCTCCATCAAGATGCTCACCGGCTGTAACACTACCACCGCCGAAGCTGTAGCAAGGGAGTGTGGCATCGTCTCCAGAGACGGCATCATCGAGGGTCGCGCGTTCCGGGAAATGTCACCGGAGCAGCAGCTAGAGATCGTGGACCGCATCCGCGTGATGTCTCGGTCTCAGCGTGCGGATAGACTGTTGCTGTTGCAGCGGCTGAACGACATGGGCCATGTGGTCGCGGACATCAGCAACGGCACCAAAGAAGGTTCAACGATCATTTCGTCCAATGAGGTCATCCAGCCCGATGTCATCATCAACAACAACTTCGACACGGTGGTGCGGGCCTCCGGCTGGGGCCGCTGTGTCTACACGAACATTCAGAAGTTCATCCAGTTCCAACTCACCTTCAACATCGCCGCGGTCGTCGTCAACCTTGTGTCGGCGGTGACTAAGGGCAAGGTTCTGCTGACCTCTGTGCAGCTTTTGTGGGTTACCCTGGCCATTGACACCATGGGCGCTCTGGCGCTTGCGACGGACACGCCGCCCCTCAAGGAGCTCATGCGGCGCCCGCCCGTCAGCCGGACAGCGCCGCTCATCAGCAACGCCATGTGGCGCGACATCACCGCGCAGGCTGTGTTCCAGGTGGCCGTGCTGTTGGCGATCGCGTTCGGCACAGGTGAGAACGCCATGATCTTTAACGCCTTTGTGCTGTGCCAGGTGTTCAACGAGTTCAATGCCCGACAAATGGAGCAGAAGAACATCTTCGGCGGATTGCACCGCAGTTGGATGTTCCTCGCCGTCGTGGCCGTGACGCTCGCCTTGCACGTGCTGATGGTTGAGATGTTGGCGAAGTTCGTCGGCACTCAGAGGCTTAGCTGGGCGCAGTGGGGCGTCTGTGGCGTCATCGCCATCATGTCCTGGCCTATCGCATGGGTCGTCAAGTTCATTCCCGTGCCGGACAAACCGTTTCATGAAATTCTACCCAAGTTCACATTCCGATTCTTCTCTCGGTAGGAGAAGATATTTATGTTTCACATACCAGCTAGTATTGTTCTTTATGTTAGTTTGGAAATTTGCTTCTACCGTTCCGATTCTTCTCAGAGTAGGAGAGGACTTTTATGGTTCATACCAGCTAGTATTGTTCTTGATGTTAGTTTGGAAATCTGCGATTGTATTGACTCATTTAAACTCATGAAGTCATTTTGTTTTGAAATATTAATATTATCTATTTTGAGTCATGGATGTGCAGTGGTGGGTTACCCCGCCCATGTAGTGGTCACCATCCAATTTGCCAACAGATTGTTGGCCATTTTCATTGCCATTTTGCTGTTTCACATCTCTGATTGAAATTGGTTCTTTTCTCTGCTTAATTATCCACTCAACCTAGTAGTAATTACCTGAGAAACAGATCATTGTCATTCCAAAACACGAGGTGGGCAAGACTTAAAGAAAAAAAAATCCTGAATTATTGTTCTGCATCAAATTGTTGCTGTTGAAGAAGGCAAGCTCTCAAATTTAAAAGATTGAAGAACCGAAAGCATTCACGATTCAGATATGAGATATAGCTTTCTTGCATCTTCTTCAAGTATCAGGTTCGTGAGTGTTCTCCGGTTCCCCTCCTGCTGTGACTCCTGATACCAAGAAGGATTTCCACCTTGAGAGAATTACTTGAAGCGGCCGGTATGAACTTGACGGCCCATCGATCGAATTGGCCAGGAAATGACAGATATGACGCCACAAGCGGCCCGCTGCGCCGAGCTAAGCCTCTTGGTGCAAGGCGAGGCTCGTGAACACCTCAACCATCACCACCTGCCACGGCCACGATGGCGAGGAACATCCTGTTGCACCGACCGCAAGCTGGCGAAGGTGTTCCTCGATCCGTTCGATGTCTCGGGAGTTGAACTTGTGGAACACCTGGTACAGCATAAAGGCGTTAAAGATCATGATGCTGAAGGCGTCTCGATCGGCCGCGGTACTGCATCGCCAGCAGCACGGCGACCTGGAACACCGCCTGCATGGCGAGGTTAATTACGCCATCCTTTTGAGCGCCTTGTGATCGAGACTTGTTTTTCTGCAACTGACGACCAGTCAACTCACCGATCCGTGCGACCACCCCTAGTTATTGCGAGGACGTCGCCCACGCGGCATGTGACACCCCGTGTCACTGCAGCCATAAACCTGCAGAAACACTCTCAAAAACTGAACCAAATTCAAAACAAACCAAATCTGAATGCAAAAGCAAATGTTCGAATAAATGTTAAACCAATGCTTGTGAAATGTTAAACCAAGGCAGAATACATGAAGCATGCAGGATTACTTCAGCCTTTGAGTGTTTCTGCTTGGAAGTGGGAAGATATTAGCATGGATTTCATTGTTGGCTTACCTCTCACATTACAGAAACATGACTCTATTTGGGTGATTGTTGATCGACTAACCAAGTCTGCTCACTTCATTCCAGTAAAGACAGGATACACTGTGAGGAAATATGCTGAGTTGTACATCACCCGGATTCTCTGTTTGCATGGAGTGCCCAAGACTATCATTTCTGATCGGGGACCTCAGTTTGTTTCTCATTTCTGGGAGCAGCTACATGCTTCTTTGGGCACCACATTGATTCGTAGTGCAGCTTATCACCCTCAGACAGATGGCCAGACAGAGAGGGTGAATCAGATTCTAGAGGATATGCTTCGTGCCTACGAGCTACACCATGGCAAGTGTTGAGATGAGAGCTTACCACTGGCAGAGTTCTCGTACAACAACAGTTATCAGGAGAGTATCAAAATGGCACCGTTTGAGGCTTTGTATGGACGTCGTTGTCGGACTCCCCTTAATTGGGTTGAGGCCGGCGAGAGAGTCATCTTCAAATCAAAGCCAGCAGATGTAGCACAGGAGATCGTTGAGCCTGATGAGAGGGTCATTCCCACACCAAATTTAGTAGCTGCAGCAGAGGAGACTGTTCGCCGCATTCAGTCAAACTTGAGAGCAGCCAAGTCTAGACAGAAGAGCTATGCTGATAGAAGACGCCGACCGTTGGTGTTTGCAGTTGGCGACCACGTATACCTTCGTGTCTCTCCCATAAAGGGTGTACATCGGTTTGGTGTCAGGGGGAAGCTTGCCCCTCGGTTCGTTGGACCTTTTCTGATAGTGGAGAGATGTGTTCCTGTCGCTTACAGATTGGAGTTGCCACCAAATCTCTCCGGAGTTCACAATGTCTTCCATGTTTCCCAGTTGAATAAATGTTTGAAGGTTCCTACAGACAGAGTGGTCAGTGATGTTGAGCAGATTGAGCCAGATTTGACCTATCCCGAGCAGCCCCTCAAGATCGTTGATTAGAAGGACCGTGTCACTCGGAACAAGATCACTAAGTTCTACAAGGTGCAATGAAGCAACCACTCTGAGGCCGAGGCCACTTGGGAGACAGCGGAGTTCTTGAACTCCTATTTTCCTGGTTTTCTACCTCCGAATTCAAAACCTGCACAAACACTCCCAAAATCTGAACCAAATTCAAAACAAACCAAATCTGAATGCAAAAGCAAATGTTCCAATAAATGTTAAACCAATGCTTGTGAAATGACTCAAACTTTTCAATAACAACTTGACCCAAACAAAAATTCTCTAGCAAACACATCAGAACAGAGATTTTTAGAGAATTTTCCAGAATTTTTCAAATTCTGGAAGTGCCCCTAAAAATTCAGTGAAGGTCATGCAAATCCTAATGTTCCTCGAATTTTAATTCGAAAAATGGAGCTCAAACTTGCATGGTCCCAAAAGGAAAGTTGGAGCTGGATCTGTATTCTACAATCACACAATCGTTGGAGAATTTTGGAGGTCTGGAACTACTCTGTTTAATTCGGAGAAAACCGCTGGATTAAATTCGCTGAAAATGCGAAAGTCAGTCTGCTGTCAGAACTTGACAGCCACGTCGCCGCCGGCGACCGGAACACGCCGCGCCCTCCTCCTCCACTCGTTCGCGGACGCTGAGCCCTCAAGTCGACGCCGCCCTCTCTCTCGGCCTCTGCCTCGCCCACCATTTCCCCAAACCCTAACCCTGGCCGCCTCCACAACTCCCGCCGCCATTACCAGTCACCGCCCGCTCGAGCTCCGCCTCCCCGCCCCGCCACTCCGACGCCTTTCCGAGTGAGCCGTCGCGTGAGAGGCTGCGCAGGGATGGCCTGAAGATCTTCCCCACGCTCCCTTCCTCGTCCCGTGCTTGAAGCTCGTGAATCGACCCTCGTAGCCGCCATGGCTGCCAGGTAGCCGAGCTCCGGGACGTCGCCCTTTTTCTTCCACTCCGGTGAGTAATTCTTCAATTGCTTGTACCTGGAGGTATCTTTCGTCGCCACGCACCCCTTGAACCTCACCATTATCCTTGCTTCACAGCCGAGTCGCCGGATTTCAACTTTTCCCCATCGTCTGTTACAAGAACGCGAGTACCCCCACGACAAACTTTGACTTCCACACCTTCTCATCGACTACAAGCGTGACGCCGCTCTTCTACAGGTCGAGGTGAAGCTCCTCATCATTTTTACTAGATTTTTCATGCGTTAACAGTGAGCTATGCTTCATGCTAGTATTTTTTGTTGGAATTTTGGTGGTCGTCTGGGCGTTTTCCGGCGAGCCGCCGTCGCTCCGGCGAGCTCCGGCCGCCATGGCCGGGCTCCAGCCCAACCTGGTGCTGGCCACACCAGATCCGGTGTGGCTAGGCCCGTGTGGCCAAACTTGTGGCGCAGATCTGAGTGGCTGCCCCCTTTCCAATTTCCGGAATTTAGTTTAAATCCTCAGAAATTGTCAGAGATTTGTAAAATCCACAATAAATCGTACACAGATCAGAAAAATGTGAAACAAGTTTTGTTGTCTTCCTTGTGCTCTGATCTACCTATTCAGTATGACAAACTGATGCAAATCATCTTCCAGTGTCCTGTAAAACTCTTTATGTGTTAACAGTTGTTTAAATCATAATAAATTTGATGTTGCTCAATAAATCCTGAAACTTTACATGCTTGTTGATAAAGATTCAATACACTGACAGAACAAGATTCACCATCAGATTATGTCTAATTCTTTTCTTATGATTTATTTTATGTTCTGCGCTCTTTAAGTTGCTGAAATTAATCCAGAATGCAATAATTATTCAAACTCCACAGTAAATCACTTTGAGTAATGCTTAATCCCAGAAAAATATCATTGAACCATAACTGAATTTTGAAATCATGTAAGCCAAGTTCATTACTTAAGTGAATTTAATTTAATTGTCTCATGTTCATTGCATCTAACATGCATTGTTCTCCTTGTCATAACGTGTAGCATTCGAGGTGACCAGGAGCAGTTGGAGGATCAAGATGTTGAGCAGTTCAGGAGGAGATATTAGCTGACTCTCTAGTAGCTAACATCGCATTTGAGCCAGGCAAGCCCCGGTGCATGCCTACCTGTTTAGATTTTTGTTTATCACTTGATTGGGGTTAGTAATTGATTGTGCATTAGGTTTATTAGGAGTTGCTGTGAAACCATAGAATTGCATTAGGACCCCCCCCCCCCCTTCCAGATCTACCTTGTGTCCTATTTTGTAGTAGTTGGTTTTAGGTTATCGTTAGAATCTGCTATGCTTAGGGTCTAGCGGACGGTAGAAGACGAGTGGTAGGTCCCACTCGCATGATAGGAATCACCCTGGATTGTACTAGAAAGATTTAGGATTTGTTGAGACCGGACGGGGAATTGTTTGTATAGGATGAATGGAGAAGGCTGGGCCTTCACGGTTGTAACCCCGTCTGTGTCGGTTAAGGACCGTCCGTTGTTGGCCCTGTTGAGCAAGTTCGAACGTACTGATCACATGCTAGTGTTCTATGGGCCTAGTAAACCGAGTAGCTTAGCAATCGTGGGGACGACATCGGCGCCTGCTGCTACGGGGGAATGAGGGTAGCCACCCACAGACGACGGCTGAGCCAGGTGTTTTTTGTGGGCCCAAGACTTTCGCCGGGAGCAGCAGATCGAGTCGGCCTTGCGGGGGCTTTGTAAAAGGTTGCCATATGTGGCATTTGTGCTGCATATGTCGTGTGGTCAGGTTTCTCCTGCAGGATGTACATCGATGCCGCCGCTCTCGGTCAAGAGCAACCTTGTTCACTGAGTCACATCGTAGTGTGATATGATTGATGATGATGACTAGTACTGTTATATTTATATCTCATTATTGTTATATTGCTTATCTGATGTATTGTTACTTTATATCTGTTTTAGAGATAAGTGCACTATTTTACTGGTTAAGTACATAATCTGAAATAAAACTTGAAAGTAAGGATCAAGTAATTAGTACGGTTTATGCTAATGAGTCAGCCTACCTCTGGTAGCCTTTGCATTCTAAGAGTCGGCTCTAGTTAGCCACGTTGACGGGTAAGTCTTGCTGAGTATTAGTTGCTCAGGGTTTGGCTCTTTATGTTTTATGCAGGTTTGTTCTTGCTTCCGCTGATCTTTGGTGTAGCTTTCAGCAGGTCCATATTGCAGGGCTTCGATGTGCGGCTTTTGTATCGTCGAGAGTAGTAGTTATTTATCTATCTTTAGACTTCTGCTGTGGACTCTCGTGTTTTAAATCACTTGTACTTAATGTAATAACTTAAAGATATAAAATTTATGCTTTTTATGTGATGTACTGTTGCGTCTGTTCATCAGCGCGTACCGACTCGATACTGTGAAAAGCGAAAACGCTTCACGGCACGCCACGGCTTGCCAGAGCGCCGTGGTGCAGGAATCCTGTCGCCGATACTCCTCTATTGTCACCTTCTCCCATTGTCCTCGACGACGATGTTACCGACCTACCGCTGCACCTACGCGGTCCTGACTCCCCGTGCTCGCTCGCCATGCCAGAGCCTGCCTTTGCAGCTACGCAAGCATCAAGAAAGAAACTGGGCGGTCGCGACGCCGTGGCGCTCGTCCAGCACACCAGCCGTGACCGACATGCATCATCAGTATGCACGCCATGGCTCATCACAGCGCCGCCGATCGAGTTCAGAACGACTCCGCCGGCATGCCGTTGCGCCTTCGGTGTCCCGTCAGTCTTGCATCACACCGTGGGCTCTTGCGCCACATGCTTGAACCGCCGACGCCTGCGTATGGCTCATGGAAATCAGAGATCTACGTATTGAACCATGCATCCCACGGTGCCCAGACACCGTGCGGGAGGGCTACTGGCCGCCAGACGCGTTCCATGCCCTGCTTTTTTCCCAAAGGCACTTGGGCTCATGATTTTTTTTTTTCGAGCAATTACTTGGGCTCATGAATTAACCCGATCCTCTGTTTACAACGACTGAAAAATAGGCTTCATATTGATGCTGGCTGCGCACCAGATACCAGCAGGCGTTCTGCAATGGAACACTGACAAAAATGTGTTTACTCCTGTTTACCAGCTACCCCTCAGATTAATTAGCTACTGAAGCAAAGTATAGAATTGTCCTCCTAGCTAATGTAAGTAAGCAGAGCTTATTTGTACCTTATTTATGGACTTATTTATGCGATAATTTTATTTATTTATACATGTAGGCTGTGGTAATGTGCTATATGTCATCGTTTTGGCGTAAGACATACCATAGTTTTTAGTCCCTGATATGTATTAGTACTCTGTTACTTATTTTAGTCCCTGATTTGCAGATCAATTATTACAGCATTAAAGATGAAAGATTGAGGCGACAAAATAGATGAAGTTTATAAATAGTGAGAGCATGCATGCATGCATGCGCAGACGCGAACTTACGGGCGGCCCTGGACGCCATCGACCATGAACGCCTGACGAAACGCTGGCATATTCTCCGCCGGCATTGCCACCATGGCGTGCACCGAGCCTGGCTCCCTCCCTGCCATGAGGCATGCCTCGCTGTGATAGCCAAGGCGCGCCCTCTCAATCCTCGCTGGCCTCCCAAAGCCTACATCTAGCTCGTACCCAAACCTTGGAATTCCCGACACGACAAACATGCGATCCCCCTGGTTGTCAGCTATGACCTCCGCCTTGTATTTTAGTGGATCCGCCTTGGCTTCCTTCACCACCTTCGTCAGTGTCCACAGAGCTCGGGTGATTCCGTTCGGTGCCGTCAGCTCTGACCCCTTCAGGCCTGCCTTGCAGAAAACGACGCAGTTCCCGGCATAAACTTGGTCCGCCGGTAGGGACATGAGGAGCGTCGGCCGGCAGTCAACCAAGAAGAGAATGAACACTGGCTTGTCATCATCGGCACTGGATTCGCTGATGGCGCGGGAGAAGGAAACCCACCCGTGTGCCGCAATAGCAACGAAGGTGGACGGCACAAGCTGCTCGCCGACCGGGTTCATAGAGGCGATGTGGCGACGTTGTTTCAGGTGTTGCAGTGCCGTCGCAGTGAACACAAATGTTTCTTGAATGACGGGGTGTTGCTGCTCTTCGGCTGTAGGATCATGTAGCTTCGGTTCCCTGATCTGTGAGATACATACATATGGCCGAAAAATTAATATTGCTTTTTAGATAAGTGAAATATATTTCATAAATTAAGCAAATGAAAACATCAAAGAGTATTCCTGCTCTTGAGATAAGAGTATATATTAATTCACCCACCCTGGGTAAGTTGGGAGTAAAGTGACGCAAGACCGCCCTGTTGAATTCCTCTTCACCGTCAAACCGGACAAGGTTCCTGTCATGTAGGGGCAACGGCTTCGGATTACTAGATCCGGACCTTCCATTTGCAGCAGCAGTAGCAGCCGTCCATGTATTCAGGAAGTGGAACAGGCCATGCCCATCCGCCACCGTGTGGTCCAACGCAAACCCAACCACGACGCCGCCCACGACCTGCGTCACCTGCACGGCCATCACGGGTGCCGGCAGAACATCACGTCGGATGTCCGGAACGAGCAGCCGGAGCGCCTCCGTGTCGAGTTCCTCCGCGTCCAGGAGGCCCTTGAGGCCGATGTCCGTCGACTCGGCCTCGATGAATGCGACACCACGGGCACCCGGGAAGACGATGGCGATGGTGCGGGACGATGACAAGTAGGTGAGCTCACCGGCAAAGGGGTGGAAGGATTGTAGGGTTTGGGCGAGCGAATGCTTCAGCGACTCGGCTAGCTCGGGGAACGACGCTGTGGTAGGCGAAGGGTACATGTAGACGTAGTTGAGCGGAACTTCCGATGACACGAACATAGCATCGAAGGGGGACAGAGGGAGTGGTGCCAAGTTGGTGGTGGGGAGGATCACTGCGGAGGTGCGGTGGATGCGGACGGATGACATCTTGTGCAAAGTTGTTCCCTTGCTGTAAGTAAGCTAATCGATCTAGCTTCGTGCCTGCAGGGAAAATAAAACATCGAAACAGATCACCCAATCAAATCGATCGAAGAATTATGTATCGCGTCCAAGAACTCGCGGAACGTACGATGGATCACAACCAAGCAATCAATTAGCATTAAATTTAGCAGCCGGGGGAGATCAACGTACTTACAGCACGATCGATGCTTGGATCTGAAGAATTAATATGTGCGCGCGGCGGGATAGCTAGATTAATTTCGCCGGTCTTCGATGGGAGTTTCTCGCAACGGAGGCGGAGGCAGGATCGATCTGAGCGGACAGGGAATTAAATGGGGCCTGATCAATGATCAGGGTGCAGCGAGGAGTGGGTTTTCGGTGCTGCGTCGTCTAGCTACCTGCTTACTCTAATTGACATCGACGACTCGATCGGCAACAGTGAGAAAGACGACGACCGTGGAGTACTGTGGCGGGGTGTGTCGGCGTGCGGCGCGCTCCTGATCGATGTGCCACTGGCGAAAACATTGTGTTCATGGTGCTGCGGTTTAGGGCTCACGATACTCCACGGTGCTCCTGATCCATGGACCACTGCAAGATCGTTTTCCAACGTCGTGTACCGCAGCAGCACCATGCATCTACCTCCGGTGGCTCACGATCTTTAGGGCTCATCGTCATTCTGATCTAATAATGATCACTAAAGGGGCAGCTGCTCCGTTTGGTATCTAGCTTGTTGCAAATTGAGTGCATCACGTGTCTTCGTATGCTCCAAAACTGGCCATGTATTTGCCTTTCCCCTGCAAGCTAGTTATAATAGAGCGGACAAAATTATGCAGACAACAACCACATGTTGTGAAAAGGATATGTAGAAATCTGGGGATTTACTTTAGATGACCTAGCCAGAATGAGAATTATACATGCATTATGTTAATCTCACAGTCACAAGAAAAAAAGGTGCCTACAAGATGACTGGGATAAAATAAAAATATCTGTGTGAAAGACAATTCCTAGCTACAATGTTTCTTATGGATACATGAGAAGTATGTTAAACATTTAGTGATATAATTTTTTTTTACAATATGAAAATATGTTGAAATTTTTTTAGTGATATTAGTTAATCAATTATTGTATGGGAACTTAACATGATTCCATAGGGATCAAATATAACACCCAACCCAAACTACGCCAAGTTCAATATAGTGTAGATTAATCAAAAAGCACATATGGATTTGACAAATTGGCTTGCCACTATTGCAAAGACTTCTGTTACATATGTTAAATAAATATGAGATGTTTCAAATAATTAATAACTTCCTTTATCCGTAGTTTGAGCAGAAATAAATATAAAAATATATATTTAACACTGCCTCAGTGTCCAACCCAAAAGTAACAAGAATGGACGAAATGAAATGTTTCAAATAATCAATGGCTTCCTTTACATATTGCAGTACGCAAGAATATTTCTTAGATTAGTGTTTCTGAAAGAAAAAAAAAGATAGAAGAAATGAACAACTACATAAACAATCCATGAAATGGCAAAAAAGAAAATATTTTTTCAACCAACACGAATGATAAAATTCAACACTAGTTCGATATTTTAATATACAATGTCAACTTTTCTGTAAAAATATTGAAACTATACATGAAAATATTACGATATTACAAGAAAAATCTTGAAATGGTAACAAAATTAAAACTCATGTGGGATCAAACATTATGAATGGTTGGGTTCAACATTGAATAGTGAAAGGGGCCTTGGCCTAGTAGTTAAGGCACCCGAGTAGCACATTTAAGGTCCTGGGTTCGACTCCCCGTGGGAACGAATTTTCTAGGATTTAACGACTTTGTGCTTTCAGCGGTAGGCGACGTGACCATCGACAGCGAGGCGTCAGTGGTGACTTCGTCAATCTCGAGGGATTTGCCGGCTCAGTCTTCGAAGATTCTCATAGGGATAGGGTTTGCCTATGTGCGTTCGTAGGGGTGAGTGTGCGTGCGTTGTGAGTGTCTGAGTTGTATTGTGTAATCACACACACACAAAAAAAGGTTCAACATTGAATAATAACTAGTTCAGCATTTTGGACATATTATTTGGTAAAATGTTGAAATAGAACAAAGAAATTGTTGAAACAATCCATTCAAAATGTTTAATTTTGAAAATCTAAAAATACAAAAAAATATATATACAAAGATATTCTCTGGGATCTTATTTTGTTGCATTAATTCTAAAGAATCTGATGGTTACATCGTCCAGCGTCCCCAGAGAGAGAGAGAGAGAGGGGGAGCTCTTCATTAAGAGAGTTTATCCAGCGTCCAGAGAGAGAGAGAGCTCTTCATTAAGAGAGTTTATCATTTACTAAGCTGCTGACACATGGAGCCAATCATTAATTTAGAGATAAAGCGAACTCTTATGTTAACTCGTAGATAAGCTTCAGGAACGCTCTAAGCCACCACACGTTCACGTCGGCAGGGAACTAGTTGGCAGTTTTTTTTAATTCGTTGGACAAAAAGAGGTTAGAACCGCCCCGTTGATAACAATTTTCTTTGTCCGTTTCACCCCGAAACAAAATCTTGGCTTGATTTACAAGTAATGGTCTTTTTTCATACAATTTTCATACTAGAGGACTATTTGAACTTTTAACACAACCATGACATGGTTGCGATGATGATTTAAACCAGACGGCAGCAGAGGAGACAACGCGCGCTAGAGGCGATGTTGCGCCGTCGTTGGAGTTGGACCATCAGGTCATACCCATTGCCTTGCCTTGTTCATGTTGTGAATTAGCAAGAGAGCCTGGCGAGTGCCAGCTGATGACCAATTTGTACCTCAAAGCCACAGGACAGTATCTTCGTTCCATATGAAATCTCACTGACGAGTGATGACTGATGAGTTCACAGTCTTAAGCCATAGACTTCCGGCCCCAAGAAACCAGCAGGAAATATAGACAAGCCTATGTACACAACACCAACAGCATGACAAGCACAAATCACCTATAATTTGGCTTTCTAGGACAGGCAACCAGCACACTATCATAATTTACATAAACTCCAATCTCCTCCATTGTCTACGACAGGCATCGTGTCAGATGGGGGAGCAGCAAGGCAACACATTGTACCAGAACCCCCGTGCATCTCAAGTGATCAAGTGAAACTGTTACAAGTGGGCACCTGCGGTGCTTGGGCGCAGCCTGCTACCTGAATTCAGTACTCCCTTTGCAGTCGTCTATTACCAAAAAGAAAAACCATCAAGTTAGAAATGGAGAGACATGTGTGTTGATGTAGTTCACATTGACCTAAGTAGTGGAACGCACCTCAAAGAAAGAGTTGAAATTCAGTCTCATTAGGAATTGCCTCAGGAAAGGTGCTCGTTGACTTCCCGCGAGGCGACTACTCCTTAATATAGTGTATAGCGAATTTGATTTCTTGTTGAACTCCTGCTTTTCATCATATCATGTTAAGTATGGTTACTAGAAACACATAAACACTGGGACTTTTGAGAATGTTGTGCTAAGCACTGACATATTCTGGTAGAATGGTTGGGATAATACCTCAGTTATGTGATCAATCTCAGCAATGTTTGGGCGAGTTTCATATTGCTCAATGCTCCAACAGAATTGCAAACAGAGCTTCATTATGCTATCCAGTATTCTACAGACAGATCCAATATCCAAGAAGGATTGTGAAATCAATGCTGACAAGTACCTGCAATGTTTGATCAGTCAACACCAAAACAACAGACATGAAAGTAAATCGCAGAAAACAAAAGGAGCATTGTAATATCTCGGTGTTAAGTGTTCTTCTGGGTTTGGTTTCTAACCCAGCCTAGCTTGCTTCGGACTAAAAGGCTTTGCTATGGTTGTTTTGGTTGTTGAATGAAAACAAGAAGTCCCCCGTATATGAAATAAGAGTACTGCAGCAAACATTGCAACTCGTAACCTCGTAACACCCAAAAAAAAGGATCCACAAATATAGCTGTTAGCAAAAAAAAAAAAAAAAACATGCTTAAGTTGCAGCCACAGATTACAGTACTACGCACTTTAACCTGTTGGGTTGCTAGAAACGAATACCATACCAAACCAGAGGCGAAATGAATACCAAACATACAGTACAGGGTTCCCCAACAGACAGCAAAGTTATTCCACACCGGTTCACACTCATACCGCAAGAGCAAATGGAAATTGAATGAAGAAATAATGAATTTGCTTTGAGCAGCCATGTCATGTAAGAACACAAATGCAGTTACAAACTTAGCATTATCAATGATGATGATCAATAAGACAACCTTGGTGACATTCTTTTAGTGTTGATATTTTCATAGTTTTAATTTATCTTATAGAAGTGGGCTAAAAGGACCATCTACTTAAAACATCAAAATGTGTGATACAGGGATTAATAAATACATGTATTTATAAAAAAATGATCAAACTGACTCATATGCCATACATTTTAGGGAAAAAATACAAAATAAGCCTTAGTTATTCCTATCAGCAAAAGAAAGGTTGCATGATTGTCTGGGATAAATTCTGGTTGCTTACTCTTGATGAAAGCTCACTAGCTCTGTAAAATCATGTGAATCTTGCACAAGCGACTGTAAAACATTCCACTGCGACTCAATTACATCAACCTGAATAGTAAGAAGGTCAAAAGTAAAGGATAAGTATATTGTTGGAGTGGCAAAAATTGAATAAAACAGAGAACAAAAGAACTTCGCAGTATCAATGAACTATTCACCAGCATATGTCAATTAACTGCAAATAACTCTGTTAGAAGATATGTTGTAGCCTTTAGGGACTAAGCAATTGCTACAGTATTTTTTGACAAATGTGATGAATGCAACGCTATGCTTCAATTCTAGATTAGATTATAAGAAACTCATCACATTAGACAGACCTATATATCCATGCAGATGAACAACATTTGGGTGGGGCATTCCAAGGCTGGACGCATATGCAAATGTTTCCCCAAAAACAGAGATCCGAGAAGTTGCTAGTAAAAACTGATGCTTGGTTCATGTAGGTAATTATATTCGAATTCAAATGCATTGTTTGGTTATAAGTCTAGAATTGCCATCCAAAACAAAAGTTATGCAGGTGATTGATTTATTTTGCCTATTAAACAAATACAGGGGAGAAAAGGGGCAAATAACGATGAACTGGAAATTAGTATGCATCAAAACGGTGGTGTACATCCACATGGCCGCGCAACAGTGTTGATGAGAGACAGGGACAAGACACTGAAAACTGACAAGTTTGCCTACATGTCCGCCTGAATGACCATGTAGTCCGACTAATCAGCATGTAGACACTGCTTGACAGACAGCCGTGTGCTAGCCTAAATGGATGATTACTCCTAATCAGCCACATAGTTTTGAAAACGGACCAACAGTTTTGAATTATAAACATCAACTCATGGTGTCAATGTGATCTATTCACAACCCAAACCATCAAACCTAACATGGTAGTGTGATACAAAACGTGGTAGTGTATATCATTATTACCTGTATGTAGAACTGCAGATTTCTGATCAAGAAAGCCATATGCTCCCTTACATGCCACAAAGGCTTAGAGCGCTGTCGACGAAGTTGTGTTGCTGAGCCATTTTTCCGATCCTTGCAATAGTCAGAAAAATCAGCATGATCTTTATGCATTACAGCTGCCCAGGATTTCTCCAGTTCCATTTGTGTCCTCTTCAATCGGATGAGATACTGGAAAACCTTACGATACCTAGACAAGATTTACATGTCTTAAGAAAGAAGGGAAGTAAATAGCAGAAGCGACTGTCCTGTGCTTGAAGTCCAACAAATAAGAGATTACTTATGTATTATAATACTTACTTAGACAGAACATCAGGGGTAAAGAAGAGTTGAAGTGGCCAGTCAACAGAATACTCTAGGGCAATACTATCCCACCCATCAAGTGCCAATTCTGATGAAGCTTTTCCTTGTGATGGAAGCTCTGAAGCATTAGGCTTTTGGAGATCTTTCTGTGAAGTGCTACTTTTCATACCATATGATGACATCCTACACAATAGAAATAAATTCAGTTGGTGAGCACAGAGCTGACATCCACTAAGCGGCATCTGAAATTAACAACTGTGGCTCTTTTAGAAATGCAAACCTTAATGAGACTCTGGTAAAGTATTTGTCTTCCTCACCTATAGTCTTCAGTGCAGCCTGCAGGAATTAGAATAGAAAATTTACCATGACTATAGAAATTAAATATTATTTGGCGTGATACAGAAATTAAATATTTGCTAAGACAAGGTATCAGAGCACATAAGAGAACCATAATTACTATCAGGCAAGTTAATGAAATAAAATCACAGTATCATCAAGATTTGTAAACACAAAAGGAATATGTTACTTACCAACTGAAATGGGATCATGAGATCTGCTTCAGCTGTAGATTGGCGAGGTGGTAAGCGCATTAATTGGCGGCTTTCCTCAAGAAAACACTACCCCAGAAGCATAATCACATATGTCAGGAAATATTCAAAAAGGATAATATGGCACGAATACATCTTGTGCTAGCGGGAAAGATACATGTAGAAGGAAGGATTAGAAAGGATATTTTGATGGATTAAGTTCATTCTACCTGGAAAAAGTCACCTTTTGCTAAAAGAAAATAATCTTTCAATGCCTTCAGATGACCATTTAGATCAGCACGTACAACCACTAGCTTTTACCAAAATTAAGAATAGGTGATTAGGTGATGATCCACTTCAATGAAATATAGATAGAATATGTAATTCTCTAAGCAATCAGTACCTGCCAAAGATGACTAGCTGCAATTGTACGGATTGAGCCAACAGCAGACTCAAATGGACGCTTGTGGAACTCAGAAGAATGCTGCAGAAGAAGTCACCATATGCCCGCATCAGTATCAGTCTATGAATAGATAGGTTAGATAAAATGTTGTCTTTCCCCTCGAACAAGCAGGGAGCTGTGTATCATTGCATTAATAGAACAAAACTAAAACTACAGAGGAGACAACCCACACACCCATGGTTTCTTGGATTATATTCCCACCTTTTACACAAATAAAACACCCACATCTAAAGACTAATGACTTAATCACAAGAACTATGACCAGGGCCGGTGAGCAAGGAGAGTCCCTTTGCTCCAGTCAGATAAAATGTTGTATTCAACAATCAACAATACAAGGAAATGTGCACAGTGCATAGGCGGTGGTGATATAAACATTGCCAGCAGCAGTTGGGAGCTAACCTTTAGCGCCTTGAGCATGGCATCAATTCTATCAGCCTCAGCTTGTGGCAAAAGTTCTTCTGCGCTGATGTTACAGAAGTTTGTCAGTTCCTTCGGAGCACCAGAACCTCCTGCAAAACTTTGTATTCTATGAGAACCCTTAGAGTTCTGACTCTGATTAAAGGGCTCCTGCAATGTAGCACCAGGACTTGGGTTTCGAAGAACTCTTATTGCTTTGCCAGCAAACAGAATTGATTCAGCAACTCGCATGTGGATATATTCAGGCAACATGTCCTGACAAGTAAGGAAGCAAGCACAACAGCTATGAGTATCCAATGCTAACAAGTAATACATCATGCATGCACTTCCTAGTAGAATACAAGCATACCAATGATACATGAAATCCTGTATGCCAACTAGTCAGTGTTGTGTCTTTAGCTAATTTCTGCATGAATTTATCACCATCTCGTTGAGAAGATTCATTCTCTCCATCCCTGTCATCTTGTCTGAAAATGAAAACAAGAAGCTTTATATTTCAGGAATGATAGCAAGGCTAAGTAATTAGGATTACATTTTATCATGTGCAAAGTAACAGACTAAGGGTTTGTTTGGTTCACACAATCACACCCAAGGAAACACGCCTGAGCGCCCGATGTCGGATGCATGTGGTTGTTGCTGCTGACTGAGCCAGCCAGCATGCGCCAGGGCTGAATCCAAACAGCCCCTAAACCCTCACTGCTATAAGTTTATATTCTACTGAAACATAACACCATGTCTGGCTGGCAAGCCAATTATTACTTAGTTTGGTAACATTAGACTGATCCTGATCCAAAAATGCCACACAAAAAATAGTAGCCTATATGTTCGGGAAAAAAAGAAAACTAAGTGAATATGCTCTATGAAGGAATCTGTCATACTATACTGAAATCTTGTGCAAGAAAAATGGAAATAATATATAAGAAGCAGGACTAGCACAGCCTGAACAAGATAACTTAATGGGAGCACTGTAGCACATGCTGACCTTCTAATGAAAAATTCGCTATACTGATCTTGAAGAATACCATAAACCATCCAAGATGTCAACTGGTTGAACATGACCTGGTGCCCATGCCAAAGCAACCTATTTTTTTCAATCAATCAATAAAAAGGAACAAATACCACAGTTAGGGGGAGTATATGAAAGAAAATATGCTGGAAGTAGCTGCAAATCATATTGGAAGCACGAAAGGAATCAGAATGGCTTTTTCCCTTCAACCATCACATTTGCAAAAGTGGTTGAGGTAATACCTCTGAATGCAGCTTTGCAGTTCTGGGACCCCACAGTGGCATCGTTTGTGCAAAAGGTTAAGAAGTTGTCCTCCCTTGATATCTTTGTGCTCGATTTCCATAACAAGCTCATAAAGCGGGGGAAGAAGAACCTCAAACTACAATGTGACACGGTAACAAATTGGTAAATGTTAATAAGTAATAATCAAACATGTCAATAGGTTATGGATCATAATATAACGTGTATCAAGATAATAGCATAGAAATGGCACTCTCAAAACGAAATCAATAGTTGCAAATGATAAGGAGATGTCTGACCAATATTAGAAAATGGTATTTGGAACAGAAAACAGTAAGGCCGTATATCAATAGGCATACCTTATTTAGCCCATGAGTTACCGTCGCGAGAATTGGCAATGGATCTGATAAAAGGTTTTGCTCAACCTGCAGAACAGCTGATCTATAGACTGACAGAATCTCAGTAATACCATTGGCAATTGCCCTCCTGTACACACTGCCTTTTTTCACTTTTCCCTTGAGAGTTTTATCAGCATTAGGTGTTGAAAGATCTAATGAAGAGTGAATCCAGCTCAGATCACGAGATTCGGTTGCAAAGCGGTTGAGTTCTCTGTAGTAAAATCCCAGAGATATGAGCCGTTCAATGGCACTCCTGCAAACAAGATGAGCCATTCAGGACACAGCATACCAAGTTCTATCTGTTTTCAGCCTCCTTTACGCTTGCAGTGTTACATTCATCGCAATGCTAACTGTAATAGCAGTCACGAATAAATCAGGGACGAATGCACTACCGAATCTGTGTAGTAAAATTCAAGCGGATATTGCATTACACTAGTCTTACATCAAAATGGACACTTAGTCCTGAGTAGACTGGATATACGATTTTGTGATTACGTCTAATTTGTCCCCTCGTCATGTGAATGGCAAAATGCAGCCCCTTTTGTATATGAAATTTACCGCATCCTAGAATCCACAATGTGTAATTTGATATGGCTTGCATCATGTAGCAAAGCATAATTTTCATAAGCAATTAAGGAGGCAAATCGGAGCTTTGGCAAGCACCGCAACCGAAAGCAGAATTACTCTATTTCTCCTGAATTCGCTGGCAACGCATCAAACCCAACTCACCACCCACCTCACCCCTACACAGATCCCATTCCCAGGCAGATCACAACAGCCGCCACAGCAAGGTCACAATTCACAGCCTCGGAAGGCGGGATGGGGGTGCCGCCCTTACCTCTCGGAAGGCTGGAGGAAGGTGAGGTCGGGGGCGAGGCGGAAGGCGGGGCCCACCTCGCCATCCCCGTCTCCGTCCCCGCCGCCGGCCGCGGCCTCCGTGGGCGCGGCACGGCGGCGCGCAGGGGAGGCGTCGAGGACGAAGTCTCCGGTGAAGCCGAGCAGCGCGAGGAGGAGCTCGTGCAGCATCACGGGCTCACGCCGGAGGTTTCACTAGGGTTTCCGCGGGACGGTGAGGAGAGAGAGGAGAATAGAGTGGGACGCGGAAGAGAGGGAAAGGAAAGGGCGGGGACAACGGAATTTTGTTGAATTTTGGAATTTTTCAAATGTTCACTTTTCTTAACTAGAGATTTCAAAAGAAAATTACCAATTACAATACTACAACTACATAGGGTTAATGAAAAACAATTAAAATAGATGAGAGAAATATGCTCAAGAGCAATTGCGCTCGCCACCAAATCACTAACCCCATGCACATCCTAATTGACACCTTCGCCGGTGTCAGCCGATGGGGAAGATGGCGCCAATGGTTGGCACCCAAGTTCTCTTGCACCGCCCTCGTTTCCATCTTCCCTCATGTTGTATATGACGAAGATGTAAAATGGCAGCGTCAGATCTACATGAGGAGTCAACGAATCCGCGATACCGCAACATAGGCTATCGGATATGTTCCACTCTTGCTTCTTGAGCAGCATAATCTCTTACTCAATCTTCTCCGATGTCATGTGCAGAAGTCGATGTCCTTACATTCATGTTGCAACAACCCAATGAGATTTAGGTGGCTAAATTCAACAGGGTATAGTCCGTATCGACGGCACATTATAAAAATATGATCTATAGGAGTGTGTTTCACTTGAGGTAGGAGACCATAGTGCTCAAGATATGATCTCTAGGTGTGTCTTCTCTTGGGTTGTGCATGTGGCTAGCGGGCCTTGTTATGACAGATTCTTTTGACTTGTAGTTGTTGGAGCCTCTGTGCAACGGAAGTGTTATGCTTGTGCATGGTGTATTTTAACAACACATAGTCCGGTGCGGTTGATCATCAACCCTCTTTGTCTACTACTAGTGACAATTGCTGGTATGTGACATATGTAGTCAGCGCCTTGTTCAGTGTGCGAAAAGGTGTCTTCCTCTACATAGCTCAGCGAGTTTAGTCCATCACTTACTTGTCTACCATCAGTCTTACCCTCTTGCTCATTAGATTCTCAATGCTTTTGCCGTGCCGCAAGTTATGGCTTTGTTTTTGGTTGGTGTCCTTCTTTGTAGCGTGTTTTGTTGTATGTGTGTTGTGTGGCGGTTTGTCTCTCACATACCCCATCTATGTTATGTTTGACGAACAATTATTGTTGCTCATCTTATGTAATTAAATTTAGGTGAGGATGCTCTCCTGATATGCACACGCGTATGAATTACGCGAGAGAAACCTTTGTGGCCCGATCTTCTCGAATGATCCAACAAAAACTTAATAACTATTGATCCGTGACCTGACAAAGAGGCAGTGCATCGCGAGTTTTCTCACACGACGAACTACTGAGACAATCGCCCTTCCACGTACCAACGAAGCTAGCCCATGCAATCATGCCGTATAGATGTGAAGGCACGAACTAGGTGAACCGTAGTTCGGCGTTCTACAACTCCCTCAGGAATCGAAAGAACAAGTGTTGCAAGCCTCTCAAGACTCACCGAAGATGAACAACACAATCATGTGTATTCTCTGAAAATAGAAGCCAAAAAGTCCCCATCTCTTGGTTACATATTCACGTATATAGTTCTAGCTAGACCCTACAGCTCACAAAATAATATAATATATTAACTAAATCTTTGGAATTTTGAAGCACTCCTTGCATGCGCCTACAATGGTAAAGGCAAAAGATCCATGAAAGTATGCGGTTTAAAGCCATAAACAATCTCAAATGGACAGAAATTTGTGGTTGAGTGTACCGCCCTGTTGTAGGCAAACTCCACGTGTGGTAGACAATCTTGCCACATCTGCAAATTATTTTTTAATACGGCTCTCAACATTGTTAACAATGTACGAATGACAACTTCAGTTTGTCCGTCGGTTTGCGGGTGGCATGTGGTTGAAAATAATGACTTGGTTCCAAGTTTTGCTCATAGTGTCTTTCAAAAATAGCTAAGAAATTTGGCATCGCTGCCTGAAACAATAGTCTTTGGCACTCCATATAGGCGAACTATCTCTCTGAAAAATAAATCAGCAACATGTGAAGCATCATCGCTCTTATGGCATGAAATAAAATGTGCCATTTTTGAGAAGCGGTCAACGACAACAAATATCGAGTCCCTCCCTCTTTGAGTCCAGGCAACCCTAAAACAAAATCCATAGATATGTCTTCCCAAGGTATATTTGAAACAGGTAATGGAGTATATAAACCATAGGGATTAAGACGGGACTTAGCTTTCAAGCAAGTTGTGTATCTCTCCACATAGCGTTGTACATCACGTCTCATGTGGGGCCAAAAGAAATTATCATGTCATGTCTTATTAACTCATCATCTTCTTGGATACCTATACGGAGAAGACACATCTCTATTTCTTGATAATACTCATCCACTGTACGATTACCTTGCACAAGTCATTTCAGCCGTAAGTGCAGCTCACGAGAATAATATGCAGGAACAAAACGACGTCTCATTTCCCGCTTCATGTCATGCCAAGTAATATAATATTGTCCCACACGTCGAAATTCAGCACAGACTTGATTCCACCAGGTGATAGCATATACTTTAAACTCAATTGCAACCAACTCTGCCTTCGTTTCTATAGGATAGTCATACAAATCAAATATTTGATCGACCTTTGTCTCCCTCTCAAAGTACTCATCAATATTTTCCTTGCCAGTAAATGCAGATATAGCCCCTTTGATTTTTCCCAAACCATCAGCATATCGTCGACCGTCGCGATCACCATAGCGCCGATTACCACCATTGTCACCATAGGGGTGATCATCATAATTACCAAACTGAATATTTCAACCACCACGATGGCCACCACCATTGCCTAAGTCAGCGTCTATGTCATCTCTTGGAGCCTCTCTAATAGGAACTCGCTCAGCACGACCAACAAAATTAGAGTGATTAGGACCAAAAATACGTCGGCGATCGCCACCAACTGCAGAAGCAATGCGTTCAGCCTCACTCTCCAAGGCCGCATGGCCAAAATTATCATGTGCAACTTCATTGAGTCGACTCCCCTCAGGCTGCTGCTCTAGGAGAAATGGTCGGAGAGCTTGTAGTTGTTCCATTAATTAGTTCATTTGTGTACGCATCTCATGAAATTCAGCCGCCAAAACAGCAGCACCATTGTTCGATGCAGACTCGTTCTCTCCTGCCATGTTACTACAACAAGGTTGAAAATATATATGTACAAAGTTTCTATGTGGAAACACTCCCTCACCACTTACTCCAAGGGCTCTTTGTCTCCATGAGAGAATTAGAACCGGGGCAGCAGTATAACAGTAGAAGAACGATTGTACCAGAGACGACGGTGATTCAACTCAAAAGTGCTTTGGGTGGGGCTGGGTGGGTAAAAAAAATACAAGATATGTGCAGTCTGAAAGTAGTGATGCAAAATAAAATAATAGTCCAAATAAAACACAAGTCTAAGTTAATGATTGAAATGGACAGTAATGCAGGGCAGTGGGTACAGTAGGAAAAAAAAACAGAGGATAGATATTGTAAACTCCACAACAGAACTGCAGCTCAAACCTCCACTTACGAATTCTTTTCCTGTCAAATCTTTCTTTATTTCTCTCTTTTTTTTGCACTTTCTTTTCTTATTCTTTTTTTTCTTTTTCTTTATACTTCTTTTTTTTCAATAAAATGCAGAACAAAAGTACGAATTGGGACTGAACAAAGAAATTTCGTGGGAGCTTTCTTTTCAGACTTATGGAGTAGCTAAAAAAATTGAGGACAAATATCCACCAAAGAAGAAAAAAATTGACAGAAGATGGTGGAACTCGATCAAGGAACAAAAAACTGATCAGCAACTAGACAAGACTGGACTGAAAACTCGATAAAGCAAACTACAATTCAGATGCAAAGTAAAAGGCTAAGATTATTTTTTTTGGGGCTTTTTGTGGACTATAGGAAAAAAATTCAACGAAAGTACCAAGTAGACAATGATCCTACCGAGTAAACTAAGCTCTGAATATCAGATGATATGCACACGCATATGGATTACGCGAGAGCAACCTTTGTGGCCCGATCTTCTCGAAGGATCCAACAAAAACTTGATAACTATTGATTCGTGACCTGACGAAGAGGCAGTGCACTGCGAGATTTCTCACACGACGAACTACCGAAACAATCGCCCTTTCACGTACCAACGAAGCTAGCCCACGCAATCACGCCGTATAGACGTGAAGGCATGAACTAGGTGAATCGTAGTTCGGTATTCTACAGCTCTCTCAGGAATAGAAAGAACAAGTATTGCAAGCCTCTCAAGACTCATCGAAGATAAACAACACAATCATGTGTATTCTCTGGAAATAGAAGCCAAAAAATCCCCATCTCCTGGTTACACATTCACGTATATAGTTCTAGCTAGACCCTTCAGCTCACTAACTAAATCTTGTTTCCCAAAAAAAAAAAAGCTCACTAACTAAATCTTTGGAATTCTGAAGCACTCCTTGCATGCGCAGCCTAAGAGAGTTTTCTAGATGGTTGGTCTTTCAATTACTTGCGTGCAGAATTTTTAACTTGCTAGATATTTTGTCTTCCAATTAAATAATGGTTGGTCTTCCAATCACTTGTCTTGTTAATGATGCATCAAGTTCTGCTTCCTCTGCATGTGAGCAACACTACTAGAGGCACACCTGAAAGTGACATGCAAACAAAATATAATATTTATTTATTGAGTGAAATGCACCGGAGGTTCCTAAACTATTTTGAGTGTGTCATTCAGGTTCACAAACTCATAAACCGCACATTCAAATCCTCAAACTATCAAAACCGTTCACTGGCAGTCCATACCGGCTTTGAGCACGGTTTTGACTTTGAAAAATTGCAAAATAGGCCCCTAAGTTTACCGTTCTTCCCGCACGCGAGCCCCGGCCCTCACAGTTTGCACTATTAGTGGAATGGTGTAGGGCATCAAGGCGAAGCTGTATGGGGCGACGGGAGGGCAGCAGTGCATTGAAGAAAGAGATCGAGCCGAGCGGTTGTTCGTCGCACAACGGACTATGACGGCGACAAAGATCGATTCCTATGGGCTCTGATGACTAAACAACGACTTATGGACAACTAAATGCTCGCTCAGCAGCACACCGTGCCACTGAGCTGTGCAAGCTGCCATGGCCAGGGTCTTGCGTGCGGGAAGAACGGTAAACTCGAGGCCTTTTATGTAAATTTTTCAAGTCAAAATCATGCTCAAAGCCGGTATGGACTGCCGGTAAACGGTTTTGATAGTTTGAGGACCTGAATGTACAGTTTGAGAGTTTGTGGACTTGGATGACACACTCGAAATAGTTTAAGGACCTCCGGTGCATTTCACTCTTATTTATTTGTAACAAAATATTAATAAACAAAGGATAGCTTTCACCTATTCATCTTTATCTCAACTTTGTTCAACTCTGAACCAATAATCTTTCAATTACTTGGTTTCACGCATCTTGTAGTAGTAGGCTTGGTGGAGAGAAATTATCATCATCCCATTTGCTCTCATATATGCCATTGTTCCTTAAAATATTAAAACAAGAACTCGGCACGGAGTTATTACAAGTAATATTATTTAACAAAGCAAGGTTATTGTTCACCTGATTGTGCATTTCCTTCTCCAATTGTTTAGCTCTACTCCTTGTTATCGGACCAATAGTAGCAGGAGAGATGTCCTCATCATCTCCTCCTCATGACTATAGGAAAAAACAAAGATCCATGGCCTTAAAATCAGTAGTTGGGAACGCCTCATTTTGTAAAGTTGGAATGAAAAATCATGGCCTCCCTTTGCCGTACGGTGCAGCTATCTTCAGAAGGGATGACATCAACACGAAGACACGCAACGAGACGCAAAGGGGTAGAATGGATTCTTGCAGCGTGGTAGCTCCAGCTCCGAAAGGAAATTAACAAATAAAATTGGTACTCGAGCCTTATACCATACTAACTAGGTGAATGGATTCTTGCAGCGCCACAGCTTGTCCTTAACCGACGAAGCCAGCAAGGACGTTACCACTAACATATTTTGCAGCATTCAATATTTACCGCAAGGATGTTTAACTTAGTTTATATTTGCTAATAAAATCACAAGGCGTCAAACGCATGATGATAAGTAAATAAGCCATCTTCAAAACCATGAGACAAAAAAAATGTCACAGCAACATCCATCAATAAACAGAATGCTGGATTAGGATCAGAAATCATGCCATACAGCGAAAATCCGAATATCCCACTTGATTTCGAAATATGTACGAGATGGAATTCACATAAACCAAATCAAAATGTTCTCACGCCGGGTAATTTCCTGTTTCTCGCCCCCTCAAATTTTGTCCCCAAGTTTACGGCGCAGCCCAGCTTAATTTAATACAATTGGTTTTCCATCTTTTCTTACAAGCAACTCAGATTCAAATTAACCCGGATTCTTGCAGTGAGGAGCTACATCCGAGGTGTGTGCATTTGTCGATATGAAGACCCCTCGGGTGATCTATTTTCAGGTGACGATCTGCCGACGCCGATCCATTGCCCAAAAAGTCTCCTAGGTGCAGGTGTGGGTTCTGATGTGTTGTGAGACTGCTGTGAAGTCCACCAGCTTGTCTCGCAGTCCACGGGCATCAAGGGATACGGGGCGAATCGGTCACGCTCCCAGGCATAGAACCGGTTTCCACCCACATCATCAGTCTCCATTGAACTATGACCAGATGACCCTGGTGGAAATAGCGAAAAGGTGGGGTTCTCTGGTATAGGAGTTGGGGCAGGTCGCATGCCTCCCGACCTATGAGCCCCAGCAAATAGACTAGATGATGAATTCTGCTGGTACTGTTCGTTGATGCTGCCATGAGCCCTCATGAACTGAGGCATGAGAGGAGGAACATTGGGTGTTCTAGATCTAGAACCGGACCTGAGAACAAAATAAATCATTAAAGCTGCAGAATTGACAATGATTAATCAGAGCTGGATTGCACAGTGATAGTTTAGTTGTAACAACAATATTTGAACTCTGAAATAATTCTCCAAAGCTTATTATGTCATTAAGTCCCCACATGAAATTTCAATAAAGCTGACAAGGTATTGCAACTAATATAACAAGAGGAAATATCAACAGAAAAAATTAAGTAACATTTCTAGGGTAATACACCCTCTGCTCAGCATCTGTTGACGTTCCAGACAGGAAACTTGTTCTGACCACAGGGCAAAAGTTTTGGGTCATAACATCATCAAATCATGAACAGAGGGAGTATATGCTGGCAGCCCACGGCTTTCTATATCTATTTTAGATCATTTTAAAGAGTATAAAATGATGGATGTTATGACAAACTATGATGCAAAAATTTAGAATTTTCTATACTTTCTAGCAAAATCATACCATAATTTGCACAAGGGGACAGAGGCTTGAACTTACCCATTACTGAAGTACGATGGAGAAACAATAGGTGCTCGACGCTGGCTATCACCATCAACCCTTGCAGCCCTTGTTCCAAAAGGGATTCCTGGCTGCTCGGTCACACCATTATTGTTGTTGGGTGGAGCATAGGAACTGGGCATGTGCGCCCAAGGATTATGGTGGAAATCAGCAGGTTGCACTGTTGGAACAGGCCTGCCATCTGATGGGCCAGACAAGGGGTTCCAGTGATCATGATATGCAGGACGATCCATAGTTCTCTCAGGGACATGAGAGCTTGACGATGATGTCAGCGGTGGAAGAGGATGCAAATATGCCACATAAGGGCAAGGATGAGTTGCCCCTGGTGCAGCAGACACAGCTACATGCTCAGTAAACACGTGTTGTCCCATGAAGTCGTGAACTGCATGACCAATATAAAACATATTCAGCATATTTTTTTTTTTTTTGACAAATATCTGGATCTAAATGAAAACTTACAAGTAACAGGAGGTGATGATTCTCCTTCCCTGGTAGAAAATGGGAAAAATGTTAGTTAATGAATGGCACCAATTTTTCCCACACAGTAAAGGCTATTAACATAGTCATACGTAAGCTATGTTCTCTATTCCATGTTGACACAATAGGATATGATCTTAGGATTATGGAGATAAATAGCGTATCCGTGTTACTAATGGCCAGAGCCCATACTAGCAAATTTGATCAGTACCTAAGCTTAAATTATGTACGAGGCACAACCCAACAGCTTATCAATCATTACTTGAACTATGCTTAATGATAAATGACTCATGTGAACAAAAAGGGGGCCCTGGAGATCATCAATGACCACATGCTATAAATTATGGCATGGTTAAGCCTATGAATAATTGTGCATTGTTCAGGTTTCGTCACAGAGGAAACAGCTGATAAGCTCTTCATTTATTTTTGCTTACATAGTTAAATCCCTTAAAACAGAATATCTCATCATACTAGGGTACCTCTTTGTTTAAGCGTTAGTTAGTCTATTCAATGCAACTAACACACCTGGTTTGGCATCTAAACTCTAAAGTTTCCAAATGTGTGATAACTCTCTCAATAGAAATTTGTAAAGCTGTTGGCACAATATTTGTTACATGAATATTAAACACCAATATAGTGCATTTAGGAGCTTCTTTATACGTAAGGTAGAATGAAGTTGTAAACAATAATCCAAAGAGCAGAACATACTCAAATAAAGATGGAAGTTGTGCTAAGCGACCAAATGGACACCAGTGGAAGCGAAATGGCTGCACAAAGTAGAAATATAAAGTTGTCAGGATAGTTATGGAGAAAAAATGCATCTGTGAGTATAATAATGATGGCAAATGAGAAATCAAACCAATAGAGACTCAGCTAGGAGTTCAATAAAGTACTACTATTCACACAAATGCGTTGAAAAGGCCTAGCTCCTAAGATGGTTCATGCATGTACCAAACTGTTGCTAAGTAATTAACCCCTGAACATACAGAATCAGCAAACAATATGCCAGTTTACAAGGCAGGTACACCAAAATGGCAGATAGTGTTGTTATCACAAATGAGTAGGCAATTTTTAAGTCACTGGTCAACCAAGCGTGATCTACTAGCCACACAACATCCATATATCATATCGCCTGGACTCACACTAACCAGCATCCGTAGTTCTACACCCTTTTGTTCCTCAGCTTCCAACCAAGATACCCCGCCATCCTCAAATTCCAAGAATGGGTTTAAATGCTTCGACAACAGTAGCCATTAGTTCAAGGGGTAACTAGTTCACACCCCAACTATTCAGCTCAGATAGGGCGTAAGTAAAGAGATAAGAAGGTTTTCTCTAAGTCATCAACTCAAATAGTACTTCAAAACATAGATTGGGTTCTGTAAGTCATCATCTCAAATATAAGGCCCCTCAAACATTGATTATGTAAAACCTACCAGCTGCCTACAACGCTACAAGGTCATTTGACATTAGAGAAGTCCACAAAGGCGCATGTTAGCTAGGTGTTTCTAAAACGATAAATATGCTACTGACAGCTCATGATCTCAAGGAAATAACAGTCATTGAACACATGTTTACGTAGCAATATAAGCGCATCCAACCTAAAGGTTCAAATAATTAAGGATGATGAAGGGCACAGTACAGCAACAAGCACAAGGATTGCGTCAAGTGTCTGGCAAAATGAAGGCGATAAATGAAACGAAGGATGAAGTGTGCGGAAAAAAGGCATATTGCCAACAGAACAGGGAGGAGGTAAATACTCCACACAAATACGAACAATTCAAGAGTAAGGATGACATGGCTACGTACCATCTCTGAGTAGCTAACATCATAAAGGTCTTCATCATGAGCCCATTCATCCATGTTAACATCCTGTGCAGGTCGAGAACCATTAGCATAAAGCCAATTCCCTTTCTCAATTTTGCGGCAATTGGGGCATTGCATAACCCCTTTGGCATTGAATGCTGATCCAATGCAGTCTGCAGAAAAATGATACTTAGCGGTTAGCATATAGAATAAGCAGTGTTGCATGAAGTAAAGTGCCTTGTATATGCATATCTTTTGCAGGAATGTTCTAAATCAACAATGCAGCACCTAGTCGCATCTTACATGCTGCATAGTAGCTTAGGTTCTATCGCTCTACTGTGGTATTGCAGTTACTTGCAAAGAAAACAGAAAATTGCATTTTTGAAGACTAGGTAGCACTCAAATTGACAGCCTTAGTTATTTAGTTTTTTATCGATGATAACTTTTCAATTTATGAATCAATCATCCAAATGAGGATTTAGTATCCCATGATCATTGGATGTTAGGCATCACCATGTTCAGTAGCAGCTAAAGATTTAATATCATGTGCAAAAGCGTGTTCCCATACTCCACACTTCTCAAAACACCAATTTTTATTTGAAGACCATTTAAGAAAAGTAACCATTAAGATCAAGTGATACAGACACGCCTAGCAATGTCCAGAATTTGTCAAGCATTGGCTGCAGACTTTTGAGCATCAATGCAAACACAAATTGCAATTGTTGGATCAGACATTACCGCATCATAAAGAAGAATGAAAAACCACTGTGCATCTACTACAAATTGCAATTGTTGGATCAGACATTACCGCATCATTAAGGTCAATAAGCAGAATTCAAAAGCACTGAGAATCTAATACAAGTGTAGGTGATTGAACTGAACCATATTTGATCAGAAAAGCATGCAAACTGCGAATGTCAGCTAGATACCGAATTATCAACCATGCATGGACAAGTCAACAGTGAGTAAATTAAATAGTATACACATCGTATACAAGATATGAGTGGTTCAATCCATCAAGACACGGGGCTTGCTTGGTATGATAAAAACTATCCACGGTCCCTTTCGACAGCCTCGGAGAGAAGTTCCAATTCCCTAACTACCCAGACAGATTTTGCCGAATTCTTATCAATCCAAGACCAGACAGTAACTCAACCATAAAGCTGAAAATTTGCCTTTATTTGCCATTTTATCTCAAAATGCTGGTATCTACTTCGCCGGTGTACATAATTTACACAAATCAAGTCACAGTCAGTTCGTGTATTCCCCCAAATTCTCCAACGTTTTGAACGAAATATTTGCCGATAAAAACAAAACATCGCAAAATTCACTATGCTTCCGTCCCAAAACGAAAAGATCCGACCTTTTGAACCATAACACAAAATTCAGCTTGGTACCGTTCGTAAGATCGTAAATCGGTCCAAATTCCACAAAATTGAGCATTTTTTTCCGATCCCAGACACATTTAAGGGTCCTCCGCAACCAAATCCCCTGTCTTGGCCTATAATCACACCCGCCCCCATCCAATCCTACCAATGAACCGCATAATTGCGCGACAGGAAACGCATCGCTAGATCCAGCGCTCGTCGGCCCTTACCTAGGTGGAACTCGTGGCCGCACTGCAGCCTGGCGGTGGACCTCTCCCCGCCGGCGGCGACCACGGCGTCGAGGCAGATCGAGCACGACACGGCGGCCGCCTTCTCCTCCTTCCCGCCCCCGTCCTCCTCCTCCGCGGCCCCAGCGGCCGCCGCGCCCTTCGGCTCCGTCCCGGCGCCCATATCCCCTCCCGTCACCAACCGCGGAGTTTCTTGGCCGGATCCCGCCGAATCCGAGGCGAAGCGGAGCTCGGAACGGCCGCACGGACGACGGCGAGAGGCTGCTGCTGCACCGGCGCCGGGACCGGGGGCCCGCGCCTCGGGGATCGCGCGGCCTCGGAGTGCTCGCGCGCTGTCCAATCGCTCGCGGGGGTGCGCCTTCTCTCTCTTCGCTATCTTCTCGCCTCCACGAGAAATTTGAGGAAAAACGGAATTTGCTGGGGAAAACAAGAGGGAGGGGAATAAGCTGGCGGTTTCGCAGAAAAGGCCTCCGAGAGTTGGGTATTGCAACGAGCTTCCTTGAGGTAAATCTGTGGTTGCCCGTGGTTTCCCAACACGTTTTTCGGTTTAGCCCGATTATTATTTTGTTATTACACAGTATAACTCAGATAGTTACAATACGCAAACCCTACCTTATGAGCATCTTCGAATACTGAACCGGCAAATCCTCCAGATTGACGAAGTCAACACTGGCGCCTCGCTGTCGACGGCCACGTCGCCTGCCGCTGAAAGCATAAAGCCGTTAAATTCTAAAAAATTCGGTCTCACCGGGAGTCGAACCCAGGACCTTAGGTGCTACTGATGCTCTTGTAACCACTAGGCTACAAGCCCTTTCGCAGTTTAGCCAGATTATAACCACTAATCTATGTTCTTTTTTCATAAAAGGTTTTATATCAAACATTTTAGGGTTGATTATACATTGACTCATTATGTTAACTTTTATCAAATGTACTACTTATCTAAATAATTTTAAAAAAAAAATGTTATTATATGCTCATGCACTATATGAGGTCTGAGCAAGAGCAAAAACTTGAGGTCTTCAATTTTCTTGTTTGATTTGTAATAGCACTTTACCACTTCTTTAGCAATGTTTGGTTCACTACCACTAATTGTGACTGAGACCACCTGACATTGATCCATTCATTTGTCAAGGTGTAATAATCCAATCCTTCACTTTCACCATACCTTAGGCAAGGCTCAACAAAGGATGCGATGATGTGCCTTCGTTGTTTTGAATATCGGTAAAAAAAACAGTGAAGGGTGATATAACAAAATTCAATAAAAATGAGCCAGTTTCGGTTCGATTTTTTCCGAATTCGAATAAAATTAGGCAAAATGTTTCAAAATCGTCCGATAACACTAAATACCGGTGGGGACCGGTATAACCAAAATTCGCAAAATTTCGATTGAAATTATTTCACTGTGCAGTAATGAATTATACAGGTCCTTTATTGGCATCTACATGCATGAATCTTACCTTCAACACATGTTTCCATACCATGCTATAAAGGATAAGATAATTTTAAGAGTAAATTACACCGGTGGTACAACAACTTGTGAGGTGGGTGCGTTTTAGTCACAGAACTTGAAAATTGCTCAATTGGATCACAGAACTTGTTACGGGGGTGCAAATGAAGTCATAAACTTAAGATTTATTATAAGATAAATTTTTATGGAGCAAAAAAAATAAAGATTCAATGTCTATTAAAAAATATATGTTTTCAAAATACATATTTCGCGTGTCATAGGTAAAAATCACTTGTTTTCTTCCTACACTTGTCAATTCGTTGAATTCATTTTTATCAATGCAACTGCTCTAACAAGGCCAGACTCTTCATTACCTCTACCATTAGCTCATAAGTCACGCTATATATGTCGATGTTACATCATTTTGCCTATATGATGGTTTTTATTGCGCTCATATAATCAAAATATGTTGTTGTCGTATGCTTTGTGACTTCGTTTGCATCACAATAACAAGTTGTGTGACTCAGTTGAGCAATTTTCAAGTTATATGACTAAATTGCACCCACCTCACAAGTTGTGGTACCACCAATGCAATTCACTCTAATTTTAAACAGTCATAGCATAAAAAGATCAAAAAGCATGAAACACTATCAGGATTTATCTTATATCCTCTAAATGTTGGTCATTTTTTCCATTACCAGCAATAGCCGTGATGAATCAGATGCTCGCATTCTTATTGATCTGTAATAGTGAGATGGTACTACAGTAACTGAAATATTCCACGGCCACTTGACTGTAAATAATAAACGGAATGAAAACTGTTAGGTTATCGGCGGAACGACGGCACGTAGATCACGACAGATAACAAAAAGTAAAAACTGGAATAGAGGAGACGAAATTCTTTATTGCGAAATTCTGATGTTAGGGTACACAGGGGGGTCTCCTCAACTATTTATAGGGGTGGAACCCTAACTTCGTGTTGGGCTCCAATGCGATAAAGTAGCCCACATGGACCAGGACAGCTTCTTCTAGAAGTTGGGCCTGGCCCATTAAGAGTTTTACAACACTCCCCCTTGGGCTCTTTATCGTGATAAGTATGCCTCATAAAAACTCCTAAAAACCCAGTGGGAAAAATTGGAGAAAAGAGCACATATTACCACCACTTGTATGCACACATTGTCTCGTTAAAAACCTTATTGAGAAAACTTCATGTGAAAAACTCATAAGGGAAAAAGAGTGCAATGTTTTAATCTTCATGATTAATGTTTATCAATCTTCATGACTGATATGAATTATCTTCGAGATAACTCATTTAGTTCGGGAATGTGATGTACTTAGGGAAGTTCTCCCCCTGTTCCAAGCACTTCTCTAAGTCTTCTCATGCCAATACCACGCCGACACTCTTCGAGAGTGCGGGAAGGTAAGGCCTTTGTGAACATATCTGCAAGATTGTCACAAGATCGGACATGTGTTACTAAAATCTCTCCCTGCTCTTGCATTTCATGCGTGTGGAAGAATTTAGGTAACATATGCTTTGTCCTGTTCGACTTTACGTATCCCGATTGTACTTGTGCAATACAAGCTTTATTATCTTCATAGATAATTGTAGGGGATGGAGTATACGCCACTCCACTGGTCTTCATTATATGGCTTGTCATCCTCCTGAGCCAGGCGCACTCCTTTGCAGCTTCAAATAATGCGATGATCTCCGAGTAATTTGTCGATGTAGCAACCAATGTTTGCTTCGTTGACTTCCACGAAATTGCAGTTCCTCCAAATAAAAACACATATCCCGTCTGAGATATTGATTTATGTGGATCAGATAAATATCCAGCATCAACATAACCCACAAGGGTTAATTCCCCATTCTTCTTGAAAAATAATCCAAGGTCTTCAGTTCCTCTCAAATATCGGAGGATTTGCTTGATGCCATTCCAATGCCTTCGAGTTGGTGCTGAGCTATATCTTGCAAGTAGATTAACAGCAAAAGCTATGTCGGGCCTTGTACCATTCGCAAGATACATCAAGGCTCCAATGGCACTGAGGTATGGATATTGAGGTCCCAATAATTCCTCATCTTCCTGCTTCGGTCTAAAAGGATCTTGATCTATATCAAGGGATCTCACCACCATAGGTGATCGGAGTGGATATGCTTCGTGCATATTAAATCTCTCTAATACCTTCTTGGTATAGTTTGATTGGTGCAAGAGTACCCCTTCAGGAGTATGTTCAAGTTGCAAACCTAAACAATATGTAGTCTTGCCCAAGTCCTTCATTTCAAATTCAGTCTTCAAGTATGAGCAAGTCTCTTCAATTTCATTGGTAGTACCAATGATGTTCAAGTCATCAACATAAACAGAGATTATGCAAAAGCCTTTCTCTGATTTCTTTATGAATACACAAGGACAATCTTCATTCTTCACAAATCCCTTTTCCAAGAGAAATGTACTGAGCTTGTTGTACCACATTCTCCCTGATTGTTTCAAACCATATAGTGACTTCTGTAATTTGACACTATATAATTTGCGGTCATCTTCATTTGGGACTTTTATACCTTCTGGAACTTTCATATAGATTTCTGTATCTAATGTTCCATATAGATATGCTGTGACCACATCCATAAGTCGCATCTGCAAATTCATATTCACCGCCATTGAGATTAAATACCGGAATGTGATTCCATCCATTACGGGAGAGTAGGTTTCTTCGTAGTCAATGCCAGGTCTCTGCGTGAAACCTTGCGCTACGAGTCTCGCCTTGTATCTAGTCACTTCATTTTGAGCATTTCTCTTCCGGACAAACACCCATTTGTGACCCACTGGTTTAATGCCAGTTGGTGTAAGGTTTACACTACCAAACACTTCTCTTTTCTTCAGCGAGTTTAACTCTGCACAGATTGCATCTTTCCACTTTGGCCAATCAGGACGCTTCTTGCATTCCTTTATTGATTTTGGTTCAGATTCCAAATCAATTTGTGTTGCAATCGTTTCGGCAAAGTATGTATTGACTTCCAGTGTCTTTCTATTATATACCACTCCCGTCTCAACATAATTCGTTGAGTTTTCATTTCCTTGATCCTCATTATCGATAGATACATTGAGGTCAGGAATTTCCGGTACCCCCTCATGAGATTCATGTGCAATCTCACTTGGGTTTAATTCTTCAAGTCTCACCACTTCATGTGGATCACTTTCACCTTCTTTGGTTTTCTTTTGAGCAGTTTGCTTAGGCTTCTTCTCCGCAGGACGTCTCCTAGGAGCTTTAGCTTGAGCTTGTACTCTAGGCTTCTTAGGTGCCCTTGTAACCGGTTCACTCCCCCTCTTCCTAGCATTCGTTGCTTTTATGGAAGATGGTTGGAATTCCATATATTCATCCTCTTCAAATGGGATTTCTATTCTTTCAGGAGCATTTACAGCCGGTATATGAGACTTCACAATGTCTCTTGTATTGGTGAAAGCTTCAGGCAATTCATTAGCAACTCTCTGCAAGTGGAGTATATTCTGAACTTCGAGTTCAGCTTCTTTAGTGCGAGGATCCATTCCTAGGATTCCTTTAGCGTCCCAATCTATTTGCCGGCATTCTTCTCTAGAGAGATACTTTCCTCCCCCTAATGCCGGGAAATGATCTTCATTAAAGATACAATCAGCAAACCTTGCAGTATGCAAATCTCCAGTGGAGGGTTCCAAGTACTTGATTATGGACGGACTTTCATAGCCAACGTAAACTGCGAGTTTCCGTTGTGCGCCCATAGCAGTTCGCTGAGGTGGAGGGATTGGAATGTATACAGCACATCCAAATCTCCGTAAATGGGAAACATTTGGTATTCTACCACGCACCAATGCTAATGGTGATTCTTCATGTGTAGCAGATGGTCGTAATTGGATAAGTGCTGCTGCATGCAACACCGCATGCCCCCAACAAGAGGTAGGCAATAAGCAATTCTGTAACAATGGTCGAGCGATCAATTTGATCCTCTTGATTAATGATTCTGCAAGACCATTTTGTGTATGCACGTGTGGTACGGAGTGTTCCACTTTGATACCCATACTCATACAGTAATCATCAAATACCTTCGAGGTAAATTCTCCAGCATTATCCATTCGAATGGATTTGATTCTATGATCTGGAAAATGTGTCTTCAATTGTATGATCTGGGCAGTCAATCGTGCAAATGCATGGTTTCTAGTAGATAATAGACATACATGGCTCCACTTCGAGGAAGCGTCTATTAACACCATGAAGTAGCGGAAAGGCCCTGATAAGGGACTAATTGGTCCGCATATATCACCTTGAATTCGTTCAAGGAATGGCATAGATTCTGCTTGAATCTTAAGCTGCGAGGGGCGAGTAATAAGCTTCCCTTTTGCGCATGCAATGCACAAGAAATCTGCTTGATTTGGGAAATCTTTTGTCTTCAAGTTATGCCCCGTTGCATTCTTCGTAATTCTCTGCATCATATTAAGGCCAGGGTGACCAAGACGGTCATGCCATAATCTATATGCTTCTTGATTTGTAAAGATAGTCTTGAACGTAGCAAAGTCTTTGTTTGGCTTAATGTACGTATAGTACAAGCCTTCTTTGACTGACGGACAACTTTCAATAGTGATCTTCTTATTGCCTTCTTTCTTGGTTATGATAAGACGTTCTTCACCTCCATCATCATTGGTTTCTACGTGAAACCCATTTCTTCGGATATCCTTAAAGCTTAACAATGTCCGGGTTGAATCCGGATAAAGTAATGCTTCTTGGATTGTTAATTGCGTACCATTTGGTAGGACAAATGTGGCCCTTCCTGTGCCAACAATCTTATTGTTATTGCCAATAACAGTAAGAATATTCCCAGTATACTTTCGAAGTGTCTGGAAATAGCAAGTGTCCCTTAGAATAGTAGCAGTGGTGCAACTGTCTACGAGACAGAGCTCCTCATCCATAGTCATTTTGCCCCACAATGCTGTAATTCATACATAAGAAATGTATAAACAAAGAGAGTAATCAATGACAAACTTCACAAACTGATTTATTCAAAGCAAATGTCTTCTCTTCGAGAGATTACATAAACGAACTAATTCCTTCGAGAAATTTAAACTTATTTCACTCCTATTACAAATAGATAACTAAATAATTCTTAATAGTCTTCATGACTACGCAGAATCTCCATGCACATCTTCCTCTTCATCCATGAGATCATTATCCAACTCCAGGTCAGAGGATTTGCTTGGTGTTGCATGTTCCATTGGTATCTTTGTTGTTGGCTGCGTGCCTTCAACAAAGTTAGCCTCATGCTGCGCGAGCTTCTTTTTGAGGTCTTTGTACATGTCAACATACTTCTGTGGTGTTTCACATATTTTAGACCAATGGCCATGCATACCACACCTATAGCAATCTTGATCCTGTTCACCATATGCTCCCCCTGAAGGTGTCTTCTTTGACTTCCCTTTTGCGTTCTTCTTGAAAGCATTAGGTTTGTTTTGAACCTTCGGGGGTGCATTTGGTGTAGCTTTGGGAGCACCTTTACCCTTGTTATTCTTGTTCTTCTTCTTCTTATTGAAGGAGACGGCATTCGCTTCATGCGGTGCCAAGGAGCCAGTAGGACGATTCTTATGATTCTCCATAATCAATTCGTCCTCCCCCTGATCTTGCTGCAATGCATTACTCAGGGCGACATAGGTTTCATAATTCTCCTTCTTGTACTGGCGGCTCACATAAGTGAACTTAGGGTGAAAGGTGGAAAGGGTCTTGTTAATAAGATCCTTTTGCGTAAGCTCTTTGCCACAAAGCTTCATGCGTGTGACAATCCCATAAAGCTTGGTGTTGTAATCCTCCACAGTCTTGTAGTCTTGGTAGCGTAGGTTTTGCCATTCACGCTCAACCTTGGGGAGTAAGACATTTTCAATCTGCTCAAAGCGTTTCTTCAATGAGTCCCACAAGACTTTTGGATCACGTTCTGTCATGTATTCACTCTTCAGAGTAGCACTTAAGTGGTGGCGCAAGAAATGCAAAGCCTGCGCCTTCTCCACGTCTGTTGCGGCAGTGTCACCCGCCTTAGGCAGAACGGTCTTCAAAAGATCTTTGCTGCTTAGGAGGATCTCCGCATCAAGTGCCCATGACAGGTAGTTGCTTCCATGAGGAGTCAAGACTTCAAAGTCTCTCTTCACGAGGTCAGACATCTGCATGATGTCAATGTGCAAGGATTAATTCATGTATCCAAGTAATAGAGAGCATAAGTATAACAAAAACTGCGTGTTTAAGTTATAATATTGGTGTTTTTATATAAAATCACCAAAAACTGGGGTGTTATATGCAAAAATAACACAATCCAGCAATTTTCGGATAATCCATGTCAATTTTCGTAATTAACAGGATTTTTCCGTAATTTTCAGATATTCCAGGGATATTCTGGTAATTTCCAGATATTCCGAGGATATTTTCATAATTTTCTGATACTCCAAGGACTATTCTGGTAATTTCCAGGGCTTCTTCGTAATTTTCAGAGTTTCCGAGTATGTGCTCGAAATTTCTGGTATCTCGAGGACTTTCTCGTAAAATTTCAGGACGCGGGAGGACTTGTTTCGGATATGTGAAAACTTAGAGGACGTTTTTGTAAAATCGCCTCGGAGCATAAAAACCAGGGCCGAAACCCTAGCTCTTCACTCTCTCCACTTCTCCTTCCACCAGCCGCCGCACTCGGCTGTTCCTTCTTTCTTTTCTTCTCCCCTTCTTCTCTTCTTCACCAGATCCGTTCGTGGTGATGGCCATGGGGGCGCGGAGGCCGAAACCTGCGGTGCGGCGGAGCTCGCCGTAGCCCGGAGTGGCGCGGTGGCCTTGGCCGCGGCTCGCCCCGGTGGCGCGGTCGCCTGTGCGCGGTGCGGCGGCTGGCGCGCGGCGCGGTGACCGTCGCCCGCGGCGGTGCGAAGGCCGGGGCCCGGTGTCTGGGCTGTGCGGCGCGGTGGCCGGAGGCCTGGACCGGTCCCGGCTGGCGGCGCGGCGCGGCGGTTGCCGGGCCCGGGTCGGGTCAGAGGCCAAGCCCATGGCTGTCCGGCCCGTCCCCGGCAGGCGGCGCAGTGGTGGGCCCAGTGGTGCCCGGTAGCTGCACGCCCGGTGCGTCACGGCGACCAGGCCGGCGCTGTGCCGACGCTTCGCGGTGGCCGCGGGCCTGCGGCCGCGGCGGCCCGTCGCGCCACGGCGAGGTGGCGGCGGGTCGTCTTTTTTTCATGATTCTTGTGATGTTGATCTCGGCGACATGGATCTTAGGGTTAGGGTTCGATAACCCGAGTCCTATTTTCTTCTGTGATGAACTCGGCGACTTTGATTTGTAGATCTAGGGTTCGTCGGTTCGACTACTTCCTTTTTGCAGATAGCTAGGGTTACGGTTTGTAACCCGTGTCCCCTTTGTTGTGCTTCTGTTTCGCTTGCCTGTACCGGACTTCGTGCCGGGTAAGAGTAGGGGTAGGGTTCTTCGTGAACCACTGTAGATCTCAAGAACTCGGCGATTTGGTGACGTTGCACCAAAAGCGTTGTTCTGGCGACGTTGCGCCGGATCTGTTTTTGCTATTTGTTTCTTGCGCGATCTAGGGTTAGAGAATGAAACTCTTAGCCCTTTTACTGCTTGCAGATCTCGATCTCGGGTTAGAGAATGAAACTCTTAGCCCTTTTGCTTTTTTTTCTTGTTGACGAGATCCAAATCGTCTTTGGGCGGCCGTAGCTGGCCCTCGGATCTGGTCTTTTCCTTCTGGGATCTTGACTGCATCGTGTCAAGGTCGTCGTGGCGATTTTTGGACAGATCTTGGCTGCAACGAGTCAAGATAACAAAAATCATACGCAAAATAAGAACGTACCGTAGTTCACCGATTTGCTGGGCGAATTCCTCGTAGAGCGTGCTGATAACGTGTTAGGTTATCGGCGGAACGACGGCACGTAGATCACGACAGATAACAAAAAGTAAAAACTGGAATAGAGGAGACGAAATTCTTTATTGCGAAATTCTGATGTTAGGGTACACAGGGGGGTCTCCTCAACTATTTATAGGGGTGGAACCCTAACTTCGTGTTGGGCTCCAATGCGATAAAGTAGCCCACATGGACCAGGACAGCTTCTTCTAGAAGTTGGGCCTGGCCCATTAAGAGTTTTACAACAAAAACCAATAGAGTAGCATCCAAGTAAGGACCATTTCGCGATTACCAAAATGGTGAGGCATTTCACCGTTAACAAACAAAACCTTACCACCGTTGTTCCAGCGTTTAAAAAAGGAACAAAACCAGGTCCCACCACCGTCTCCTCGCGTGGTCCGATGGTCCGCGCGGGAGGCCGCGTCAGCCAGCGCAGCACCACCGCCACCAGCACGAGCTATCTTCAGCCGCCCGATGCTTCATCCAACGGACAGCACGGCGTCCTACGCATGCCTTTCGTATGGGCACGGAAAGCAAGCGGCGGCGTGTCCGCGCCGAAGGAAAGAGAAAAAGAGCGACCCACTTTCTGACCGCGTGGGCCCGGTATTGTGGGTCCACACGTCAGCGATTTACTAGGTAGTTAGGTGCGGTGGCCCCGGCAGGTTTGACCCGGGAGGGTGAGGAGCTGGTCAGCGGTGCGGTGATGCGCGATGACGTACCGGGCGAGGCATATGCGATGCGATGCCGCTGCAGCAGCTTTCTTCCGGTGGGCGACGTCACGCGGCTGCCGTGGTCTTGCGATCGCGTGCGTACGCGCGAGACCGACGGTCGCGTGGTCATGCGTTTCGCATTTGCCATGACGATCCAGAGTGAAAGCACACATTGCGGTGCATCTCAGCTCGCTTCATTCACACACGCACACGAACGCCACGGGTGGAATCCGTACAAATTTTGCAAGATAGACAAAAGCGTGGTTTTACCGACATGCACAAGGGATTTAGTACAAGCTTGACATACCGTAAGACTCTAGACTGATTGCACCGATGCGTTTCTAAGAGAAAACGTTGCACTTAGCTTTGTACTATGATATTTCAATGATTCGTTTATATAGCTTGCTTACCGTTTGATTTTATGTGTCATTTTAGGATTGAGCACGAGAATTAAGGAGAGATCAAAAAATAAAGAACGTGGATGAGAAAGAGAGGGATAAAAGAGAGTTCCATTGCGAAGTAAAATGTGAGATAACGTGAAAAAAAATGTGAGCTTTCATTAGAATGACACTTAAAACGAAACAGAGGCAATACACACAAGTGATTTCTCACATACATTTCATCATTGCAAAAAGCTCTCTGGTTTTGGGTTGGAAATGTCCAAATCATGAATGATGCTTCTGCTGTCTAAAACTTGTCATTCTGGCTATATACCAGGTTCATAAAAGATGCTATGAACCCGGACATCAAAGAATGACAAGTAAAATGGGGCGGAGGAAGTATATATTTCCGTGCACTATAGTTCAGTTATAATAGTGAATAAAAGTGCCTTGACAATGAAGCAGAATTAATCCGTGTAAAGAGAATTCCATGTGGCAGAATCAGCTTGGATTCGTGAATTCTTTTACCATATCCCAAGTACAATCTATCCACAACCTCAACTCGTCGATATTTTGATTACGTTCATTCACCCTAAATTCAGGAATAAATCCTATTGCCACTATATGACCAGGGCGTCGATCGATTATGTGACCGTTCGCCTCCTACTGATTGTTGAAAATAAAATCAGATCATAAAAAAAAGCATATATTGTGCAATCCAACCCTCTGTATTGATCAAATTTATGTATTTTAAGGTACACTGAAGTTTTCACCTCTATCTATCTATCTATCTATCTATCTGGAGTATCTATCTATTTTCTCGAACAAATCTATCTATCTATCTATCTATCTATCTATCTATCTATCTGGAGTATCTATCTATTTTCTCGAACAAATCTATCTATCTATCTGGAGTATCTATCTATTTTCTCGAACAAATCTATCTATCTATCTATTTTCTCGAACAAATCTATCTATCTAGCTATCTATACATCCATCTATCTATCTATGTCCTTGAGATCCATGGACGTATTGTTGCGCGCTCTTTTGATTAGCGAAGAGTTATTTTGTCGCTTCACACGCACATCACCATAGCAACCAAAGACCATTCCGTATGGTATCCGTATGCATACTCAATTCCCGCTCGCACCATGATTGGTTTGCGAACCTTGTGTAGCTTTAGGGTGTCTTCAATGGAATTTCATGTTTTAGTTTCTCATAAGAAATTAGAAAAAAAAAACACAAACACTAGAGATGAGAGGCACCCTACCAAATGGTTTCAGCTTCTGAAAGCTGAAATAGACACAGTGTATGTTTTTCCTCGCCAAATAAGAAAACGCTAAAATCCAGCTTAAAAGAAGGAAAACCCAAACATAACCAAAACAAGGCTTTATTTGCGCTAGTTAACGCAAAGGCTGATGATAGGATGATTATCAATTGGTTTCGTTATTTAAAGAAAATGAATCTCTCTCTCTGTACTCATCGTCATCGTCAATCGACCGACTGCTATTCTCGTTTTGCTTGTCAGTCGAAGTTTCACACTGCGGCCTGCCTGCAGGCAGCAAAAAGTCCTCTAGTGCCCTTTCTGAAAGATCCTGACCGAATGCATGCAGGTAAAAAACGTTGTCCTCTTGTTCTTGATCGGAGCTTGAATGGACAAAAAGGTTGACCTGCGTCCGAATTCTGTTCGCTGCAGATGTTTGGTACTACGGCCGACACTGGCCCTGTTCGTTTCTTTTAACGCTAAATTTTAGAGGCCTCTAAATAAAGAGAATCTAGTACTAAATAAAGTCTAATGACAAAACCTTTTTACAGATGGGTACATCTTTACGAGACGAATTTAACGAGCCTAAGTAAGCTATGTTTTGCTACAGTCATGCTACAGTAATACTACAGTAACTATCGTCTAACCACGGATTGCTTACCCTCATTAGATTCGTCTCGCGAATTAGACCAGGGGTTCTGCAGTTAGTTTTGTAATTAAATTTTATTTAATACTCTTAAATGATAAGATTCTTTTTTTAGACCCTTTTAAATTTTAGACCCCCAAACACCCTCGTGGCCATGGAAATGCGTGCCGGCACCTGACGGGCTTTCCTAGGTTCATCTCCCTGCATTGATCGGCGGCAGCCTCCCAGCAATCGCCTCACAGCTTCCGAAGAGGAGATAAACCACCACACGGTATGTCGAGGCACAGGGTCTACGGCCGCAGACGATGGCCCGCCCCGTCCGTCGTCCGCGGCGCTTTCCGGTGAAGGCGCGTTGGCGACCGCGGGGGGTTGGCCGTCCGGATTCTCTGCGGCGGGGTTAAACGGAGTGGTTGTTAATTTCTTGTTGGTCGGGTGCCAGAGCCGTCCTCGTCTCGGATCGAGTCGTCGTCAGGAAGGATGGCCGCAGGCGACTGCCCTGCTGCCATATGCTGTGGCAGGCAGAGCACAGGGCGTGTGCTGCAGAGCAGCAGTATAGCACGGCGGATGCATGGAGCGGTTGGTGGTGAGTTGGTGATCAGCGGCTAGATCCGATAGCGAGACACTGCATTGGTGGTGGTCATCAGTTTATCGCTTATCAGCAACCTACGGTCCCGTGATAAGCTACCATCAGCTGATGATCGCTTTATATTGTGCGCTAAACCATCAAGCTTTTGAGAATGAAGAAACAAAAACACGAACAAACAAGAGAAGTGGACAGGCGGCTGATTACAACGTCAATCTCAATGCGAGTGTTATCCTATCACGTCTAAAATTAACACGGGAGTTGTGGTACAAGAAGCAATCAAAGAAACTACTATTCGCTAGTCAATTCTACATCAGGCTCCACGCGCCATGTTCAAGTCTATCATTCATATAAGGGCGTGTGCCCACGCGTGTAGTATTAAATCTCGTAGTTGTGCTTGTACTTGACGGATGAACATCAAGGCCAATGAATTTCGGTAGGATACCGAGGAATGCAATCCAGTGTGCTGCCTATTTGATTGTAATTGTATTCGTCAAAGGATTTGACAGATCAGATGGAGTGTTTTTTAATATATTTTTTGGAGGATTTGTTACAAATGAGGCTGGGAAATTCGTTACATCTCCTCTGTTTCGATCTTATTCTCACATCCTCTGTCATCAGTTTGAACGATCAGATGTAGTGTATTTAATAATTTTTTTGAGCTACAAAGTATATTGAGAAATTCATTACACCTCCTCTATTTAGATCTTCTTTAGATATTGCCTTTAATTAGAACAATTTTATATATTAGGACATAATATATCTTTTAATGGTGTGCTCTGCATGCAAAATAACAAAAAAGAATACCCATACGAACTACATATATTTTTCTTTTGTAACTATATTGTATTTTCACTGCTCCACGAGCTCTCTGAACATGATACAATAGATTTGCATTTTATCTCTAGTGTCAAAGGAAGATGCTCGAATATATGTTTTCTTAATTCATAGAGTTTCCACCGTCCACCATTTGGGCTGCACCGCGGTGATATCACCATACCATTTGTTGCCATTGTAATACCACAAGTGAGTAGTGACACACAACATCTTTAGATATAGTTTAAGCCGGCCATCCTCTTGCCCAAGCGCACAGATTAACATGTCCTTTTCAAACACACAAAAAGGAAACAAATGAAGCAAAATAACATCCCCGGTCCGATCGATTCTCAAAAATCTACTCGTTTTTCTTGTAAAATGGTAAATCCCATTTTTTTAAACTAAAGAACTCCATTTTGGAGCCACCTTTTCTCCCTCGTATAATCATTTTTAATTAACTCTATCTCATCAGCATGTCTCGGCTCTCGAGAGAGAAGAAATAGAAAAGCAGAGAAGCCAGCCAGGCAGGCCAGCCAGCCCAACTCTCTTCTTCGTCTTCCTCAACAAAGTTCTCTCATTCCCGATTCGCCCTTCAAATCCGGCGCCCGCATTTCCAAGCCCCGCAGATCTGGGATCCGCCGCCGCCGGATCCCCCGCCGCTCGCGCCGCCTCGAGATTCGCGTGATCTCGCTCACCAAGCCGCCAAGTTGGCGCCGCAGCGGAGGTCGCAGCGCCTGGCCGGCGGCGGCGCGGGCTCCGCCGCCGCCGCCGCCGCGCAGCCTCCGGGGTCCTCCGGCGCCGGGCAGGCAGCGATGGGGGACTCGGGCGACGCCGTCATGGCGCGGTGGCTGCAGTCCGCGGGGCTCCAGCACCTCGCGGGGTCCTCCGGTGCTGCCCCTGCTGGAGCCGGCGGCGACTACCGTGGCGGCATGGCCGGACTTGGGGCGCCGGCGCCGGAGGCATGCTGCCGAGCTTGCTCATGCAGGTGCGGTTCTTTCTTATTACTGGTAGAAATGCTTGATCTAGTTCTTGGAATGCGGATTGCTAAGGTGGCGTCTTTGGTGCGCTCTAGTGCTAGGTGTTCTGGATCGGGTCTCTATCGAAATGAGGTATTTGAATCTCGCGATTCATGATAGGTTGGTCCTTTATGGTGAATCGATTGGAATTTGGATTTGGTTTGGGCTTGTGATGTCCTACTGCGTGGCATGATCATAAACTAGAAGCATTGTGAGTCAGATGAATGTAACTGTATAGCCTGTATGTCATATTCGCTGTAATGACAGACACTGTTTGAAGGAAGAACGGTCATAGATCGATCGAAAGCTAGCATCTTTTCTTCTCTTGTACTTAATGTCTACAACAATATATTGTTTTGGCTAGCATCTTTTCTTCTCTTGCACCTAATGTCTTCAACAGCATATTGTTGTGGCATTCAGTGCATGTGCAATGCTTGAAGTTAGTTGTAGCTTTTCATGGAGGATGGAGATGCCATGGTTGAAAACGAATGGGGAAATGAATTTTCCTAGCGATACGACCTTTATATATCAACCAATGCTGCCAAGTGCCAACATGTGCCATTTCATAGCTGATGGTCGCTATTACTATTATTATTTGACAGGGCTATGGGCCACAATCGATTGAAGAAAAACAGAGGCTTTATACACTGCTAAGAAGCCTGAATTTCAATGGAGAGTCTGCACCTGCAGCAATCTCTGAACCGTACACGCCTACGGCTCAGAGCTTCGGTGGTGGAAACCCTGTAGAAGGGTTTTATTCACCTGAACTTAGAGGTGAACTTGGAGCTGGTCTTCTGGACCTTCATGCTATGGATGACACTGAACTTCTGTCCGAGGTATGCCATGAAAACATGGATGTTACAATCCTATTTTTTCTTTTCCATTTGACATTGGTGAGACAATTTATACCTCCATTCCCATGTTTTTTTTTGTTTCTTTTGCGCTGTCATGATGTTACCTTATAGTTTATGTTATATTATTTTTATGCCCACACAGAATGTTTCATATCTGTTCATTGGTTGCAGTGTCTTTATACAGTCTATTTGAAGCTTACTATTTGTCCTTTTGACAGGATGTAGTTTCAGAACCATTTGAGGCTTCACCCTTTATGCCAAAGGAAGTCGATGATGATGAGGAAGAACTGGTATCAGGGAGCCAGCAAGTCCCAGCAGATAATTATGGTGCTACAAACAGTGAAAAAGAGAGCACTGTGAGAGAAAATAATGTAGCAAAGATTAAAGTAGTGGTATGTTCATCTTGCTCAAGTCACGGACACATTTGTGTCAAATGGCTAACACTTACCTGACTTAGTTTGTTGCATATTCAGGTAAGAAAGAGACCTCTTAATAGAAAGGAGCTATCTCGAAAAGAAGAAGACATCATAGATGTGCATGATTCATCATCTTTGACAGTTTATGAGCCTAAGCTAAAGGTATCCACTGCTCATCTTTGGAAATTTTGTGATGCTTGCAGTATTTTGTGGAGCTACAATCGTGTGTTTAGTTTCTTTTCTCTATTTACATGTTATGGAAATAGATCATTTTTTGCTTAAATGTATATTTGATGAAGTATAACATATAACTCCTTTCGCTCTATGATGGTTATATTTGACGACTGCGATATAGTGCACCCATTTGCAAACTGTGCTACCTATTTGTTGCCAATCAAATTCAATTGGATGGAAAAGATGAACAATATTGCGTCAAAAAAAAGTATTAAAAGAACTTAAATGTTGTCAATACCTTTTCCATGACCATCGGTACCATTATACCATTTGGATGTGAGGTATACACGTAGTTTCCCAATGATTTGAGTATATATTTGTGGCAGGAAGTGCTTGTTCCTTGTAGTGGGTAGGAAGGTTTGACATCATTTTGGTGTAATATAATATATTGTTTTATGTGACTAACATGGCGGGCATAATTTTGCTGCTCCACATTCCTAACGCCTGCAAACTTGAAATGAACCATAATTACATACCTGGGTCGCCTAAAAATTCTTTAGAAGTGCCTATTTAGATAAAACATTGGAGCTGACTAAAATCCTGCTGGATCCTTGTTTATACTTTATAGCTGCATACATCTTTTGGAAAATAGTTTTCAAATCTTCCTAAATTGCTTTTGGATAAACATGGATTCATATATCATGAATTTGAAATTGCTTCTTTGAACTCCCCCTCCCCCAGTTCCTGTTGTTTACTAATATATTTTCTCCACTGAAGGTGGACTTGACAGCTTATGTGGAGCAGCATGAATTCTGTTTTGATGCTGTCCTTGATGAGCGAGTTTCTAATGATGAGGTATTTCTGTTTTCTTTTTGCTCGTCCAGGTTACAGTCCTTGATTGTTCTGTTTAAATTGATTCCCTGGCGCTTCGAAACCGAAATTTCATAGCCACATTTTTTATTCAGTCCCAACTTCTACTTGTTGTGAACTTGGTTACATGAAGAAATTGCTGCCATAATTACTGGATTAATAAATTACTAGTGTGGATTCCTTTATTCACACTGACAGTAGTAGCACCCATTATTTTGTGAGCTTGACTGCAATTTATTTTTATATGGCTGACGATTGCACCCCGTTGCACCTTCCACTTCACATATTCCATGGATACATATACTGAAGAATTATTATATAGGAATATTAAAAAGCAAACCTATCATCCTTAAGTTGAGGGATTCATTACTATTAAAGTGTGTAACATGCCCGTAGTTCTCACACCACGCTTTCTACTCTAAAAAGTGAAATCACATATGTAGCTTTGCCTCTTAAACTGCTTTTTTCATTTCTGAAATCTGAAGAATTGCTGCGCCTCTTTAGTTCTCTGGCATAGCATGTGCTGAGCTTTATGCCCAAGCAAGCTTCCTCGTCAGCGAAAGGCTTGGGTTGGGGCGTTGGGCGCTTAAGTCACTTGCTCAACAACCACTGTACTGCCCCAACGGCCTGCTCCTGCCACTGTCCGTGGCCCACAAGCCACAATCACTAATGTTTTTTTACACTCACTTGCTGGCATCGAACCACTTGATAGTTGACCACTTAGCTCAGCTCAGTTACTTCTGATCAAATTGTTATATGGCATGATATATTAACTATTGTGGTATCTTATAGTATTTCATTTCCCTCATCCAACTTAATAATGTCACTGAACTGATGCTAAATTTGCAAACCCAGTTTGGATGTCACATGGTTCTTAGGATTATTTTGTTTACCGATTTTTTTCACCATTGTGAATACTATACATTCTTGATAAGCATCTGTAATTTATCATTTTATTAATCTTTGCATTCTCTGGACAGGTGTACCGTGAGACAGTTGAGCCCATAATTCCAATTATATTTCAGAGAACGAAAGCAACATGTTTTGCTTATGGCCAGACAGGTTAGATAATGCATGCTGTTGTTAGTCTCATAGCTAGCTTGACATATATATTGCATCATTATGCATATATGAAAACATCAGTAGCACAATGCAAACTTCTTCAGTATTGACATATTTTGAACTTATTTTGCAGTGGCGCATTGCAAATAACTAGTAATGAGATCCCAAACTACAGTTCTCTAGAATACTGAGAATTATTTTTTCATCCTCACCTATTGTTGACTCTTGTATTATGTCTCTGATGTGCTAAATTGAAACATCTTAGGTAGCAACTTATTTCCTCTTATTAAGATTGCCCCATCTTGATTCTCTCTATATTCGCCTGTATGTCATATCATCCTAATTTATGAGCAGGCAGTGGCAAGACATATACAATGCAGCCTTTGCCTCTGAGAGCTGCGCAGGACATGGTTCGTCTTTTGCATCAGCCTGTTTATCGGAATCAAAATTTCAAGCTGTGGCTTAGCTACTTTGAGATTTATGGTGGGAAGCTCTTTGATCTTCTATCCGATAGAAGGTTAGTTGCTGCATTTCACTTTATATGCTTTTGTCCCACATATTAAAACATTTCAAGCTTACTTTTTGGTCCGATTTCAGATAATACAACTTTTTATTCGTGTTTGATGTACCCAGTACCACTACTTATGTGTTCTACTCCGTCCCCTTTCTTATCTGGGTTGAGTGCGGGTTACGTGCCTGCCTTTCATTTTGTTCACTATCTCTGGTCAAAAAAGCATGTGCTGTCCTTTTGAGGTCTCCATACATTATCAGTTACTTGTTGTTTATTAGGCATCAGAGACTGTTTGTTTGGATGACAAATTCATATTTTGGGATACTAAGTCACATGTCGCTTGATGCTTTGACAGTTGTATCTTGGAGGTTCAACAAAGCATTATTAAAGTTCCCTTTGCTATATCTTACATTTTTCATAAGTTTACTGTTACGTCTGAAACAATGGCATTAGCTTTTGGTTTTTAGAATTCAACTTCAAACCACATTTGTTTTGATGTTGCCTTATCCTTTTTATAGGCAGCTACTTATCAAAAACTTGGCTTATTAACAATTTGATTTGATTTCTTTCAAAGAATTTACTTAAATTCCTTATCCTTTTTATAGGCAGCTACTTATGAGGGAAGATGGCAAGAAGCAAGTATGCATTGTTGGTCTACAGGAATTTGAGGTTTCTGATGTCCAGATTGTCAAGGAATATATTGAGAGAGGAAATTCAGCAAGGAGCACAGGGTCAACCGGTGCCAATGAAGAATCATCAAGATCGCACGCAATTCTGCAACTGGCTGTCAAGAAACACATCAAAGTAGCTGATACAAGGAGACAGAGAGATCGTGATGCTAATGAATCTAAAAATACAAAGGCTGTGGGTAAAATATCATTTATTGATCTTGCTGGAAGTGAGCGTGGTGCTGATACAACGGACAATGATAGGCAAACAAGGTACTACTTTTGTCTTTGTAGAAGATTTGTACTGCTATGTGAATCTCTCAAGACCTTTTGCCATCTAATTACTGTTGCCATATATATATTCTGACCATCAACCTGTTATCAGGATTGAGGGAGCAGAGATAAATAAGAGTCTGCTGGCTCTCAAGGAATGTATTCGAGCCCTCGACAATGATCAGATACACATTCCTTTCAGAGGAAGCAAGCTTACAGAGGTTCTCCGTGACTCATTTGTGGGTAACTCTAGGACGGTGATGATTTCTTGCATTTCTCCAAATGCAGGTTCATGTGAACACACACTAAACACATTGAGATATGCTGATAGGTAACAATGTGAAACCAACTATTGGTACTGATATTCATGGTTCCGTCAGTTTGTAATGTGTCCACCTGTATTAACTTGGTAAGTTATTGATTAATTGACAGGGTCAAAAGTCTTTCAAAGAGTGGAAATACTAGAAAAGAACAGTCAACGGGACCAACTGGAACTTCTGTCAGGGAGTCTTCATCAGCTCCATCATATCCGTTGTCTGCTGAAGCTGATGAAATCCCTACTCAGATTCAAGAGAAGAGACCAGTTGATACTTATCGGAAGGCTGCTGAAAGTTTTGCCTCCAACTCGGAGCCTGACAGAAATTCCTTTAGTACGATTCCAAGTTATTCTAGCAGAGGGAGAGAGGAAAATGGTGCAGCATCTGGTTTTTCTGACAAGGAGAGGTTTGATTCGAAGTCCAGCCAAACTGCCTACACTAGTAAAGCACAGATGGTCCAGAGCTCATCAAACATACAAGAAGAGGAGAAAGTCACAAAAGTCTCACCCCCTCGGAGAAAGGCTTATAGAGAAGACAAATCTGAGAGGCAGAGCAACTACACAAAAAAGGATAACGGGCCTGAGACAAGTCGAGCTGGTTATAAGGTGCAGCCGGCAAAGCAGCAGCAAAGGCCGCCATCAGCTTCAGCTTCACAGGCTTCATCGAGGCAATCAGAAAAGGAAAGTTCTTGTGATGATGTGGAAATAGATGCAATTCTTGAGGTAAGCAATATTCACGTAGAGCTTATTGTGTTATTTGATCCCGAATGGGGCTGTGTTATGAATTTCCTTTTTTGTACGTCATTAGGAAGAGGAGGCCCTCATAGCAGCTCACCGGAAAGAAATCGAGAATACTATGGAGATCGTGCGGGAAGTAAGTTTCAATTCCACTTAATGTACTGAATATTATCCATTGTTGATGGTCCTAGGGTCGATTTACAGTTTTGGCATTGTGCTGTGCTATGTTTATATTTTAGACCATTATAGAAGAACAATTGTGACAGATTTCATAGTTTGTTAGGGAGATTCATTTTAGTTTTGATAAATTCTGTTATACAGCTGTTCCTTTTCTCACACTTATTTAATCTGAAGCACGTCAATATCTCCTGCTTATAACCCAGATTGAAAGGAACAAAAACTAGTCAATCACGAATATCTCCTGAAGCAGTTTTACGAAACAATTGTCTTAATCTGCCTCAATGCCAAACAGAGTGTTAGATGGGCTGTCGCACGCTTGAAATCATCGTTTTGCTATGTTGGGTTGGAAAATAATCTGACATTTGCATAATGATGCCAAAGTGTGAAGAAACATTGGTTTGGACTAGTTAATGTATGTCCAGTGATCACTTGAGTCCAGATGTTTTAGATGAACAGTTTTTCTTTTAAAATGTTACTACTTTTATCAAATACATTTTCAACTCGTTTTTCTTCTTCTTTTGTTGGGAGGTGGCTGATAAAAATGCTGCTAATTTACATTGTAATTTGTTTTTACCACGCCACTTATATATGTGCACTTTTATCAGGAGATGAACCTTTTGGCTGAAGTCGATCAACCAGGTAGCCTTATTGACAACTACGTGACACAGTTGAGCTTTCTGCTGTCGCGCAAGGCTGCGGGCCTGGTCAGTCTCCAAGCACGGTTGGCACGGTTCCAGCACCGCCTCAAAGAGCAAGAAATCCTTAGCCGCAAGAAGCCACCCAGATAGTATGATCATCAGTGATTTCTGGTTTTGGCCTTGTCGTTTGATTGGTAGGCGCTCAAGCTGTGGCCTGTCAGTGTTTTTTCTCTTGTTGGGTCAGAGCAAGGTGCTAAAAGAAGACACATGAGACTTTGGGTGGGCTGGGGCCGAGCCGGGGTCTGGTTGATATAATCTGGACACTTGGTTTGTCAGGTTTGATCACCAATTTGCTAATGGTCCTTTTTACAGTGGGGCTGCTTGGGCGTGTTTTTTTGGCAGATGCATGGCTTGTCCTCTTTGCCTTGTCCCCCTTCGTTTGTACGAGGTGAAACTGTATCTGTTGTTTGCAGATAGCAATGGGTCGATTTTGGCTATGGAACTTTTATGGACATAGATACATTATTGTTGTATATTCATTACTGATATTTGCATTGGAAAAAGGAAAGGGTGTGTATGATGGACGTTTACCTTCTTTGATCGCCGTTCGATACACACTTTACATAAGTTTCATGGACCTCCGAATGCTAATACCTGGATGCAAAGTTATCACGCTTTTTACTGTCGCAAAACTGTAATATTCATACATTCTGTTTTCTAATACTGGAGAGGACGGAGCTAGCAAAACTGTGTAAACCTCGAGCTAAAATAACCGATGTGGAAATGTTCTGGAAAAATAATACCTTGACATTCCAACAAAAAGTGCCTCTCAAGTCTGGAGTGCATAGAAAATAACTGAAATTGTTGCCTATTGTTGAGTGCTAGGACAATATGTGCATTATGGAAAACTTTATTTTGTATTCGATCTATATTGAGCCAAAATCAAGCGAGCTGGTAAGTTGGAGTACAAAACCTTGCTCATTTGTAATGAAGCTCTGAAAGCTTCAATTTTTTTTTGGGGCCCGAGGTGGAAAATAGAAATAACTCTTGAACCATGACCTTTGGTCCTTTTCTCCCTTCTAAGGCATTTTTTGGAACGCAGGAATTTCACAGGAATCTCATAGGAATTTCACAGGAAACAATTCAATCTCACAGGAAAAACGCAGGAAAGAAAAATTTTTCCTTCAATCCAAACGAGCCCTAAGTTTGGCAAACATAATCTGATTTTCCCCCTGAATGTATACTGTTTAGTAGTGCAAGTACACGAGCATTTTTCTTTAATACAAGAAGTCTCTTAATCGAAGTTTCTCCTGTGAGACGTGTTGGAAGGATCCTAGGATTACTAGCCATGAAAATTGTTTGCTAAAATGCCCAACTGCACTACAGCCAGATAGTACTAGAACACAACACAAACGGCGCGGTACGGCACAAAAGACAAACGAAATGGAGAAAGATCCGTCCCGTTATCGATCAACGGCCGTCCCTCCCGAAACGGACGGCGGATCCTCGTTCACGCGCTTTTGAACGCTTCAACTGCAACGATTTGTTCGGTTCGTCGTCGACAACCTCCAGAAATCCCCGCTCTCTCTCCTCCTTGCTTTCTCTCTCCTCCACGCTCCCCGTCTCTCTCTCTCTCTCTCTCTCTCTCTCTCTCTCTCGTCGCCGCCGTCGCCGGGGAAGATGATGATGACGCGGGCCCCGATGGGGCCGATGGAGGGCGCGGCGGTGGACGAGATAGTGCGGCGGCTGGTGGACGGTGGCCGCGGCGGGCGCCAGGTGCAGCTCTCGGAGGCGGAGATCCGCCAGCTCTGCGTCGAGGGCAAGCGGGTGCTCCTCTCCCAGCCCAACCTCCTCCGAATCCACGCGCCCGTCAAGATCTGCGGTAACCACCACGTTTCCCGTTTCGTTTGGGGTGCCTAATTTCATGTCGTTTTTATTTGATCGCGTCGATTCTCCCGGGAAATGATAATTGTCTCGTGTGCTATTTTCGGATTCAAGATAATCATTTCGGACCCGAATTCACGTCAGCCTAGTGGGATTCGGTGTGTCCGGGATTAATTGTCCACTCGTCCAGTAGCGTAGTGCCGGGTCTGGCTATCTTTGTTACACGCACATGTTTGCAGCCCGAGAGCATAGGAAATTAGGAATGACGGAGTAATGGACAACTCGATTGGATTGATGTAGTATAATTATGCAGCACTGTAGGTCAGATGGCAATGCTATAACTGGTGAAGACAATTTTCATTCATTGCAAGTCCTTTTCGCCCTTTTGCGTCGAGGATGCTATTTTATTCCATGCATTAACCATTATACAACAGCAGTGCATTCCATTTATGATATACGTTCTGCTGATATACATCATCTTACACATTGTAGATTAGATGCGGTTTGAATTTTTGTGCGATGCTCTCGTTTGTGATTTGAAAATTCTGTTGCCTCAAATACGTACCGTACAGATCTTTTTATTCTGCTACTACCTTTTGCATATATGGAGGAAAAAACTTTAATCTCATGAATTGTGTTGTCTCACAGGTGATATTCATGGCCAGTTTATCGACCTTCTGAGATTGTTTGATTTGGGTGGTTATCCTCCGTCATCAACTTATGTATTCCTTGGAGACTATGTCGATAGAGGCAAACAGAGCTTGGAGACTATATGCTTGCTGCTGGCTTACAAAATCAGGTACCCTGAAAAGATCTTCCTGTTAAGGGGGAACCATGAGGACGCAAAAATCAACAGAGTGTATGGTTTCTATGATGAGTGTAAGAGGCGGTTCAATGTTCGACTCTGGAAGATGTTCTCTGATTGCTTCAACTGCCTGCCTATTGCAGCACTCATTGATGACAAGATACTGTGCATGCACGGTGGCCTCTCACCTGAGTTGACTAATCTGGACCAAATAAAGGATATTGAGAGGCCTGCTGAGATTCCTGATTATGGTCTCTTGTGTGATTTGCTTTGGTCTGATCCTAGCCCTGATGGAGAAGGCTGGGGGGAGAGTGACAGAGGTGTTTCATGTACGTTCGGTGCAGATAAGCTTGTAGAATTTTTGGAGAAGAATGATCTTGATCTCATATGCCGAGCTCATCAGGTTTTTTAAAGTTTTTTCTTCTGCCTTGTTTTCTTCATTATTCTCTGTGATCTTTATTCTGACATTGCTGACATGCATCATGAACTTCCGTAGGTGGTTGAAGATGGTTATGAGTTTTTTGCACAGCGAAGATTAGTGACGATCTTCTCAGCTCCAAATTACTGTGGAGAGTTCGATAATGCAGGTGCTTTGTTAAGCATTGATGAAAGCCTAATGTGTTCATTTCAGATTCTGAAGCCAACTGATATGGGTCCACCGCATGCAAGAAAAAATATTCCAAATAAGGTAAATCAGCTAGCTTCATGCAGAACTAATATTTTGCTTTAACTCTGCATGTTGATAGCTAGGAAATAAATAATTATTGACACACATAAGATCTATTTCAGTCACCCAGAAATGTTTCACCAAAGTATAATAAGAAGGATTATGGGGATTTTTTTTTTCAGTTAAACTGTTCTACCTTCTTACAACTTTTGTCAGGAAACAAAAGTGGTTTGTAGGTAACTGTTGCCCTCCTGTCAAACAACCGGTCCTACCTGCCAAACAACTTAATAGAAAAAGAATGCCATATGTAATAGTAATAATCTCTTGGACTAGAAGAGTACTGGTTGCATTGATCTAATTAGCTGAGAGTTATATTATCATTAGTGTTTCATAGGTTATCCCTTCCGACATTGTCTATCTGTATCAGTTAACCAGTGACCATCAAATAGCTACATGTGAACCACCCAGGGTGTAAAGAACAATTGATTCCACATCAGATGATTTACCCTGAATAAACTATCACAGCACCAAAAGAGTACTTTGTGATACCTGCTTTTATTCAAACCAAACTGTACTTTCCGTCAAGACGTATGAGTTGAAGGCAAGCTAACTGATTACATCACTTTGTCTGCCACTTTACAGCCAGCAAGAGGGTGAAGCTATGGTCAGCATCCAATTCTTTCGGTATAATATCGCCAGTCAGCTCAAAGGGGGTGATCTATATTTTGGATAGTTGGATCCACCAGGGCATGGCATTATGCATTCAATCCCCTTGCTCAACAGTGGCAGCTCACGCCAATCGTTTGAGCATTTGTAAAGGCAATTTGGCTTTGCGCATGTTCTTCTGTACAGCACTGGGTCACATTCAGCACCATCCGTCCTTATTGTTCTTCCCGTTCTTGCCCGCAGAGACCTGATTAGCAGCATAAGTCCCAGTTTCTATTTTGTTATTAGCTCAGTGATCACGGATGTACGTCCTTTTTCCTTATCTTTGTGACTTACGGTTCATAACTTTTAGTTTGTACGTTGAATCAAAATATGTAGTTGTGAGAGGCAAGATCTGAACAACCATCTGTCACTCTTTCGACCTCCGTTCTGATCCGTTGTGGCGATGCTACCAAGGTTTCGAATCCTTGGGTCTCACAAACAAGGCCTCAATTGAGATACATGCGTTTAAACTCGTGCAGTCTCGTTTGTTGATAGGGTTCAGTTTGAGTTTCCGACTTGCTGGCATTACTTCCTTCACAGCAAATTATTTTTCAAAATAGGTGCCCTTCAAAAAAAGAGAAAAAAGATTGGACCTCGCAATATCGTCCTCCGTCTATTTGGACCATTTTATCTCACGTTTGATACCTTTCACTCAGTGGCATGTATTTTACTGGTCAGCTTACGCTTGTGACTTGTGAGGCTTTTTTTTTTTTTTTTTTTTTTTTTTTTTTTTTTTTGCATCAGAAACTTGTGAGGGTGTTCGTGTAATTTCCAACAAGATGTCAACGCAACTGAGGCCCCCGTTGCCACTCCGGCCTGGCCCAACAGCCTACTTCAAGGCCGACTGTAATAAGGTTCAAATCCGAGAGGGGACAGAACACGAACAAAGCCCAGCCCAGGCAAGGGAGGAGGAGGCGCCGCGTCGAAGAGAGTTCGAGAGAAGAGCGGCCGCGCAACAAGAGTGGCGAGGAGGAGATGAGCAACGAGGCGGCGGTCGGCGGCGGGGGAGGAGGCGGCGCCGCCGCTGGCGGGGAGGCGGACGGCGTCCAGCCGAACGTGACCATCTACATTAACAACCTCAACGAGAAGATCAAGCTCGAAGGTGCCGCACCCCTCTCCTCCCTCTCTTAGCTGTCCCTAACCGTCGCTAAACCCTAGGGATTTACGCGGAACTTGTTCTCCTGCGATTCTCGCGCCTACACCGGTGGGATTGCATCCCTGCGGATTGATTTGTCTGTTTCCCTAGCCCCTAGGCCGCCCACAGTGGAAGTCGTGGTGCCTTTTGCTTGCTGCTAGTAAAGCCGTAGTCGGATGGTAAAATTGTCATCTTTGCTGTGCTAAGTCGTCCGGTTAAGGGTTGCTACTATCCAATGAATGTGAGCGTGTTATGCCTGGTTAGTTCGTAGTGTAAGACAGCATGAGCCTGTTGCAGAATTAGTGATGTCTTCTGTATGTTGTGTTAGACAAGGGGATTGTGGCCTTAGTTCAGTGGTAAATCATCAGCCTCGGAAGCTATAGCCTAGTCATATAAATTTAATTATTTGCTATACTGATTACTAATAACTAGAGTTCAATTGAACTATTCTCTGAATCTGGAAAGCGAAAGAAACCAGGAATTACAAATTTGCGCTAACTCTGCTCTTGCTGTTTTCTATTCAGTCATTACCTTATTCTTTGTTTGATTTGGCTGAGAGTAATAACTAAGTGAAATCTTTACAGAGCTTAAGAAGTCCCTCAACGCCGTTTTCTCCCAGTTTGGGAAGATTCTTGATGTTCTTGCTTTCAAGACTTTGAAGCATAAAGGCCAGGCGTGGGTTGTGTTTGAAGATGTTGCATCAGCCACGGAGGCTCTGAAGAGGATGCAAGACTTTCCCTTCTATGACAAACCTATGGTGAGTTTTAGGCTAAAATGCAGCAGCTGTACTATTGCTTTTGGTATCACACTGATGGCTTGACATTACTGCACATGCAACTTATTTGTCCTGTGACTTGTAAAGTAGTTTGTTAGGAATTGCACTTATCTGGTGTTTGTACAATAACTAATCTTAATTAGTTTAGTTCTCAACTTAAATGACCTATTCTTGTACCGGTCATCTGTCCAAGACATTATGTCTCCATCTACTTAACTGCATTGCATTTTTTCTTCAAGTAACTGCCACTTCTATATTTTCTATCCTGAAATCTTTATTGTGTAAATTCAGAGAATTCAATATGCCAAGACGAAGTCGGATATTGTAGCAAAAGCTGATGGCACCCTTTGTTCCTCGAGAAAGAAGGAAGAGGGTTGATGAAAAACGTAAGATGCTGGCCGACAAGCCTTTTCTTTTACATGGTTGTTTAGCTGATATAGCGATCTCTGCTTAGACATCACTGCTTTTAGCTCTCCCAGACTCTTGATGTTCATCACTTGGTTCTACTTGGAGAAAATACGTTTGGGGTTTAATTAATCTACCACATATCAAGTTAAAACATTGGACATCAGATGCACTTTATGACAACTATTTTAGGGTTATCTTGCAAGCATTGCGGTTTAGGGACTAAATAGGTGCCATGAGGTATTAATGTAGCTAATTATGATTCCTGTTTGTTGATGGGCAAATGATAGTGGCACTTCAATGTTGAAATAGTTGGAGTCAACATTTCCTGTGGTCCCTTATCCAATGAGCTTTGTTTTGTTTCTAATGGCGAGAGATACCTATTCTAAAGCTATTTAAGAAGAAACTATTTGAAAAAAATAAATTGCAATATCTTGGATAGTCTAATGGCTGTTTATGAGTTGTGAAAATGTGCTTGTATGTTCAAGCTTGCACTTGCTGTTTCTTCTACTAGGATGTTATTAGTTTACCAAATTGAATCGAAGTATTTTGCTTCAACAAGTAGGCTTTGCTCTCAGCTAGGGTGGAGGCTACACTATGGAGTATGGCTGGGGCCAAGGAATTTCATTCCTGCAAGCGCTAGGTCCAGATTGATTAGGTCATATAGTCATGGTTGTGTTAAATTTGTAACAACAGGTGTGAAAAACGAATGTTGTATATGTGTCGTTCTAGGGGTTCTTTCCCCATCTTTGTTCTTCTTAATGCAAAATGATGCACAGCTCTCCTGCACATTCAATAAAAAAATAGGCTTTCTCCCAGCTTGAGAATCACTTATCTTTTCTGTAACTTATTGCACTAGGTTGAATCAACTGCGCAGCACAAGTCCTTTTGATGAACAGTAGGCATAGACTTACAGATTCTGTTGAACGAGGTGTCGCTTAGGCTTATGGAAACTTTGCTCGCCTTCCTCTTTTCTTTTACATCATAAGCCTCATCAATTTGCTTGTTCTGAATAATGCAGCTGAAAAGAAGCAGAAGCGCGAGCAGCACCATGATGTCAGTCAAGTTGGCTTGGGTGTGAATGCTTACCCTGGTGTTTACGGGGCTCCTCAGGTAAGAACATGGATAGGCTAGATCATATTTCTGCGTCATTGGTTTTTGCTTATGTAAAATGCTGGACATGACTTGTTAAGTTCGTCTGGTGGCTCATATTCTGAGCCCTGTCCTGCTACCTTTTGTTTGCAGTATCATCTTCTCAGTTTCTCACATTAACTTCTCATAATTTCATCATAAATGCCAAATGATTTTTTCTTGCCTGTGCATGGTCCAGCAATTTGCCAATTATTGTGTTAGGGAGAACTGTCATTCAAAGTAATAATCATTCACTTAGCAATGCAGAATCGCTTGAACTGTGCAATTTCATGACATCATTTGATATGAATCCCTGCTATCGATGCAAAACAGCATGTTTTCATGTTTATAATTCTGTCATTATATGTTCTTTCCTTCAGCCCATCGTGTTGTTTGTGCTTTCTGCAGCTCACTCAGATACCTTTTGGTGGAGGCCAGAAGGTCATGATGCCAGAGGTTATTGTACCAAACAATATTCTTTTTGTCCAAAATCTGCCGCACGAGACGACCCCGATGATGTTGCAGATGCTCTTCTGCCAGTACCCTGGTTTCAAGGAAGTTAGGATGGTGGAGACAAAGCCTGGAATCGCTTTCGTAGAGTATGGAGACGAGACTCAGTCCATGGCTGCCATGAACTCTCTCCAAGGCTTCAAGATTAACCAAGATAACCAGATGCTTATCACGTATGCAAAGAAGTAAAGAGTTCAAGCTGTATTGACTTGATGAATGAATGTTGTATTCTGAGTTTTGCACAATTGGTAGATTTCCATCTTGTGTTAGGTAGACTGCACCTGGACAATCCGGTTCAGTGCACTGCTTAGCTGCGGTTATGTGAGTTTCAGGAACTGGAATTTAATGAAACTATTTTGTGCACAGTTTCCTATCAGGGATGCCTGCTTCCCTCTTCCCGATCAATCTTTTCTGTTAGACAGTTCACTATGTCGAATTCGGTGATTCTTCTTGCCTTGCGGATGACTAGAAAGCATTGGTTCAAACTGATATCCTTCTTCATGGTATTGTTATCCACAAGTGATATTTCTTCTTTGTTTACTCTATTATTTTTTATTTGTTGTTATTGGCTTGTTTGAGTCCACTACCTTTGGCAACTTCATTTTCTAAAGTACTAATAAATCTATATTTTTTGTCTCTACTGTCTGTTCTGGAACAAGTTGAAGATGATCTTTTTTCATTGGACTGGAAGGAACTTTTATCCGCCTAAAGCTACAGCGAAAGCTACAGAGAGAACAACAGAGAAACACAGATGAAATCAGACCATCAATGTGAAACAAAACATTGACGTGGAGGTTGGAGGACCTTGGATCGTCCAGTCTTTTCATCTTATTTCGAGGTGGACCTTTTTATTTTATTTTTTGAGATGGACGGAGGACCTTGGATCGCTGGAAGTGGCATGGGAGCTCGCAAGGTCTTTGCTTGCGACATTCAAAACCTCCCGCGTCAATCACATTCAAAGGTGAAACAAAGCGCAGACGCCTGGGGAAGGCAGCACTCTTGAGGCATTATTAGCATAATAAGAAAATAAAAACTACGCAATAATGGTGAGAAGTTTTATAAGTTCTCTAGCTAGCTAGACATAGGTTGGCCCTGTGATTCACACGGAGAATTCATGGATCCACATCTCACGAAGCTTCTTCCACTTGTTCAGATCCTGTTAGGCCAGTCTCAACGAGCCTTTCATCAACATTAAATAAGGTGTCACATCAACAAAATAGATGACATGTCACATCAATTAAGATGAAGAGGAGAAGTTCCTTTCATTCTAATGAAAGGAAGTTGGCACGGTTTCATATATATGAAAGCTTATTGAAAGACCCATTGAGAGCAAAAACTTTCATCCTAACATGTTTTGACCAATCTCAATGCAAGAATTTAATATTATACTTTGCTTATGAAACCGTGAGATGAAATTGTGCATTGAGAGAGACCATTTCATTTATCATATGAAAACTCTAAATCTGATGTGGCACCTTTGAAAAGTGTGAAATGAAAGTATCCACTGAGACTGGCCTTAGGCTAGTCCCAATAAGGGATTTCGTTTTGTTGTTTCCAAGAGTGCCATGCCATCTAAATTGATTTGAAACCACAAATGAAACAAACTCTATAATGCATGGTATCATTTTAGAGTTTCATAGCATTTAGTTCTATGTGGTTTGATTGGTTGTGTGTGGGATGAAATGAAATTGCTCTTCTCTAATGCTAGTTTCATGGTGTTTCATATCTAGGTAATCGCGCATACTCAGTTTCATCTAGATGAAACTCTTTTGATCTCTCTCTTCACAAATCTTTTGCCATGTCATCAAACTTGCTATGTGGCACTTCATTTGTTGAAAATGAAACCTCCATTGAGAGTAGCCTTAGGGAGGGCAGAGCTTCCCGCATTGGAGAACCTAACCTGCTACCGATATGCTACCATTTATGACCCAAAATTAATGTATTTTTAGAATTGACCAGAGTGAAACAAACTTTAGCTGGGCCAATTTGATATAGACCAATAAGTGCATCAATTTTTAGATATGTACCAAATAAGTGCACTATAAAATATGATTGGCGATGGATCTAGTGATACTAATTACGAGTCATAAATAATAGCGATACTATTTTCTATAAACTTGATCAAACTTAAAATAATTTAACTTTAACCAACTCTAGAAATACTCTTACTTTGAGATGGAGAAAGTACATAGAGATCTTCTCTAAGTACATTCATAGTTTTAAACATGTGAAATAATTAGTTGTCTCGCTAGAACTCTATATCCATTATATGAGGGTATATGCATTGCATGAGTTATGCTACACTTAGTCTCATATGACATGGTAGTTTTGTAGACAGACACATACCAATGATTAGTAGAGTCTGAAATCCTCAAACTCATCAATCATCATGGTGTGAGGATATCATGAAAGTCTTGTGCTTTTGTGGATTGTGCTTTGACATACAACAGTTATGCAGTATGTTTCGTAAAAAAAAGTTATGCAGTATCCAGTTGCATAAATTACAGTCCGTGTATACTTATATTAGTGTCAAACAAGAACCCGCATAGAAAATGCCATACAAAACTGATATACGTCTTGGGAATCATTTGACGTTTAACAAAGTCTATCTAACGTGGTTAGATAGACTTTGTTATACGTCTTGGGAAATATAGCATAAAAATAAACTAATCCCAGATCGTGATCTTCGGGTTGGTGGAGGACGGCCTTGGATCCCTGGAAGCGGCGTCGGAGCTTGTGAGGTCTTTGTTTGCGATGCTCAAGACCTTCTATGTTAATCACACTCAAAGGCACCCCAACCCCCGAGGGAAACGTGGGTGTACATATACATGGTGAAAATGCCTGGATCTAATGAAAATATAATTCAGATAGATCTAATAATACTAATTCAGTGTTGTAAATATTGATTCATCTTTCTATAAAGTTTGTCAAACTTAAGATAGTCTAACTTTGACCAACTCTAAAAATTACACTTATTTCGCATGGGGCTGTCGTATGCTTGAGACTACATCAATGGATATTTTTGCTAGCAATGGATGGTGTTTTAGTAAGAGACTTGAGTTTATTTGATAAATTATGGCGTCGTTTGTGTCATTTTGGATGTTTATTTTTGGTGATGTAATAAGGAACAGCTACATGTATATCGATTGATACAGATGCTGGAATATTGAAATATATTCTCATTTTGGATGGCTATAGGCTGGCCTTGTGATTAACATACTTCTTTCGAAGCTTCCACTTGTTCTTGTATCGGTTGCTGAAGTTATATATAGTTACTTGCGCACAGCCCGTCCCTCACGTGAAACCATGTTACCCGTTGTATGCTCCCAGGCATGATCTATATAAGAGGAATTCAAGAGAGGTAGGAACGGCAGAACACTTGCCTAATTCCTAGCTACTTGTTTCATTCCTAGCTCAAGCAGCAATGGCCAGATACGCAACAACAATACTAGCCCCCCTCCTTTACGCGCTCTTTTTCTTAGCAGGCAGCACTCTCGCAGAAGAATACTTCGAGAGGACTGTGTACTCAGAAAGAGGGGTGATGGATGGACCAAAACGCACCGAAGTAGCATCCGTGAGCGTGAACCCGCCTACATGGTTCGGTTCCATCCACATGCGTGACCGGTCTATCGCCGATGGCTCAGCTGAAAACGCAAACATCGTCGGGCGCGTTATGGACGCGGCTTTCAAAGTAGTTGATGGATCCGAGCACGCCTTTTACAACTACATGGTCATTGAGTTCAAAGACGATAGCAGGTTACTATCTATCTATCTATATATCTTTACATACGCATTATATACCTACTCTCCTACTCTGCAGCTATATATTTGTGTATAACACAGTAATAACTTTCTGAATTTGCATGCTATTACTTTTTGTGCACAAAATACAGGTTCAATGGGTCCACACTTCAGGTAGGGGGCCTTAATAAACCAGGAGATGCTGAATATGCAATTCTTGGAGGGACAGGAAACCTTACAATGGCACGTGGCATTGTCCGACGCACGACAGCCACCATCCCCGGGCCAAGGAATGAGGAACTCAATATATATGCATACTACTACCCCACCAATGCCCCGTATGGCGGTAAGCTGAAAATTTAACTAAGGTTTAACTGTAGCTATGATAGATTGACCAATTGTAGATTCCTTACTTTTGGATATATAGAATTGTACTATACTTATTATGAGGTAATTTAAAACTTTCATTTTTGTACATAATTAAACATGCATAAATAAAATAACTAGAGCTTATTAAGAGATTGATAATATTTTCGTAAAAAAGGTGAACGACCATGCCAAAAGCTAAATATTTGCCTTTCATTCTTTGTTGTTTGCTTTATGCAGGTTTCTGGTATTGCTGGCTGTAACTGTTCGGGACGTGATCGTGATGCAAACGTGTAGGTACTGTTGTTCACGAGTGCTAAACGATCAAGATCGCCACCAACAAGATGCTCCCTAATAAATAAAAATAATCCTGGTTCTCTATTCGGGATTACACATCATATTTGCATGTTCCGTATCGCCTTGCAATCTTTTTTTATCAATTTTTGTCTAGTGTTTTCCACCTCCCAGTAATTTCTATCATTAATAAAGTTGAGTGTTTCGTTTCAAATGAGAATAACATGCTATTTTGCATTCTATGTGTCTCTAATAAGCACTAGTATAGTGAACCAAAAATGATCATGAAGGGAATGACTCACTTCATCGGTGCTGGATCATGTAAAAGCAATTGCATAGGGCTAGTCTCAACTCACTATTTCATTGCAATCTTTCAAAGACTGAGTTTCAGTAAGTGAGCTAGTTGTCTTTTATAGGGATGAAATGCCTCTCACGTCAGATGAAGTTTTCCTTCTATCTTCTATAATTACCTTGCCAAGACATCAAATGCAGATGTGACATAGAATTTAATGCTTCTGAAAGGCTGCACTGAGACTGACCTAATGACCTAAAAATATTCACGAAAAGGACGACTTCACTTCATAGTGCTCAATCATGTAAAATACACAGTAAACATCAATTAAATGTGGGCTGATATGTCTTCTTTGTTAGAGCCTCGGGGCAATGTGTTCGTAAATATCACTATAACATGATGGCTCATATGAGAGGCATCACCTCACATGCATGGATCCTTCGGCACCGTGAAAGACAAATAAAATTAAGAGTGAATTGCATTGGTGGTACAACAACTTATAAGGTGGGTGCAATTTAGTCACACAAATTAAAAATTGCTCATTTGAGTCACAAAACTTGTTATGATGGTGCAAATTAAGTCATAAATCATACCACAACGGTGTATATTGATGATATGAAAGCAAAGATCAACCATCATGTAGGCAAAAAGATGCCACATCGACATTTATGGCATGACTAACGAGGTAATGGATGGTAGTAAAGAATATTTGACTTTGTTGGAGTATCATAATTTGCAAGAGTAGAAAGAAAAGAAATTGACTTTTGCATATACCACATGAAATACGTGTTGCAGAAATATATCTTTGAATACATATTGAATCTTGATGTTGTTTTACTCTATACAAACTTTTCCTGTAATATTTTTTTCAGATTATGATTTTATTTGCACTTCCATAGCAAGATGTGTGATCCAATTGAGCAATTATCAAGTTCTGTGACTAAAATGCACCCACCTAAAGTGTTGTACCACTAGAGCAATTTACTCCAAAATTATGTACTTAAAGTTAGTGAAAGATAGCAAATATCTCTCACGGATCGAACCACAAACACGAGGTTTCGTTATCTAATTTATCTCAGTTTGTGGCTTGAACCACGAGGGACATATCCATCTCCCGTGATACTCTGTTCGTAATTGGTACTTATCGTTTTGAGTTAGGAGTTAGTCTTTAAAAGTCATAACTTTTTCATACGAAGCGGGACGAAGATAAAAATTACGCGTCTGGATCCTGAGATACCGATCTTGTTCTTGTTTTACAACACGGAAGCCAGGCTTAAGCAATGCTTTTGCATCACGGTGGACAGCCCGCACCTCCATGCAGGTAGGCAACCAAACGCCGCACGCTTGCTTGCATCTCCTAATAGAATATAGAGATGCAGCAGGGTTTGCAAAACCGTTGGTAACCGGTCGGTTATTGTAGTAACCGGATTTATCGGTCCGGTTCGGTTTCTTCGGTTTACCGGTTTTTGAGTTTGAATTTAAAATGAATTTGAAAATTTGACGAGTTTTATCCGGTTTTTGTCGGTTTTGATCGGTTTGACTGGTAACCGGACTTACCGGTCTGGTCTGGTTGGAACGGTTAGATCGGTAAGGTGAACGTCATGCAGGTACCCTGCGTATGTCTCACCTTACACACCATCGATGGGGTCATCCCTCAAAGGCGTCGTGGATGGAATGGAATCATCCAGGGCAGTTGGGCCGCGACGCGCTCAAGTGGTCAGCCAAAGCCATGGTGGATGGATCATGGACGCAGCAGCACCTTGGCCCGAACGGGCGGGGTGGCGCACAACTGAGTGGGAGGATGAGCAGAGCGGCAACTATCTACGTTATGGTGGCATGCGTTGAGCAAGGACAAGGGTAGCGTGGCCTCCCATGGCGCCACACCACCGTCTCTCCGCCAGGGAGTTGAGCTTCGACATCGTCAGACATGCTATAGTTGAGGTGGACCGGCCCCTCCCCTCCTAAGTTTGCCATTGGAATCATCGAATGCCTACTCACGAAAACGCCTAAATATGCTCAGGGCAAACACGAGTTGTGTGTGTGTGGGTGGGTGGGTGGGGGGGGGGGGGGTCATGCCCCCCCTCGCCCCACCACCCACCCACCTCCCACACGGCATTGGAAGAAGCAGTACTTACGAGAGCGTCTTCTGCAACCACAGCTTCGCAATGCCTCTTCGCAAAAAGAAAAATAAGCTTCACAGTGGACAATGCCACATCACTTGGCGGCTGCATAAATTGCCCTTAAAGAATAAGATTTTTATGTGGTATTTGATTAGAGGTGTTGTTCTTACCAAAGATAATTTAGCAAAAATGCAATGGAAGGGAAGTTTAAAGTGCGCCTTTTGTAATACGAATGAAAGTATTCAACATATTTTCTTCGATTGTCAGGTTGCTAAATTGATACGGAGAATTGTGCAAGTTTCTTTAAATATCTCACCTCCTCTATGTATTGAACACATGTTCGATGGTTGGTTAAATGGGGTGGATAAGAAACTTAGATACAAATTTTTGGTAGGAGCGTGTACCTTATGTTGTTATGTAGAAATGATATGGTTTTTAACAATACATAAGTTTTTACTCCTTTGCAGGTGATCTTCAGAGGAACGTACTGAATATGGTTCTGGACACTATTGCAGATGAGGTGGAATGCCCTCAATTCACATGGGGCTGTCGTGTGCTTGAGACCATATCAATGGAGATTTTTGCAAATATTGGGTGATGCTTTATTAATAGGCTTGGTTATTTGTGAACTTATGGCGTCTTTTGTAAGTCTTGAGTTTAGATGTTATAATAATAAACATCGACATGCATCAATCGATGCAGAAACTAAAATATTAAAATATACTCTCTCTTTTTAAAAAAACTTGACGGCCACATGAATCTCCATCGTGCCAAGCCGACTCATGAATCAACCATCGACAGTGTCATGAAGACTTTCACTGGCCTTGCGTGTAATGGCCCATGGGCGATGGATCGTGCATGCTTGTGCATCGTCCAAGGCATTGATCAGATGAGACGAGAGCGTCAAATGTGGACGCGCACAATCTAGCTAAGAGTTGTGTTTGTGCTACTAAGCAGATACGTTTGGTTCCTAGCGCCACTGATACAGTGAGACAATAAAGAGTGGCGGTTTCGGCTAAAAAAAAAAAGATGATAGGTACAGTGCTGCTCCTTAAAAAAAGGTACGGTGCTAAATTATTTTGTGCATTTAGCTAGAAGACTTTTGTTGTATCTCAAAATAAAAAAATAGAAAGCTTTTGATCTTTCGCGACAGTTTTCCTTCAAGTGGCCAACAGTTCACCGCGAATGCAATATCAGGCCTGGTGCAATTCGCGAGATACATCAGTGCTCCAATAGCGCTAAGATAGGGAACTTCAGGTTTCAATAATTCCTCATCGTCACCCTTTAGTATTCTTTAGTATTTTTTGAATGGCCGACAATTTTCCAAGTATAAATTGTATCTTTCCTACAAGTTTTTGTAAATTATCAACAAACTTATTCCCAACAAACTCATTCCCTGCAATTTTAATAGATACCTACCAAGTAACTATAGACCGTTGGGCATTTATAAGATGACCGTTGGGAAAGATGAGAAATCTCTTAGGAGCTGTTTGGTTCACGAAAATGTAACGCAATGGAATTACGGGGTCTTCGCATTACGTTAGATTTTGTTTGTTTGACCCCCACCGTAATCGGATACGGCTGTAATGGGATACGGCGCTATTCAAATTCGATACAGGTCTCCCCCACCATTATCAGATCGATTCCTCCGTATCGTCTTCCTCTCTGCATCTCCGTCGCCTCCTCCGACTCCTTCCCCACCGCGGTCTCCCTCCCCGCTGCTTCCTCCTCGATCTCTTCCCCTCCGCGACTCTACCCGTTGATCTCTTCCTTGCCTATCGGCTCCCCGCCGCCGCGACGGGCTGGAGCCGCCGCTTCTTCCATGGCATCTCGTCTGCCGCCATTGTTAAAGCCCAAGGTATCCTGAGAAGAAGAGCAATTGCGTGTCATGACAGTCGTATACTCCTGCTTCGCCACCATCCGCGCGTGCGAACGCTGTGTGAAGGAAGAAGGTCTACCTCGCCGGCGATGACGACGGCGCCGGCGACGCCGAAGGAACATGAACCCCAAACCGTTACAGATCATGGACCAAACAAAGTTCGTATTAGCCCATTCCCTTTGCAATACCACTGTATTCTGAATACGATTGCGTTTGCGTTACAGAATTTGAAACAAACAGCACCTTAGTGTTTGCTCTAGTTTTTGCCTGAGTCTGGAGTCGTCTCAGTGCAGCAACCAAACATATATAAAACCGGAGGTCCGGAGCCGTCAGCAACCAAATATGGCTGGCTCTTCTCTTCAGGCTGCTAATTTCTACCGCTCAACTGTGAACCAAATTAACCACGACTGAGTATGTTTCAGGTTTACACTGATAAAAATAGAGAAGTCTACGTGCTGAAGAATACAGTTGCCTTTTATAAATTGTTATTAATCTACGGCTATTTGCCCAGAAACAAAGGATTGTCTTACTGTAGTATTACTTTTTGATGGTGCAAATCGAATATGTTACTAAGATTACTCCCTTCGGTCTACAATTCTTAGACGTTTTAAACAGGAAGAGTGAATTAAAAACAAGCTACTGATCCTTGTCTGTACGTCTACAAGTAAAATGCCGAGGGAGAAAAGTAAAAAAAAAATTGCTCTGAACAAGCTGAACTATATTATCATTTGTTTGTCAAAAATCGCTTCTGCTGAATACCTACTGGACTCTGTTCTTTGAGCTATCTTTCAGCTGGTCACATTGTTACAATAATATACACTAGTAGTACTAATTAGCTAACGTTACTGCTGTTTTTTGTTTCCTCTTGTCATGACAAGCACTTATGCAAAAATCATGACTTCAGAATTCAAACTCACATGCTTACAGAAATAAGGAAGTGATGGGGTTGTGCCTCACTTACCGGTGGAGGATCGGCACTGCCATTCTTCGTGAGCTCTTGCTCGCTGGGTCCCTGACTGAATGCAGCACTGTTCCCATCATCTTCTATCTTGATACCTGGGGCACGGTGCTCTGAAACAGCGTCGGCATGGTGGATGCAGGCGATGAAGATCTCTGTGATCTGAAGCGGTAAGCAACCGAAAGCATTTCAGGAACCAAAAGCTCTCCAGGGTAAAGGTGGATTATCACACAAGACAAGAGGCATGCCAATCCAAACACTAAAATCAAAATCACAGGAATGGTGGTATGCACGACCACTGTTCACAGACATATGTCAACGATGAGTACAAAGGAAAATCCCACAACATGTTACAAGCACTTGGAAGCATACAGAGGTAAACAATCATGTGCAAAATAGGTTATTACAATTTAACTTAAAAGTAGCAGTTCAATTAAGGCTAATTTCCACGTTGCCAGGTCGCCTTGTCAGCCTGACGACGGCATTCTTCTGCCTGCTTCATCACCATTTTCCTGTTTTCAAATTTAAAAAGGGCGATCAAAGATGATATGTCAGATTAAGAAATATGTCAGCGAGGAATAAAACCTAATATAGGAAATATTCCTATAGAACTGTGAGATATATACCATGTTTTCTGGGTCGACGCTAGTCACCCCCTTATGGTTCTTAACACCCTTCTGAGCAATCCAGGCGTTGTATTCCGCCATGTATCCCTCCGAATCAAAGGCATCACGGCGGTGAGGGCATCTATACATATCATATTCAGCAGCCGTCCAATCAGCAAAGCTGTCAAGCTTTCCGTCTCCAAATTTGTCAGTCCAGCGGGCAGAAATCTTGAAGTTTTCATACCGCATCGCTTTCTCCTTCTCAGTCCAGTATCTCCTGTTGTACTGCTTCATCCACCGCTCAAACCTGTCTTTCATGACTGCTTCATCCGTGGCATCATACTGCTTCGTGGACTCCTTGTCAGTGAACTCTTCCACCACTATATTTAGGTCACATATGCAGCAGAGGAGCAAACCAACATAAATCTAAAGGCAGTAGCCAAATTCAAACAAAGTGTTGCTTGATCTCACACATGCAACATAGCAAACAAACAGAAATCTAATGGCGAATTCAACTTAAGTTCATGGATAGCCATGCTGTTGGATCCAGTTTTTGTTGAAATTTCTCCTTTTTTAGCTAACTTTTTAAGGATACAAAGGCTCTTGGAGATGCTCTAACATGACAACAGTTCCATCTCAATGTTCTTACAGATCCCAGTTCCATGTGTGTTCAAATACAACTCGTGAAATGTTCGACCAGAGGACTCAATGTTGTAGTCCAACTCTGCGCACAATTGATATATTTTCTTTGGGTGTGTGTTATGTGGATTACATCCAGCATAATTTTATCACGTGAAACATGAGTTTCAGAAATTGGGAGCAGTCATGTATGCTCCATTTAGTCCTGTGCCGTGCAGTAAATTGCCTTGATCATATTTCTTTTAAATTTGAATATTGCGTTGACAAACTTACAACCAATCTATGACATGAATATAAAAATATGAAAAGCATGCAAAACACTAACAACAACGTAGATTGTAACCAACTACAATATCAAACAATGGTAGTTGTTCACATCTTTCAAAATAAATAAAAATAAAAGAATAGTTTGTGTTCACTTGACTGGTTAGATCCTAAAAGCACATTACGGTGGGTGCCCTGATGAGCTGGTTCATGTACACAATTTTCAGGCGCATAACATAGCACTTCTTCACCTACATGTTCATGGTTATTGCAAGGTTAACTGCTAAATCACACTCTTTCAAGCTCGGTGATGTGCTTGCCCAACTGCTCCTTCAGTTCTTTCTGCCACAATTCAATCAGTTTCTTGTGCTTGGCAATAAGCTCAGCTTTGGTCTTCAGTTCTTCCTCCATTGTGGTAATCTCCTGGGAAGTGTAATACCAAACACGTTAAAAATATGATAGATCTTGGGGCCAATCAGTGTCCTAATTAAGATAGAAAATATGATGTCTCTCAACCCCTACTAAGTTTTTTTTAAAAAAAGAGAAGTGGTTGCATGGAAGTTTTATTTCACATTCTCATGGAAGTAATTAAAAACTCCACTGGGAGCGCTGTGTTTTATAGAAGTGAGAATTCAGCCGTAGTCTAGGATTTTGTGCTAACACTTGGCACATGAGTGAAATCAGAACAGAACAAAAATACTACACAACTTATGTTAGTTTCAGATTTCCACCAGAGTTAAATACATATCTTTCTCTAGCGAAAACAGAGATGTCAGAACATGATCAATCACAGCAAAAGAGGTGATGTAAGAACAGGATCAAGGAGACATTGTATTGAAGGTTACATTCAAAGAGACTTTGTAAGAACAGAGATGTCAGAAGTCAGAACATGATTGAAGCAAGAAGTACTAGGTGATTTTCAAGTCAGCTATTACTTATTAAGTTATTAATATAATGATGATGGGCAGTCCTTTTGCCGGTTCGGAAAATAAAATGACAGCTATTCCTAAGGATAACAGCTACCACAAATGATTAATTTGGGGCTGATCAAATCAAGTGACATGCCAAGCATACAAGCAATGGGTACTTGCGTATCACTCCCCATGATCTTTTTCCCATCCTCTTCGAGAGTCATATTTCCTCCGTTTCATCTTTGATTTTGACGATTCTTGCGCTTAATTCAAATCCTATCGAGTCATACCAGTTGGTCAACGTTTTGGGATTTCAATCTAGTTTCTGTTTGAATTTGTTTACACAACACTATTTTACAACCCGGCATGGAAAGAACCTTCCAATCAAAAAGAGAAGCAAACCATAGGCCCGACAGATTAACATGTTCTCGATGATCATCATCGATCGTTCTTTCATTCTCCTTCGTGGCGTTGATTGGCTGACTCTCCTCGTCTTTTATGTACCCGCCAAAAACCTTAAAAAACAATCTTGATTCTTCAATGTCTCCCACATGACAACGGAAGCTCTCCACCAGATCAGAAACCGTGCTCGCCTTCTTTCAAAGATGTAAGTGGGGGCGACGTGACGTGCGTGTCTTGGGTATGAGCATCTGGCGAAGGGGCACAACCCCCCCCCCCCCCCCCCCCATGACGAACCATCTGAATGGTCTAACATAAAAAAGGGGAGATGACCTCCACGCCTCTGTAAAATCACTATCTTAATTATTAGCTGCTTACCACCATCCTAATAGCGACCCACGAGAGACGGAATACTGAATGTTGATCTTCTTCGTGTGGGAGGGTGAGAGGGAGAGAGACAGAGTGGCACCAGAGTCTTTTTACATCTTATATAAGGGTTATTAGTGAATGCACCATGAGGGTCAATAGAAATGAGACGTTCATGAGAAATGAGATTGCATCAACCTTGAAACGTCACAACAACTATTTCCAACAATTAAAGAAGGGGAAACTACATCAAGTTTGGTTTCTTGCAAACAAAGCAAGGATACATTTTCTGACACGACCAACTCACGCACCGTCATACACCGAGTCCTTCTATTGAGTCCTCGGACGTTCCACACTGACATATTTAAAGACCCCATTAAAACACAAAAGGAAAGCGACCTAGAACCTAGACCTAGTTGGCCAGCTCCTCGACCAGGAAGTCCGCTGTGAAGCTACTGTTGAGTAGGTCTCCCATCGCGAGGCATTCCTCTTCTGTGAGTCCTCGTTCAAGGATCTCCATATACTGCACAAAGGATTCCGTATCTGGTGGCTGCGCACTGGAAATAATTCTCATGGCTCTCATCATCTTTGTTTGTGCGACTGTTTTTGCTGTCGAGCCTCGAAGGTTGGTACGCGCTGCAATTCGAGGGCTGTGCCTCGGCAGACTTACCGGAGGCCTGGCCCTCCTGAGATTGGGTGGAGTAGTTGTCACCGGAGGAGGCAGAGGGTCGGACACCATGGTAGCGAAGCGCTGCTGCGCGCTACCTCCGCTTGCTGTCAGATTTTCCACAATCTATCGACCTGTGGGCATAGCACTGTTAGTGTCCACAACCGATTTCAGTACCGCATTCATGGTGTTGAATACGAGCGCTATAGGCACAAGCGCTGCTGGCAAAGTCCCACCCGCTCGCTGATTTTCAGCGCCACGCGTTGCCGCCTCCATGAGAGCCACGAATCCTGGCGCCCCTGCATCCTCGTCGACCTCATGAGGAGCATCGCTGCCCGCGTACGACCCTGGTGCAACTGAATTCATGGCTGGTCATCCGGCATTATCCATCTGATCACGAGCAACCTCTTGCGAAGTGCCCCCATCTGATCCCGATCGCGCAAACGCCAGCACAGCAAATCCCGGAGGGCCCTCCTCGCCTTCCAGAACTTCGTCACTGATGATGTCTTCAATTTCTTCCATGGGAGCAGATTGAAGTAGAGGGTTTTTGTTTTCCCGGTCCATCACCATACGAGCCACATCCTCACGGTCCAGTTCATCTACGCGAAGTCCTGTCCCTCCTATGTTAACTGCTGGCCCAGAGAGGATTGTGGATGGGCCTGGTGTTAGTCCTTCTTGGGCTGCTTGAGTTGGCCCAACGGTTATCTCCTCACTGTGGAACGGGACTATCCGCGACTGGGAGCCGGCGCCCCGACCCGTTACGCCGTACTGGCGAGGGGGAGCTTCTGGGAAGGTTCGCGGACTCCTCGAGACCTCCTTTTGCCTGGCATTGTCCTCCCTGGCTGCCTGCCACCTTAAAGGTAGCATGCTTACTGGTCTCCATCCTACTGTTGTCGAGAGGCGATTGGACCTTCCTCAACGCGTTGGCCCCGACTCCCGTGATACAGCCAAGTGTTGCAGGTAGGGTTTGTATGGCAAGGTTGGCTTGTAGTACGAAGGAGGAAGACCCATGCGCTACTTTCTGTTTCTTCTCTGCCTCGCTGCTTGTGGACTCAGGACTCAGGCTTTCGGCGCCTGTCTTGTTCTCCTTTCCACCCAGCGACCTAGGGTGAAATGGTTGGGCAAACGGTGAAAGTTTGCTTTTGCCTCTGCTATAGTCCCTCCATTCGATCTCTAGGTCTTGTCTTGCTCCATGGTCATGCACCGCCGGCATATGGATGCCCTGTAGGCCCCACTCAGGGTAATATGGTAAACGTGCCGGAGCAGGTGGGTGGTAGTCGATCGCACACCATCTGGGGATTGTTTGGTGGCATTTTGAATTATCCCCACCCCCTTTGCTTGCCTGGCGGCTAGGAGACATCTCCATTGCCTGTTCTTGCGACCCAACGCATTCTTGCGACCGAACCCCTTCTTGTGAGCCAACGCCACCATCAGAGCAACCATTGAGCGACCTAGTTTCTTCCGCGACCAGAACAGCTTCTTGTGCATGAACCTCATTGTGCGACCTGCTCCCATTCTCCATAATGCGACCAAGCAACCTGTTACCCATTTCTCCAGTGCGACCAAGCGACTGATGAACCTTACGGCCTTGAATGTCTTTACCACCGCGGTGGTTGTTGCGTGACCTGGCCAATCCATTTGCCCTGCGGTTCGTATCTCGACCATTGGACCTGTTGTTGTTTCTATTTGTGTCCTTCTTATGGCAGTGGTCAGTAGGACCTTCTCCATTGTTATCATCATCTCGGTCTCTCTCGGCCCTCCTTTCCATGGCCCAAAGTCTTCATCTGGTGGTGAAGGAGGGGGTGGCAGCTCTTGAACATATAGGATTTTGATTGTCACATTGTAGAATAGTGATAGCTGAGGCGCGCCTGGCTCCGGGAGGAGTGTGAGCTTGTACACCGGAATCATGTTAGGGTGTAGACAAGCCACTACAGCTTTGAACTCACCCACATCGCTTTCGACTCCGTTTCGGGCGCCATTGATAGGATGTTACAAGCTGATCCCAAGACATCCTGCGTTGTACTAAGTAACCATAGATGCGCCGGGATGCCGGTCATGGAAACGTGCACCTTGTAGCGCATTGGGAGCGACTCCCCGCTTGCCCAAGTCTCCTCCATCGCTTCACTTTGAGGAAGAAGCTTGCTACGGGCATGCAAGGTGATCTCAAAACCGCAGCAAGTCACCCGGTTCTTCGAAAATCAAGGGCCACGCCTCTGGCTGCTAAGCATGAACCTGAACAGCAGGAGGTGGTACCTTGAAAAATCGCCAAAGATGATCTTTGATCTCATTGACGGAGACGACCCGCCGGCAGCCCCCAACATCCGCGAGAAGGGCTCTGGACAGAGCTAACTCATTCACATCCACCTCTGGGGTACATGGAACAACACATATTTCTTTCTTGATCCAACCGGAGAGTGAACGCCAAGCTGGCGAATTTTCTCCATCCCGCATCGTCCCCGACCGTATAGGAGGAGGCGGTGATGATGTAGGCGACCTCGTTGACGGGCGCGGCCTCGGCGTTGAATGTTGATCATGCCGGCTAGACGTAGCCAGCGCTGAGTGTGGCCGTGACGGTGAAGAAGGGCTCTGTCACTGAGCTGAGCGTTGTTCACCGCGACTGGAAGTAGTTGTCTGTGTGTGCGACGCTGGTTGGGAGGAGGGGTGCGACACCGGGTTGAGTGCTGCTCCCGACGGCTTGTGGTATTCGGCAACGCGCGTGATGATGGTGGACTTGGGTGCGCCGCTGAAAGTTGCCTAGAGGGGGGGGGGGGGGGTGAATAGGCAACGCTAAAACTTCTCTTCTGCAAATTAAGACTTAACCAAATCGTCAGTCCTACCGGATAATCCGGCACACTGTCGGATACTCCGGACCTGGAGCTACCGGAATATCCGGTACTGTGTCGGACAATCCGAAGCAGGGGATAAATCTTGCGTAATTTGAAACTACGAAGTTTCTTGCAATTCTACTTGAATCAAAAGACTTGTATAGATGCTAGTAAGTGAATCTACACAACAATTGCGGAAGGAAACAAGTAGATACTTAGATCGAGGGCAATATAATGAATATGAGCAATATGAACAAGAACAAGTATGAACAACGAGAACAATCAAAAGATAGACAATTGACACACAATTTTTCTCGCGAAGTTCAGGCCCACAAAGTGCCATACGTCTCCGTTGAGGAGTCCACAAAGGACCGGGTTGCTCTCAACCCTAAACCTCACTCAAATGGTCACCAACCGGTTTGAGTTGCTCACTAGCAAATCCCTTGCGGGAATGGGTAATACAAACTTCCCGGAGCTTCACCACACGAATTGGGAGCTCCCGGGCAACCTCTAGCCGTCTAAGGCAGCAAAGCTCCAAGAGTAACAAATGAATCAAGTGAGATGATGCCACAAGAAGCTCAAAGAGTGGGATGCTTGCTCTCACACAATTCTTCTGCTCTCACACACTCCCTTGAATGAATAACACAAATCTTTGGGTTGGGAATGAGTAGAGAGTGAAAGGGGGGAAGCTTGGTTCCTGTTCTTGCGAGTGGAGACCAGAGAAATGGCCGTTGGAGGTGGATGGGTATAATAG
>CM017445.1:7570955-7794333 GCA_007726485.1 Eragrostis curvula | reverse complement strand
GCTGGTGGCGATGGATAGGCGCGCGTATCCAGTGACGCGGAGATAGGTGCGTGTAACGGACGAGGGGCTCGTGTGAGGACGTGTACGAATCGCACGCGGAGATCGTGGGAGCTCCGATTTATTCTGCGGGAGGACTTGACTGACGACGACGACGATGATCGGATATACGCTCGTGTATCACCAACAGAAGCTGGTCGGATTAGAGTAATCGATCGGCGGGTCGGCGAGCGACGTGTGGTGTCGTGTACGCGTGGAGACAGGAACAGGAGTAGCCACGTGTGCTTCCTGTGAGCGAACGTTGCATCGTCGCTTGTTGGTGTAGCGTGGTCTCCGGGAAAGATTTTAGCGTGATATGATGCTGACTGCTGACATTACGCGTCCATCAACAGGCCACGTGTAGGTCTACGGATAAGCTGCAAACGAAGGGCGGGCAGTCGACCTTGGTCGAAGGAACACTACTGATTTGAACCATCATGGACGGGAGCTACGAAATCGGACGATTTGGTGGGACGTGCCGTCGAATAGTTACCTGACGAAGCTCTTTCTTTTCTGGCCAAGAAGACCAGCAATCCGCTGCCCAATAATTGAGTCGCAAATTGCGATCACGTTTTATGGCTTCGCCCATGATTTAGGCCTAAAGGTCAGGGAAAGTGAGACTGAACCGCCGGATCTTCTGTAACCATACCTGATCGAGTAGCCGCTTTCGTTGCCGAAAGCACATGCTTGCTCGGCAGTAGGCCAGTAGTTGGGTGCCAGGAGTCAGAGAAACTGCTAGGCGAAGCACTCCCGCCCCCACGAAAGGTCTGCAACAACCGTCATTCGAGTCCCCAATTCGTGAAACAATTTCTTACCTGTTGCACCGGAAAAGAGTGATGACCGGATTCGGTGGAGAAAGTCTTAGATTCAGATGAGACTATGGGCGTTGGGCGGAGCTCCGGTGTCTGTCAATGGAGGGGTCAAGGGCGCGGACAGAGCGCAGCGGCAGCTCAGCAATCAGCTAAACAGGCGGGGAAATACAAGTGTGAAATTGGGTTCTTTCTAGTAGAACGCTGATGGGAATGGTTACAGCTCGTTTGGATTGCCACGTGAGGTGGTCCGGAATGATCCGATCCTCCATCCGAACCTGGCGCCGTCATTTGGTTTGCGTCAATCGTCATGGATTGAAGTCGTTCGTCGCGAGGACGTTCCGCGTAACGTTTTGCGCTAGCTGATTTCCTCTCCGTTCCTTGAAAAGTCGTCGGACGAACCCATACTTTGGAGGTTTGGACGATTCCATGCTAGACCAGTCCATTCCGCAAACCAAACGTCCTATAGTTTCTGAATCGAGGTGCGGGTGTGCACTGACGCGAGAAAGCAACGGAAGTGCGGTGGAGTTTGCGTTTCGTGGCGTCTTCCTTTCCTGGGCCGCCCAGGTTCAAATTTGGACAGAGTCGGTTTTCAATCCACCAGAGCCCACCTAACTCGGCCCAAATGTAACTCATCCAGCCCAACCCTAAAAGTTCCCGGCTCTCTTGTCTCAATCCCACCCGGTCCTCTCGTCCCGTCGCAACCGCGAAGCCGAAACCCTCGCCGCGCCGCAGCGAGCCAGCCATGGCCGGAGAAGGCGCCGCCGCCGCCATCGTTCCGGCCCGTGCTGCAGCGCCAAAGAAGTCCCTGAAGGAGGAAAGCGACGACGAGTTCGACAATGTTCCGCTCTCTGTTTCCAGGGGCAAGAAAGCGAGCAATGCGAGCGCCTCCAAGGTCAAGAAGGGGGAGGAGGAGGATGACGACAACGTGCCAATCTCGCAGTCCCGGGCAAAGAAGGTTTGCTTGCCTTTGTCGATTCAGAAGTTTCGGTGTAGTTTTCCTCTGTTTGGGCGGCGATGTGGGGGAAGATGGGTATATGCACAGATTCGCATGATTATATGTTCATAATTTGTTCGTTGGGCTGGTCCGGGCATCTTTTTCAAGTATTAAGGATTCGTGAACGCACGAGCTAATGGCAAGGGCTGGGATTTGCTTTCGGCAACTTTGCCGATTGGGATAGCTTGGGGCTTGTTTGGATTCGGGACATTTCATTCGGAGGTATTGGGATGTGTCTCAATTCGAATCGATGGTATCTCATTGAGGCCTTGCGATTTGCGAATATGATTTCCCTTTCTGTTTCATGTTTAGTATTTCTTTGTCACCCCGAAATTTACGTTTCCATGCCTTTTCAATGAGCTGTACCATTCTTACAAACATAGCATTGTCGCACTTCAGGGAAACGAGAAGCAGAAAAGCACTGTGAATAGCAATGCGAAGGCTTCTAAAGTTAAGAAAGAAGAAAACTACTCCGATGACGATTTCAAGGTTCAACTGTTCATGCCCCGTTGTTCCAGCCATATTTTTGCTTGATTCTCCTTTTTGGTTAACAAGTTTGGAACTTTCAGCCATTGGCGCAGAAGAAAAGTGGAGGCGCTACTGCGAGTGCTAAAACCTCCAAAGTTAAGAAAATGAAAGATGAAGATTTTGATGATGTCAAGGTATGCCATTTCTTTGTTTTATAATTTTTGTTGTTACTTATTTGCTAAGTTAGTTTGTTCACTTGGTGAAGGATGAAAAGAAAAGGAAGAGGACAAGTGTCAAGAATGAAAAGATTGGAACTGGAAAGAAAGATAAGGAGAAGGTGAAGAAAGAGAGGAAGGTGTATGAATTGCCAGGGCAGAAGCACGATCCTCCTGATGAAGTACGATACTCCTAACCTTTTATAATCTGTTGTGTCCAACTTCGTTTGAAGCAAAACAATTAAATTTCTTTTCGTGCAGCGGGATTCTTTGAGGATATTCTATGAATCACTCTACGAGCAGATACCCACAAGTGACATGGCTGCAACCTGGTAAGATACCACATACATATGAGCTTATATTACAAGACAACTAAATGTAGCTATAGCCCGTTGCTTGTTTGGGTTCACACAGGCCAATCTGATGCTTGAGAATCGTCTTGCAAAGCTTGCCTGGCTTTTTTGGATAATATTTCATCTTTAGAAAAATTAGAAGCCACTGTACAGTAAGAAAATTGTGTTAATATCTGGCATTAAACCAATCATGCTCATAATCCATGACCATGTAAACAAGAATCCATGCTTGGTATTATATGTCAAAGCTCAAGGTAATAATTCACACCAATGCTGAATGATTGATTGCTAAAAGCTGGGGACCCTAGCCTGGTGTCACTTGAAAAATTGGCCTACCAGACTAACAGTCTCCAATTTTGAATTTTTTTTTATTTATCATGAGTTACTATCAATCATGCAAAAAGCCGCAGTGTCTGGTATTCAGCTAGTTTTAATCGATTTTTTGGTTTACTTCTTCCCTCAGCATAGGGTATAATATTCCACCTATTCTAATTGCTCTCATAACATTCCAGATGGTAGCATTAACTAGTCAAGTTTCAGTTCTCAAACCTGTATAAACATCGCTTAAACCTGTATAATCATGCACCGCCATTTCATCTTATCAAAGCAAACTGATATCTTCAATTACTCTTGAGATGTGCATAGGTTGATGGAGTGGGGTTTGCTCCCACTGGATGTGGCTAAAAAAGTTTTTGAGAAGAAACAGGGCCAAAAGCAGCTGAAGTCACCTGTCAAAACCACCTCTGTCAAGAGAATTCCTGCTTCTCCAGCCAAGAAGATAACGCCTTCATCCACTAAGAAGACTGCCTCAGCTGCAAATAATGCTGGAAAAACAACATCACAAAAGAAGAGGAAGCCAAATAGTGATTCAGACGACGAGGATGATGACGACTTCATGGCTCCTAGGGCAAAGACCAAAAGGCAGAAAGCCTCTAGTTAGGGCTTAGGCATCTCCTCCTTGGCAACAAGGCGTGTTCCGGCTTGTGCTATATCAGGATAACCGTAACCTTGTAGTGTGAGATTGGGCATCTGGAGCAGAATTACCGGAGCGGAGTGGTAGGCCATTTCATCAGTGTGTAAAAGCAGCTAGTGTTGTTGACTCTGGAGTCTGGAGCACTGATGGCTTTTCAGATGGAGAATGAAGTGGAAATGTTGCGAACTGTGACTGAATGTGCCGTTCCAGTCTATTAGTATTTACGTAGTTATTGCAGAGTGTTCTCAAATTAGTCAATATTGAGTTTGCTGTCCAGTTGGCTTAATCTGTTTGCCCCTTCAAGTTCATTCCCAATCGCTGGCAACTGGAAGCAAAAGTCATCTAACGTCTGAATGTTTTTCAAACATGGTATTGATAACATCTTTGGCTGAACTTTCGATCCCCAACCAATGCAAACTGCAAAATAATTGTATTTCCCATTGAGCAATATACCTGGCCTGAACGCCTTATTCCAAACTTAATACATCAATCGGGTCAACAGACCTGAAGACCTGCATCTTAGCATCCCCTCAGGTTGTAACCAACGTAGCATAGTATGTTGCTGAACTGCAGTGCATCTGTGCGTGTGATCAGACAAAAAGCAGCACACGCATAGGCACTGCTTACATAGAGACAATCCGTTCCCGGTATGTTACTCATCATACATATGCCTTTATTCACTTGGTGTTAATGTCACCATCGGCGCGGCCAACACGTTGGATGAATCAGACAATGGATCGTGCACCACGGTGTTGGTGCAGACGAAGACCGGATTTTCGGTGAGTTGCAGCATCACGGTCCCAAGGATATCTGTCAGCAATTTCTTGAATTCTGCTTCGTCTACCGCCTTCCCATCGCCGGCGTTCGCCTTCTTGATGGCCTCGTCGACCACAGCGTCAACCTGCGTTATGTTGAAAGCATCAGAATCAATGTTCCTACTGAAAAGCATTTGTTCAAATTTGAAATATGTTTCTGGAACGAGTTCAACAAAATGCTGTGCCAATTGAACATAGTTACCTTGTTAACATCACCATAACGTGGCAGTCTTGCTGCATCAGCCATCTTATCAAGTGCAACCGTGAGACACTCCTTGGATGTTTTGTTCTTTTTCTCTGATGATACGCCTTTCCAAACAGAACCCAACAGCTAGGAGAAGAAACAAACCATGCACATAAATCAGTACAGGCATTCCCAAGAAACATCCGAACCAAAGTTATGGATGATGAAAGGAGAAATCAAGAGTTGGCTGTACCTTGTCTAACTCGAACTTGTTGGCCAGCAGCCTCTTGATGCCACTCCCGTCGTAGGTGTGCTCCGTGTGCGCGACGATCACAGGCTGCTCCTGGAGCCGTTCGGCGATGGCGCCCAACAGCTTCTTGAGTTGCTCGAAGAAGCCGTCTCGGGAGGCCGGCCGGTCAAGCTGATCGGCAGGAAGCTGAAGCAATGCCTGCTCTATGATGTTGCCCCCAACCTGTTAGTGTCACAGTACACGCAGCTATCGTTATCAGCAAACGCTTCAATTCATTTCAGGCAGCTACAGAAGAACTTGCCGATTACTGTGAAAGTGTTGGCTTACTTACCCATGCATCTGAAGCCGGTGGCACTCCATCATGGGTGAGCTGCTCAAGAGCGGCTAACAAGCACTGACGCAGAGACACGCCTTCAGAAGCTACCCGTGAGAAAATGGCAGCAGCTTCCGGCTCGTATCTACCGCTGCCGACGAACTCCTTGAGGTCCTCGCCGTCCATGCGCAGGATGACGATCGGGTCCCTCTTGAGTCCGGCCGCCATGCCGAGGAGTACGTCGTGCAGGGCCTCCTGGAACTCGGCCTTGCTCACCACCTCGCCGTGGGACGTTCCATGAGTCAACTCGCTCACGACCTGCACGCCAGCAAGGTTGTGCAGGGGGTGAGAGATCAGCATTTTGTCAGGCAAGCACGAGAAGAGGATCGATGACGCCCAGCCGGCAGCCACTGGTCTTGGAACAAATGAACAGACGAGCCTACAAATATGGACTTCTCTCTCTTATAGCAGTCGGTGAAGAGGATGCTACCAGAGGACTGTTCCAGAGGCATCAGTCGTGCAGCAGGGAAAAACTCCTCAAAAACTAGTAGAACAGGTTTGCACATTTTGTGAATACTGAATTTCTGTTTTCACAAAAATTTGAGTGATAAGCGTTTGCACTTGTTTTCTTTTCAGACGGGATGTTGGACATCTGCTCTAAGTATACTATCTTAAACATAAGAGTTGATGGTAATGGTCAATCTGCTATCACCACTACTCTAACCTTACATTTCACTTTGTTTACCCACATAGCCACTTCACTAATATATACAGAGTGAATGCATTTTTACTACTTAGATTCATTTTTACATCCTATAGTTCCAATTCAGGAATTTAGTATTGGTTTGTTTATCTCATAAACGTTATATGAATATGGAATTATTTGGTTTGTGGTGCCGTGACAATGCACGGGCATTGGGCTATTTCCACAAAAAATTGAGTGATACACGTTGAGCTTCAGTCGAAAGATGTCAACGGCTCAAGATTTGACGTGATGGTTTCGATTGTGACATTTTAGGCTCTGTTCCAGACGCTCCAGTTAATGGAATGCCCGCATGTCTAGGACACCTTGACATGGACCTGGGGGGCGAATCTGCATGTTGCATTGCGTTTAAAACCTTTGGCTCCTTTAGGTCAGGATTCGAGGACGGACATCCTCTCAACAGGTCTCGACTGGTACAGTATTTTTGGTATCATCAACATCGACTAAACTAGTTGAGAGCCCCGCGCGTTGCCGCGGGCAGATATCATTTGCCATGTAAGATAGATAGAAACATGGAATTAAACTTTCAGTAAACATTCTTAGTAGCAAAGTGGAGCTAAAAATTCAAGAAACAAAATGGCATGCTCCTTTAACTGATACAAACTCCACTGATGAAAAGCATTTACATTTGCAAAAACTGGACATCGTAACATGGAAGTCCCATTGGGGAAATAAATCTCTGTACACAAAGATGTCACTTGGATATTTTAACATTAACACAGCAGGAAGCAAGAAAGGCCAGAAATTTGTCTTGTTCAGAAAGTGCAGCTCCTGCGTGCTGGTCACTTCATGAAATCCAAAAACTGATACGCTTCATAAAGAACACACTGATCACATATCTGTAACAAACCACTCTGAGCTGGTGTTGTTGCTAACAGTGCTTTCACCTTGCTCTGAAAAATCTCACATGTTTTGTTATTTAGATAAGGCTGCCATCGCAGGCTCCTAGAAAGAAACTTTGTATTAAAGGAGAACACCATGCATATCATTTCATATTAGAATATTCATTGCCAAAGAAGGTATCAGTTCAAATGCAAATGGAAAACAGAGTATGAGTAAAGTAAACATAGTAACAAAAAACCGTTGAAACTCAAAATATGTGCAAAAGAGTTGTGGCTACATCGATATATACCATCGGAATGACAAAGATGAACCATTTCAGCTATGGAGAAAAAGATCAGTGATGGGGAAAAAAATGTTCCCAATGAGAACAGGCTATGGATCTAAGCAGAGTAGTCTGAATTCATATAGTCTAGTCTATTGCTAATTCATTATTTTGTTACGTATAAGATTTTTCATATAGATGTTTCATGGAGGATCTCCATGTTGTTTCTTATGTGCTGCATACCTTGATAATATATATGTAGATGAGATAAGAAGTATATTCATCGGTCTTTAACCTTGCAACAGTCCATAGCAGCCTGCAAACAACAAATGCACAGTTAGTATGTTAGGCAACAAAAAATCAAGATAGTAAGAAAGGGAATATGGAACCCAAAAAAAAAAAGAAGCATGAGGGCAATAAAGCTTGTACCATATTAATACTATTACTTAAGCTAAATCACTAAAAATCTCTTTGTAGACGACATTGTGAGTACTGTTAGCATGCTCAGCAGGGCTGTTCTCAATCAGAACACGCAGACCATCAGGTGATGTTACCCGCGAGAAAGCGACGTACAGTTGACCATGGGAGAAAACTGGACTTGGCAGATATACACCGACTCTGTCCAGAGTTTGGCCTTGGCTTTTGTTAATAGTCATGGCATATGAAACTCGAACCGGGAATTGACGACGCTTTATTTTGAAAGGCCATCTCTTGTCAACTGATGTAGTCACTATCCTAGGTATATACGCTTTGCTCCCTTTAGCTTTTCCTGTTATAATTACTCCTTCAATTACACGGCGAGTTAGTTGGGTTACAATAAGCCTTGTTCCATTGCAAAGACCCTTTGATGGATTCAGGTTACGCAGCAACATTATCGGAACTCCCACTTTTAGCTTGAGTTGATGGTCTGGCAGTCCACTTACTTGTATTGTGTTAAGAAACTCTGTTGGATAAAGTGCCTCAAGTGTGGCACGATTAGCAGTGTCGTCATCAATACTATCAGAGCTATAATAAGTCATTTCTTCTGTTTCTAGTCGAGATATCATTTGTGAATTGATTTGGGCAGCTATTTCATTAGTTGGTGCTAGAATTGCTCGCTGGCATAAGTATGTAGCCTGATCTGCTATCTCTGAACTATTGTAGACAAAGGAGATCAGTGCTTCAATATTTCTTGATTCGGCAGGTAAAAGCAGGTATTCTGGAATTTTGACCCAGCAAGTGTCATCTTGGCTTGTAGGACATGCCTCAGGGATGGTTCCCTCTCCTATATTAAGCAACTAATCTGCAAATGTTTGAAGGCACTCTCGCTGAACCTCAGACAACGACGGTGACCGTAACCTCATATTTTCTGTCAGCTCCATAACAGTACAGCTAGACCACAAACGGGAACGTGTGATTGATGCACTTAATATTTCTCTCCTTTTTGCATTGGGCAGCACAGGTAGTGTTTGTCTAAAATCTCCTCCAAGCACAACTGTGATGCCTCCAAACTGTTTATCAGCATTCGATGGATCCACAGATGCTAAAATGTCTCTCAATGTCCGATCCAATGCTTCAAAGCAGTGCCGATGATTGACAGGTGCCTCATCCCATATGATTAAAGATGTATTCTGAACCAATTCAGCTAGATGGGTATTCTTTTTGATGGCACAGACAGAGTGTTCTTCTATGTTTAGTGGTATTCTGAAGCGTGAATGCGGTGTACGGCCACCAGGGAGCAGGAGGGCCGCTATACCAGAAGATGCAACAGCCAAAGCAATCTTTCCTTGTGATCTGACATTATTAAGTAAAGCATTCCAAAGGAATGTTTTTCCAGTACCACCATAACCATAGATAAAGAATGTTTGTCCAATGTGATCATGTACTGATTTCATGATAGCATCGTAGATATGTTTTTGGTTCAGATTCAGCTGCCCAAGTTGTTCTACCGCCTCAAATGAAATTTTCTCTAAATCATACATTTTCTCATCTAGCAAAAGTCTATTGCCAATAATGGATGTGCTGCTCACAGTAGGTTGAGGCAACTTGAAATGAGCTAAATTGTATCCAGAATTTTTAAGCAGCCTATCTATTTCAGTAAGCACATAAGGTTTGACATAACAATCAAAGGATGTTGTAGCATGAACATTTGCCGCAGATTTAATTTGGTATGCAAAGTCTTGGCCCATAATAGAAGCACACTCTTCAAATAAAGCACAGGGATTACCAACATCAGAAAAAAGGAGGAGAGTCACAAATAACTCACGTAGTTCGTATGGTAGAGCCCAGTGAGCTGCATCAGTCATTGCAAAGGACCACTCTCGATCATCACCTAGAAGTCCCAAAGCTTGACATGCAGCCTGAAATGTTGGATATTTGTGGCCTTCAACAGTCCGTATATCTGAAAAAGATTTTGCACCTTTGACAATATGTAGCAGCATACGAAGGTAGTAAGAATCCCCTTGGTTAGGGCTAACATGTGCCACCCTTCCAATTCTTCTTTGATTGCCACGACGGTCATCCCAATATTTTCCATCTCCATGCCAAGTGAAGTGTTCAGGGAACTCAGCATATGTAAATTTATCGGCACCAGGAAGGGATCTGTTTGCTTCAAACCATTTAGTGAGCTTTGTGTTTTTATTTTGTGGGTTCTCCAATACTTGTTCTAAATTGTCATCCTCATTGTAGACAATACAATTATCAAATGGTAAGTGGCAAGGAAGCCGCTCAACAGATGGATCAGAATAGTGGATTTCAAACTCGAGCAAACGCCAAGCTGCATCATTAGGAGTCACACACCTGCATTCTAGATAATTACGTATTTCGTCGACCACTTGATTGGAAGACTGATTTGATGCTCTTCTTTGTTGAATGCCAACCTTTGCACAATCGAATCCCTTGCAACAATACTTGAACAAATACTTTTCCATACCATCTCGATTAACCCGTTCCACGTTGATGTGAGCCTGATACTTCACACATAAGTCAACATTGTGAGGGACAACAAACCGATTATCAACATCAATGCCATTTTTATTTGTAGTTAGGCCATTGTTTGGTCGAGCATAGCGAATATGACCATTTGACAACATTGTTGTTCTATCGCAATATTCTTTCGGGTAGTACTTTGAGCATTGGCCATCAACCATGCAGGAACATGATTTATTTGCATCTCCACAAGGACCATGAATCATAAATGATGAGACAGCCTCAAAACCAATCGGATCAACAGAAGGATCTGGAAGCTGTGCTGATATCATTCTATCAATTTCTTCAGCTGTCAATGGACTGCTCTTATCTAACCACAATATGATATGGACATGAGGGAGGCCACGCTTTTGGAACTCAATTGTGTAAACCACTGCAGATAGTATAAAAGAAATAAGGACAGAGATGTTAAAGGTAATAGAAACAGATGTGGGATGTTAAGTAAAAGCAGCAAAGCACCTGCAAGTACTGGACCGAAGAATTTTTCTTTCATAATATCATCCATGAAGATGTCTAGTTTCATATGAAAGACACGATCAACAATGTCAGCTCTATCAATTGGATGTTGGTTTGGGATTCGCGCCAAGGCCTCAATTACTTCTGACCATAAAGGGTTTGATGTAAATGTGATGAACAAATCAGGACACCCATATTTTCGGCAAAGAGCAACACAATCAAGGTAATTCTGATACAAATATCGAGGGCCTCCAACATGAGAAGAAGGCAATATCATTACTTGCCCAGCTTCAGATCCTTTAGTGATGCCATTGGCAACGCTTTGACGAAGTTCTTTATGAGAAGCTGCTCTATACTTCTTCTGGAATGACTTTGTTCTATAGTGGCTGAGTCTAGATTCCTCCATGCAACAGTATAAATCAATGATGTACGCTTGTGTGGCTCTCTTACAACGTAGTGGAGTGTTGAAGTCATCTGCTCTATCATGAAGTCTATAGCAAAAAACCTCCAACATAGTAGCGTGCTTCCGCTTGATCCTTTCTGATCCATGACATTGTCGATACTTAATGTTTTCATGATAACCATCTTCACCATATGGGAATAATATTGGATACTGCATGGCCATAAACTTGCAATGGTTTTCTTGAACTCTGTGTAGGTTGCCCGCTTGATCTTCTACCAGCAAGTCACGACCACCATCACTTTCACCCAAATCACCGACAACTAACCCAACAACCTCAGATGCTACAGGAGCGCTAAAAATATCTCCATGCTTGTCAGGAGAGCCAAACAACCTTATGCGGTACCGATCATCCCCATTTTCAGATAGCCGATCGCGGGCTGCTCTAAATAAGCGGACTATTGGATTATGAGCATCGAACATCTGGATCAGGGCGGCAACAATTTCTTCATTAGGCTTGAAGGTACTATTGCGGTATGTACCGGCCTGCAGCCTATTCCTCAATTCATTTTCAGTATCAAAAATATATAGTTGAGCATACTCAGGGCGACGACCCTCTTTGGGCAGAAGTGAGCCAATGCGGTGACATAGCTGCCCACTTATCTTGAAGATATATGGTCCCCGACCATCATTGACAGAATCTATTACATTCACACCCATGGATGTGAATGCAAACATAGAATTGTAATACCTTATATTCTCAAAGAAATGAGATGACAATGTTCGGTTGGTTCCAGTGAGGAGGCTATACAAAGGTTCTGGAGGCGGCTTGTACGGAGGTAGGATAACCCTTCCTTCTCTGCAACATTTTGTGTATCTTGGTTTTGTTGTGTGACGGCGCCGGTCGATGCGCTCTTCATACCAAAATAGTGCGCCACAATATTGACATACACAACTTGGTGGTCCAAGATTCAGCGGTGAGAAGATTGTGCCTGGAAGTAGGAAAAAGGAATATCTGATTTCAGATGCGCATGCAGCATATATAGAAGGCAAAAGTAGAATGAGGAATGGAAGCATATAATCTGGCAGCTGATATAGTCACCAATATTCAGTTGTCGAGTATTGAAATACCATGTATTGAGATCGAGTATTGTTCACAATCCTTGGAAATCGCTTCTTCAAGACCAACATCAATGACCAATTATAACAGATCCGAGAGTATTCATCACGAAGGATGCAACAGATCCGAGAACATTCATCATCGAGGGTATAACAGATCGGAGAGTATTCAACATCGACGGCACAACAGATCCTTGAGTATTCATCATCGAGTATGGTAGCATAAATAGTCTGCAAAAGCACGCGCCTGCTCATTGGTTTATCAAAAACAATAACAAAAAGATTTTGACTGAGAAGGTAGATAATGAGTCATTAGAGAATAACTCAATGTCTATGGCCAGCCGAAGATAAAGTTAGGGTAGTCTAGAGATGAAACTCCGCATGAACCAAAAACAGAGGCAGATCAAGAAAAAGGAAAAAGAAAAAAGAAAATAGGGGAAAAAGAAAGAGGAAGAAAAGAGAAATAAGGTGACGAAAAGTAGAAGACCAAAGGGTTCAGACGGAAAAAGGGCAAGCTAAAAGCATACACAGCATGTATAGAACACAAAAATAGCATGAGGAACTGAAGTAAATAATTTGGCAGCAGATATAGTCACCGTTATTTAGATGTCAAATATTGGAATCCATGTATTGAAATCGAGTATTGTTCACAATCCTTGGAAACCACATCTTCGAGACCAGCATCAACATCCAGATACAACAGATCTGAGTATTCATCATCGAGGCATAACATATCCAAGAGTATTCATCAGATACAAACGCTCTGCAAAAGCATTTGCCGTGCTCATATGTGCATTAGTAACAGTAACAAAAGAAAATGACTAAAAAGGTAGATAAAGAGGTATAAGTGAATAACTTACGTCTATGGCCAGACGAAGATACTTGCATGTTAGAAGGTTGCTGCTCATCTTCATCTACTATGAATAGGAGGCAGCAAGTGTCAACTTTCTATCCAAAAGGAAATAAGTCATGGACGGACATATTGAAACGCACCTTCATTGATTCTCGAGCATGATGGCTCACTCAACCGACAGGACACAGAGGATTTACGTTTAACATGTAATCGAGGAGAGGATACCCTATCAGGTTGGCCTAGATCTGAGTAAGAGGAGGATGACAACATCATTGACAAAGCAACACAGTAGGACAAATATAGGAATACAGAGGGCATATCTTTTCCATATATAGGAAGCAACAACACTAATCAATATGAGGGATACGAATGCACAACAAAGGCAACATGAAAGAATGTAAGAAACTCTGAGGACATCATTCGTACCGGAAGTGTGAGTGTGCAAGCGCCTTCGTATGCGACGGGTGGACTCAAAGTTAAAATCCGTAGGGAAGTCACTGGAAGAGCCGGGTGCTCCATTCAGCATAGCATCACTGGTAGGAGGATCTATAAACAAAACATAGCAAATTTATATGTGGTTTTAGTAAACTGAAATTGTTAATCATCTTCATGGGCACATAAATGGCAGTGCAGAAAATTTATCAATATCCCCGCGGAATATCATTAGCCAAGGTTGGATCCATACCTCTATCACCTGTTTGGCTTGACAATATATCCAACCGGCAAGAAGATGTTTGCGCTTTACGTTTGGTACGGGGCTGGTGGGTATTGTCTGCACCATGTAGCTCGGGCAAATCTGATAAGAAGCAAAATCACAACAACAAAAAAATTATGCGTTATGGAGGCAAGGAAAAAGGAAGGGCCGGAAGGCATAAACTTTGAGTTTGGCAAGCATACCAGCACACAAACGCCGTCGTACAGGTCGATTAGCTTTAAAATTGAAATCTGTAGGAAAGTCCTCCAAATAATTCGAGTGGTCTGCTCTCGACACACCATCATTTGCAGAGTGGGCCTCTGGAATGAGACAAACGGCACAGAAAAGTATATTAAATTCAGATATCAACAAAAGGAGGAGCTGTAATCATCCACAAGGACACATAAACATTCTGTCACGACAGACTCATACCTGAGCATATCGGCATAGGATGCCTACGTTTATGACACCGGTTAGGTGATGATGCTTCGGGGCGTACAGACATGTTCTGAATGTGAGCAAAAAAGGCAGTTAAAACTGAGAAGACCAAAAAGGCTAAAACGACAACCAAACCTCAAGGAGGAAGCTGCATGGACCTTATAATTGCTATAAGGGGCAAGGGCCAACAGATGCCGGCATGATCTGAATAACACAGCACAAAACTATACGAAAAATCAAAAAACAAAGGGACCAGCTGCATACTATTGTTGCAGGTCTGAAACTTTAAGCTCGCATTACTCTATGTGGCAGCAAGCCATATGAAAGGCCAATATGGACTGAGAAACAATATATTCAACAGGGGAAATCGATGATGTTCTGCAGGTAGCCTAATCTATGTCATATTTCCTCTTGTGCCTACCCTGTGAACTGGGCACAGGGAAACAAAAGCAGCATGACAGGATACGGTATAACATTGTCAAAATAAGCAACCAAGACTGATTTATCATCTGGGCATTCAGTCATTAGGTTTGTTTCCAGCAGGAATAATGCTGGCTGGTTTCCAGGTTTCTAGGCAAAAGAGAGGATAGCACAAACTATTACAATAAATTACCCGTAAGCAAAGAAAGAGACAAAAAATAAGTGATAAATAAAACAATGGTGTCTAAATAAAAAAAACGTGAGACTGATGAATCTGTACACTAATCTAGCAAGGAATTAAAGCATCTTGGAGACGATTAGCCCATGAATTCGTGGCTATACTGCCTCCTTTCTCTTATTTGCCCAGGAAAGGCAAAAATCAAAAGCTGAACGGTAATGAGGCAGCATAAAAATAGCACGCGAATAAGGGAAGGAAGAACTAAATGATTTTTACCTGTGTATTCTGAGCTCGTGGATGCTTCCTCGGTCTGCTCCCTTGACGACGGCGACTGCAGCAGCGCCTGGGCAGCTGCACGAGAGGGCCGAGGAGGGGCAGCGCGAGGGTGCAGAGATGCAGAGCAAGGGAGCAGCTGCGGCACCTCCACCGAGCACACCTCTCATCCACAGTTCCACACCAGCGGCCGCGGCAATCGCAGGGGCCACGGATGCGCCGAATCGACGGAGGAAGAGGACGCCGTGGGAGCAGGGAGAACAACTTGGGTCCCCCGACGGAGGGAGGAGGCGGGGGAGTGGAAGGCGGACGGCCGCCGCCGTGGGGAAGCAGGCGACGCCGGCGAGGGCGATGAGGATTGGGGATCGGGGGCGACCAACGCGGACTCGCAGGTGCGCGAGAGGCAGGCCTCCCGCGGCGCGGGTAGGTAGGGGATCAGTGGCGCGGATCAGCCGCGCGGGGCACCACGGATGGCCAGGATCGAAGCAGAGGTAGGAACAGTAAACAGTAGCGCAACAGTAAAACAGTGCCTTGACGGGAGAAACTAAAGGTTCTATATGATATGATTACAGATTTCAGCCACTGTCAACACAGGTGCCACCATGTTCCCAAGCTTCCACACCTGTGCTTGTACACCAGCACGCGTCGCCGAGATGCCACGTGCCTGGGAGCCCGATGGCATCCCGTCCCTGGCAAGGTCGCACCACTGTGGGAGCTTCAGGCAGGCCGCATCCCTACCCCGCCCGCGGCTCCATGTGCTATGGGCCAGGATGTGATCGATGATGGCAACATGGAGATGGGTCGCGATGCAGCAACGACGGTCAAGCGCATCGATGACAATGAGGAAATAGACTGCAACGCCGCAGCGCCGCAGCGGCAGTCCATGGGCCCCATGAAGTATTGCAAAAAAAAATGTGCCCCATGAAGTTGTTCCCATGGGACAGGAGTGTAATGGAGCTCAAAAAAAAAAAAAAAGAGACAGGAGCGTAATGATTGACTAACATATGAGCAATATATCAGTGGGTTTCCTGATTATTCCTTATTTTGCATCTTATATATTTCACAAATAATTCAGGTAGGAACAGTAATTTTTGATTTGGATAGGAGAGTGTAATATGGCTTTCTGGAGTTTGAATTGAACCTTCATTTGCGAACTACCTATCCCACCAAGAAGGCGTGGCTGCATCCTTGCACAACCTATAAATGGCCAATTGGCTTGACGGCCTCACGCGAAGGAAACAGGAGAGGCGGCGGTGGCTCATTCAGAAAAACTTGGCCGGCCACCTCAAGGCTCATCCAGTCTGAAGGGGAATAGATCAGCTGGTATTGGAAGCTGAAAACTAAATGGGCCAGCTGCCAGTACATTTGATAATAATAGACCATTTGATTTTATATTTGTTGTACATGTTACTACTTTCTGAATGGGATGTCCAGAATACAAGTAAAAGCTTTGGTTGCATTTATATATATACTACTACAAAACAAGTGAAATACCACAGTAAATGTTTTTGCAGCATACATATAATAAAGTGATTCCTTTTTTTGCGGGGATAATAAAATGCTCCTTGAGTGTTGAGAATTTATAAATACTGCAACACGAAGATGGAGAACTACACCATCGAGAGGCATGTGAGGAATCTTTAGTTTGGCTACCAAAGTTTGAAGTAAGTAAAAAATAAGAAAGATGTAATCTTTTGTGTTGTCAGATGTGGATGCTAATTGCCGGGTTTAATTACGTAGCTAGGCATGTGAGGAATCTGGACTAGAACTATGATGATAGCCATCGACACCACTGTAATCCAAAGTAGGAACTTCCTTACTCGTATCACATAGGAATTGGAAGCAGTAAAGGGATCGAGGATGGCGGCGAGTCCCCGCCCGACGGCGGAAGAGCCTGCGCGGCAGTGAGAGTGTGCTGGCGGCGCGCGTCGACTCCGAGTGGGCACGCACGGTCGAGGGCCGATTCCGCATGCGGGGGCACGATCGTGTGTTGTCGCACTCGGTGATGGCCAGGCTGCCAGCGTCTCCGCTATGGAGGAGAGAAGTACCAGATGGTGGAACAGGAACAGTCAGAGTCACAGGAACGGTCAGTGAGCTGTGGCTCCTTTGCTTCGCATCGCTCGACGCACGCGACGATGATCGGATCTTCAGTAATAAGATTACAGCTTTTCAGCCACCGTCAACACAGGAGCCACCGTGTTCCCAAGCTTCCACAAATGCGTTGTACACAAGCATGCGTCGCCGAGCTGCCACATGCCTGCAAGCCCATGGCATCCCGTGGCGACGCCACCTCTGACCGGCCGCGCGATGGCGCACCGCCGTGGGAGCGTCAGCCCCCCGCCCCCACCCCCCCCCCCCCCCCAACCCACCCTGTCCCGCGGTTCCATGTACATAAATGGCCAGGACGTGATCGATGACGGCAACAAGGAGATGGCCCGCAATGCGGCAAGGACGGCCCAACCCATCGATGACAATGAGGAAATAGACAACAATTTGGCAGCAGCGGTCCATGTGCCCCCATGAGACAAGAGTGTAATGGAGCTCAAAGAAAAAATGAGACATGAATGTAATGGTTGAATAACACATATGAGCAATAGATCAGTGGGTTTCTTTGATTATTCCTTATTTTGCAACTTATATATTTCACAAATTCAGGTAGGAACAGTAATTTTAGCTTTGCAACTTATATATTTGACAAATGTATTATGGCTTTCTGGAGTTTGAATTGAACCTTCATGTGTGAACTGCCTAGTAGGAGTATACCCCACGCATACATGTGTGAACGGTATAGGAGACAAAACGAAGAGGGCGATCTCCTAATTCAGGAATAGTGAAATATATGTGTGCTTTAATTAACCAAATGTGGAGCTAGGCGTGAAAGGAATCAGGATTGGAAATATCACTGGCCAGCACAGATTAGCTGATCGGGTCATCGGGATAAGGGCGAATACTCGACTTATCACACGCATACGGCGCTGGGTGATGGAAAGTGTGAAGTAGCAGCAGTATAAGGGCAAAGACGGCCATGACTTCTTAAACAACAAATCTGCCATTTCTGATTTACTTTCCACCCTAGAAGGGAAACCTGTGGTTTGCCGAGTGCTACAGGGGCACTCGGAAAAGCCACTCTAGCACTCGGCAAACTCTCAAGTGTAACACTCGGCAAATAGGACACGGCAAACTTTTCTTGGCAAAGAGCTCTTTGCCGAGTGTTTTTTGTCGGGCACTCGGCAAAGACTTTGACTAGTGCCACAATACACTCGGCAAAGAAAGACACTCATTAAAGTGTGTATCGAAAAAACATAAAAAAAAATAGGAAAAATATTTTTTTTTTTAAATGAGGAGATGCCCTCACCCGCCAGCCACAAGTCCCAAGTCATCAAGTCTCAAGTCACGGTATTTTTCGCATACTATGCATCGGGCAGGATTTGAACCCATGACCTCTCCTTCGCGCAAGATCATATGTGCTCTTATTCCCTTTTGATTCTACACATATTAGACTAAAACCGAGTGTCAATTGCTTGTTTAAAGACCCAAACGAATTTAAATTAAAAAGTTGTTAACTACAAAATTTCATACTTTTTGAGATCTACAACTTTCATTTTAGTCGTTTCTTCATATGAGGTCGTTTGCAAAATTTGAATTTCAAATTTGAACTCTTTCAAACTAAGTTTTTTATGACAAGATGATTTCAAATAAAAAGGTTGTCAACTACAAAGTTTCATAACTTTTCGAGATGTCAACTTTTATTTTGGTCGTTTCTCTATCTGAGGTTGTTTGAAAAATTCAAAAATATTTGACGAAAAACTGTAAGGGAGTTCCCCACAACACATGCCATTTTCATTTATCAGAGTATATTTACAAGAAGCAAGAAGGAAAATGAAGGGGGAAGCTAAACTAACCTTAGACTACCAGCTAACTGAACTTACCAACTATCTGAACCTACTATGATACAATAGAAAAATTCAAAATTTATATTTAAGAAAATTCAAACCTCTATTTCGTTAGCAAAATCAATTGAAATAAAAAGTGTAGATCTTAAGAAGTTATACAACTTTGTAGTTCAGAGATTTCTGATTTGAAATAATTTAATACATCAAAAAATTAATTGAAATTTTATTTCCCGAGTGTAATAAGAAAAACACTCGGCAAAGGGTCATATTTGCCGACCGTACACCAAAGCACTCGGAAAATGCCCATCTTTATCGAGTGTTTTTTTTTTGCACTCGACAAATAAATCTTTGCCAAGTGTATTTTTAGACACTCGGCAAAGACCTTATTTGCCGAGTGCCCGAAAAAGACACTCGGCAAATATCGGATTTCCCGTAGTGCAAAGCGGTAGCTATGAACACCCATGCAAAGATGGAGAGAGATTAGCAACGAAAGCAAAAGAAAAGAGACCAGTAGTAGCAGATACATATGTGCCGCTGGCAGCATCACGCATTATGCCACTGATCAATGATCTCTTCCACAGCACCCGCATAACCATGCGAGCTAGCCGCCAGTGACGAGCATGGACAATTTTAACGCATTGTGGCTGGTTTCCAGCGGACCCAACCCTGAATATTCAAAAGTGGTACAGCCGGTGATCAAAGGCGATGTACTGTTACCAATGTTGTGGATGTAACGCCAAAAACTCGAACCCGTTATAAAAGAAAAAAAATCTCTGTGTATTGCTGCATAAAGTACAATGCAGAGTAGATACCACAGTAAATGTTTTTGCGACATATACATATATTAAAATGCCCCTTGAGTGCTGAGCATCTATAAATACAGGAACACGAAGATGGAGAACTACGTCATCGAAAGGCATCACTTAACTTCTCCGTATATCGGCTACCAAAGGTTGGAGGAAGGAAAAATATGGAAGAGGTAATCTTTAGTATTGTCAGATGTGGATGCTAATTAACGGGTTTTACCTAGGTAGGCATGTGAGGAATCTGGACTAGAACTCTGATGATAGCCATCGACGCCACTGTGATCCCAAGTAGGAACTTCCCTTCTCGTCTCACATAGGAATTGGAAGCAGTAAAGCGATCCAGGATGGTGGCGAGTCCCCGTCTGACGGTGGAAGCAGGAGCCTGCACGGCAGCGCTCGTGCGCGGGCGACGCGTGTCGACTCCGAGTGGGCACGAACAGTCGAGCGCCAATTCCGCATGTGGGGGGCACGATCGTGTGTCGTCGTGCTCGGTGATGGCCAGGCTGCCAGCGTCTCCGCGATGTAGGAGGGAACTACCAGATGGGTCCGCATCGCTCGAGTCACAAGACCTGTCAGAGTGGCCCTTTGCTTCGCATCGCTCGACGCACACGACGATGAGCGGACCTTCAGTAATACTTTCTCTGTTTTTAAATTATTATCGCTGTTGATTTTTTTATTTACATTTGATCTTTTGTTTTGTTTAAAATATTTGTTTGAATATGCAAAGTTATATATATGTTATGTTCAAACTTACTTTGGAGATGAAACAAATGATAACAAAATATATGGTATTTTCAAATTTTTTTTGAATAAAACAAATGATCAAATATAGTAAAAAAAGCCAATGACGACAACAATTTAAGAATGGAGGGAGTAAGATTACAGCTATCATCCACCGTCAACTTAGGAGCCACCGCGTTCCCAAGCTTCCACACCTGAGTTTGTACACAAGCATGCGTCGCCGAGCTGCCACATGCATGCATGTCGATAGCATCCCGTGGCGCCGCCGCCCCTGATGACCGGCCGCACGATGTCGCACCGCCATTGGAGCATTTGGCCAGGACGTGATCGACGACGGCAACAAGGAGAATGAGGAAATAGAAAATATCGCGGCAGCGACGGCCCAGCGCATCGATGACAATGAGAAAATAGGCAACAACGCGGCAGCAAAGGTCCATGTGCCCCACGAAATTGTTCCCATGAAACAGGAGTGTATCATGGGACCCATGAGATCGACAGGAGTGTAATGGAGCTAAAAAAATGAGACATGAATGGAATGATTGACTAACTTATGAGCAATAGATCAGTGGGTTTCTTGATTATTCCTTTGTAACTTATGTATATTTCACAAATTCAGGTAGGAACAGTAATTTTAGCTTTGGATCGGAAGAGTGTATTATGGCTTTCTGGAGTTTGAATTGAACTTTCATGTGCCAACTGCCTAGTATACCCCACACATACATCATGTTAGTTACATTTACTCGATGAATTCGTTGGAGAAAATGCAGCAATTATGTTTGTGAAAAATAAGTTTGATAGAGAGAAAATTAAGTGCAGAAGTTGGAAAAAGAAAGTTCACTCCTCTTCAGTCAGACAAGTATTCTCCGACCCTCTGTCCCACCAGCAAGACGTGGCTGCATCCTTACACAACTATAAATGGCCAGTGCCCGTCTTTTCTCCACGCAAAGACATAAACGGCAGTCTTGATGTGACAAGTCGCCATTTGTATAGCAGATAGCTTTCGTCTCCTTGACGCACCAGAAAACTTCTTCCCCTTATGAAAATTCAGTTTGCAGCAACTACATGCAGAAGAAACAAAGTATTTTTGCAAAGAGGATATTAAGAATGGTAGGTATTGGGATGCACACCGTTACTTGTCAAAGTGAACTGGCTTCACGGATTGGATCTTGCTGGAATTAACCACGCCGTGGATTCCTTCTGGGGCGTTTGCGTCGCGTGCGTTGCGTTGAGTTGTTTGTGCGTGAGGCGCGTTGAGTTGGTTGTGCTTGACCCGTTTGAGCATATCTGTTGGTGTCTAGTTGGAGATCGTCGGTGTCGAGCGCGTACGCGTCTCTTGCAGGAGCGTGCGCTCGTGAGCCGGGTACTGTGGATTGATGAGACATGGTTGGGCGAGTAGAGTCCGAGCTCCGTGTGTTAAAAACACTGGAAATTTTAAAAAGTGACTCCAGCACACCCCAACCGGGACCTCCCCTCAGCTATCAACGCCACACGACTCTGTTCATGAGAACAGCTGCTTGACATTCTCGCACACGAGCCTCTCAACTTCTCAAGGAAGAAGATACTCGTTAATCATTATCTCCCCACAGCGCGAGCCGTGTCGCATTCCCACAAGCGTTTGGAGTTGCTGCCACTGCCTCATAGTAAACAGGGAGCAACCTCACGCGCCAGAGCTTCTCAAACTCCGTTGGCGCCCGATGTAGTTCATCAGTATCTTGAGTCGTACGCTCCGCAATCCATTGTTCTGCACCGAGAATCCTCTTACGCAAGAAGACGGGACAGCGGGTTATCTATGCGAGAGGCGGGTTCTACGGGTCGGCCATGCAGCGGGTTGGGTGGTCCTAGGGTGTGTTCGTTTCACCGTTTAGACCCCTCTAAAATTTAACTCTAAAGAGAATCTTATTATTTAAGAGTATTAAATAAAGTCTAATGACAAAACCTTTTTACAGATTGGTACATCTTTACGAGACGAATCTAATGAGCCTAATTAATCTATGTTTTGCTACAGTGATGCTACAGTAAATATCGTCTAATCACGGCTTAACTACCCTCGTTAAATTCGTCTCGCGATTTAGAGGGGGGGTTCTGCAGTTAGTTTTGTAATTAAACTTTATTTAAGACAAGATTCTTTGTGTTTAAACCCCTCTAAATTTTAGACTCTAAAACGCCGAACACGCCCTAGTCTTTTCTCTTTTTTCTTCATGGTGAATAGTCTGTCTTTTCGTTCGTTTCATTGCTTCTGAGTTCTCAGGAATGGATTGACCCTTCCAAACATTCATGCATAAAGTAATATAATTTCTGAAATTCCACAAGGTCTGATGGGAAGCTTCCAATACCAAAATTTAAATATTCCAGACCCATTTTTAACTTCTTCACAGCGGGTTTATCTAGCTATCACTGGCTCTTTGCAACTCATTTTCGTATAAATTACGAAGTATTATCTGTATTTTCTTTTTCTTGACGTTGGGAAGCATATTTAGAATATTTTTGTACCAACTAAGCAATACTGACATCAATAAATACAAAAAACAGAGTTAATACTGATATTTCAGAAATCCAACGTGAATGTCGGCTGACAATTGAAGGTCATTGGCATGTAGGTGAACCATATGAGGGGGTAATGTCAGAAATAGTGCAGCATAAATAACACGAAACAATGAACCCTGAATTCCATCATCCTCGTGTCTCTTAGTCGCTGGAAATAGAAACTTATAATGCCTATAAACTGGCTTATTTGTTTCTCGGCTCTTATCTGCAACCAAAGAACTGGCAACAGTGAACTGTGCTCACTTTCTTTCATGCCCACGGTGGAAATTAGTTCTTCCCTGTCTAAATTTCTCCCAGGTTACATTATCAAGATAAGGATGGTAGGTATCAGGAATCTGGATCGTTACATCGATTAGAGATAAACAGTGTGCATGCTTCTTCATTTCCTGGACACGCCGTCTTCATGATTCATTGTAGTTTCAAGTGTAACCTGAATGGTTATCTATTGAGCTAGCAGACTCATCCTGTGTTGTGGAAGAAAGTGGTAGAGCCAAATTTGACTCTCCTTTTACTAACTGTGAAATGAAGAGTGTACACTAGATGTATCTAGAATGACTGCTGAGTACACCCATTACTAACTCCGGTTAACTAATATCTTGCTCTAGTATTATGATAACTCTCATGCACCAATAAAGCAGCCTACATATCTCATCTTCACTAAAACAGAGATGAAACCAATAGAAATAATCTAGCAGAAAGTGGTGGCAGCAACTCTTTTTGTTCCATGATGAACATATAAAAGTCGTCAATATGAGAATTTCATTCAGTAATTTGGTCCAAGGCATTTGAACCAGCAAAGAAGATGGTGTCTCCTGACTGCATTAATCCCTTATGTCTCACTCATGATCGTATTCGATGGGAGAAGCACTTTTCATTTCACGTGGAAACACATACTAGAGGTAGTCAAGGTGATGCAGTGTGGCACAGAAAGGACTATATTGAAAGAACTACATTGATTCACAGGGCTAACGTATAGATTTGGAAGAAGTTCAAACGGAAAATAGTGCCACAGAAAACAATGATTAATATATGTCCTCGTAAGTATCCTGAAAAGAACAGCACCTATATTTTTCAAATGCACAGTGCACTCCGTCATATGGCCCAGTGCATTGAGATCCTAATAGTCTATAGCTGAAGCGGCAACGCTTCCACCGATCCACAGCATTCAGGGCGACGTGGAAACTTACCGTGGGAGCACGCCGTTTCCGGTGGTCGTGGCCGCCTTCCGCGGCGAGCACGTTGCCGCCCTCAAGTCGGTTCGCTTGTTGGGCTGTGGGCCACCAACCTAGACAGTCATGGCGAGGTGACGTAGTCGACTCGGCCGTCTTCAGCCGGCATGGGCCGGCGGCGCCGTACGTCGGCCTTGCGGCGACGCGAGGCGTCGGTCGTTGGAAGCCCACGCAAAGGCCAACCCAGCCCGTGTCTGGCCATGATTTTCGTGCCCACACCTTCATCCACGCCGACTGCGCCCGTGGCCCGCCGGTCCACGCCCTCAGCCATGGGTTGACTGGTGGTGAGCCTGGCTTCGGTACTAGGCCATCCATCGGCAGCGAGGCGAGGCGAGGCCGTTGTCGATGTTCTGGCCGACGCATTCAACAACCGTGAAGCCGCGTCGTCTCCAGCCCATCGTGGCCACCTCCACCGGCCGCCGCGATGCGTCCGTACGTCGGTGGACGCCGACGGACCGAGCGTGGGCTGCGCCGCGGGTCGCCGCAAAGGTGGGCTCCCCTCGAGCGTCGGTTGCCCGGCGTAGCTTCGAAATCAGCAGATAGATTGGTGGAGAGGAGAAGAGAGATGCCTTTGGGCGAGGGATCTTGATTCTTCCAGTTGCAGCTAGAGACCTGCGGCGGGTGTTGGCCAACCTCGATTGCAGGGAAGGGGACAGAAGAGGAGCAGGTAGAGAAGGTAATGGGGATGTCCTTTGCGGCTGGAAGGAGATGAAAGCTTGGGGAGAATAGCTTTGCCGTGTTGTGTTTTGGTGAGCTGAAGAGGGTGAACGCGTGCGAGGCAAATCAGCAGCAGAGGTATCATGAGGCTCAACAAAAAGATGAGGAACTTCAAAGAGGCCGGGGTTAGCGCTGCAAGCGGGGCGGGTTGCGGGTGCCCGCGCCGCGCGCCGCATCAGCCGCAACGGCCGAAGAGGGCTGATGCGGCGGCCCGCATGCCGCCGCTTGCTGTTGGTGGGCTGCCGATAGCCGCCGCAAGCTCCCGCGCTGGGTCTTTGCATGTCTGCCGCTCCGGGTTTGCTTCGCACGCGTGCACTGGACAGCGTGGCGTCGGTGGCCGGCCGCGCAGCCGCGGATGGCCGCCATCCTCGAGGCGCTCGAGGACATGGCCGTCACTGTCGAGCTCTGGCCGGCCAACGCGGACCGGAAGGCATCTCCAACAAGATCCGCGTCGACGTCGAGCTCGATTCCGCCGCTGCCTTCTCGCATGACGACGCCGCACATGGTCGCCGCAGTCGCGATATCCCCGACGGCTTGTCCTCGCCCTCCTCCGCCAGCTTCAGGCCTTCGGCAGCTGCCCGCCGCCGCAGCCTCCTCCCCGTCACAGCCACCGACGCATCGAGTCTTGCGGATTGCGGCGCCGCGAGTCCCGCGAGCCGCGCCGCTTCGGCCCGCATCGACGAAGCGGGCGCTTGAACGGTCGTGTGCGGGTTTGCGGCGCAGGACAGCCCGACGGCGTTGCGCCGCGGCCCGCCCCGCTTGCAGCGCTAGCCGGGGTGGCATGAGGCCATGGCTGCCTCGCGCAATCTTGGCGAGCCGTCGCACGGAGCGGGATGACGCTGGACTGGTAGCCTTGGGCAAGCCGAGCGAGGCAAAGCAGTGCGCCTGGCTTGCAGCTGTGCTACTGCGCTTTGGAAAAGCGATGGAGTGAGCAGAGCACGAGAGCGCAATTTTGCTATACTAGACTTCACAGGAGTAACGTTTAAAAAAAAAAAAAGACTTCACAGGAGTAAAGAAATGAGTCATGGCGTAAAGAGATGTGGTGACCAGCCAGCAGCAGGTGGCAGCAAGGACGGCCATGTGGCTTCCTGGGCTCCCGTGCGAGTGCCAGCGAGAAGAGAAGAAATAGAAAAGAAAGGAGAGCATGCAGTGTTCTTTTGTGCCGCACACCATGCGCTATTTTTTTGTCCCGCTATTTTTGATAGCCTACAAGACTGATTGGCGTAACAAGAAGAAACGCAGTGAACGAGACTAATAGTTACAGTCAGAAAAACGGGCGCGGCGGAGCGCCCCTCATTTTCTAGTATGTCATATTGCCCATAGCATTGAGATCCTAATATTGACGTATAAGTGAAGTGTCCACATTCGACTTATTAGACTTTTTTGTGAGTTGATCAGTGCATACTGCATAGTAACTTTCTCATGTGCAGTGCAGTCACATTAACCCACAAAAATTTGTCTGAGTTAGAATCCTACTAAGAACTATTTAATAAAATAAATTATGGCTACACTCCTGTTAGCTTAGGCTTCTGAAGCACGAGAAGGGCATCCGCGTGACGTAAGTGTTCAACTATAAGCGAGTCGTTCATCTTTCTATTGTCAACTTAGGCTTCGGGTTGAGTTGGTTGGTGCATGACATGTTTCAGGGCAAAGACGGCCTCATTAGTAGTATTAAAAAAAAATACAATGAACCTGAAGGTAAGCCCTAGGTAGTCCATGTTTGTCCAGCTGGCTAAAGTATTTTAGCCAACTAAACATTAACCAGCTAATATTTAAGAGGTACCTGTTTGTATATTGGCTAATGTTGCTGGTTTTTTTTACTTTTCTTGCCTTTTTTCTGTGTAGCCAAGTTTAGGAGGGTTGAGGTGACTAGGAGCGAGCTAAATGTTTTTAGGAGGAGGGCTGAGGTGACTAGGAGCGAGCTAAATGTTTTTAGGAGGTAAGCTGGCTAAGTTTAGAAGGGTGTTTAGTCATCCGTTTGGATCCAAATTAGCCTTATTTGTTGGTGCTGGATGCAACACAAGAAGTGATAAGAATCTTTAGCACGTCAAGAATGCAAAATATGCTCATTACTAGCTCAGCATAGGTTAACTTGAAGGCTACTGTTCTTAATAACTTCATAACTATGCAAATGTGCTTAACAATGCGTTAAGTCATTGAATACAAGTAGGTTCTAGCCGGTTGGAAAAGGTCACTGACTGGAATGTTTAGAATATTTGGCTAATTAACCATCCAAATATGCTCATCAAAGCTGATATGGCGTGATGTGTTTATACTCTATACGAAAATGAACCTGGACAACCCACTGCCACGTCTCCCTGACAGGTTCCTATTTGTGGTGCAAACTTCCAAGAAATAAAGCACCATATACTCGCAATAGCATTTTGTTTCTTATATAACAGGGCGCAATACGAACAGCCAAGCAAATGATGCAGCGAGATTCGCACCAAAAGAAGAGGCGAATAGACCAGTAGTATCAGGTACATATGTGGCGCTGCCAGCATCCATTGCTACTCATGCCTCTTATGGTCTCTTCCACAGCGTCCGCAAAACCATTTGATCGACTAGCTAGGGATGGATGTGAGGCTTTGCTTGGCTTGGTCAAGTTTGATTGCCTAACCAGCTAGATCGACTAGGCTTGTTAACCGAAGGAGCTAGAAACTTAGCTTGGCTTGGCTTGTTAAGCTCGCTAGGTCTCACAAGCTGGCTATAAAAGAAATTAGTGTAAAAGTAGAGATATTATATCAAAATTCATAGAAAATTAGGATAGGAACCATGTTAGTTATGCCTTAAATTGAGATGAACATCACTTAACTACAAATTTTTTTGACTTGGGACATTGACCACTATAGTATTCAGATTTGTTTGTTAAAATGTTCAGATTTGTTTGTTATAATGTTGAATCAACCCAAACCATATGACCAAGCTGACCCAGCTTACGAGCTACCTCTCTTTATATTGAAAAGAAAAAGAAAATATGGACTCAACTGAGTTTTTCGTCCATCCCTACATTTGACCTTGCCACCGATGTTGAGCATACAACTTGAATATATATGCATTGTGGCTGGTTCCAAGGGACCCAACACAAAATATCTAAAAGTGGCACCGCCGGTGACTAATATCGAAGTACCGTCCACCAATGTCATGGATGTAACACCAAGAATGAAGCGTTTCCGCTTTTCACAGGATCGAGTCGGTACGTGCTGATGAACAGATACAACAGTACATCACATAAAAAACACAAATTTTACATCTTTAACTTATTACAAGTCTTAAATGAATTAAAATACGTGAGTAGCAAAGCGGAAGTCTCAACTATACCAATTCTACATCACTCGACGATACTTGACCGCACATCGAAGCCCGCGATATGGACCTGGAGGAACTCCACCAAGCAGAAGTTAAAACAAGACTACCTGCACAAAAATATAAAGAGCCAAACCCTGAGTACTAGTTACTCAGCAAGACTTACCCGTCAACGTGGCTAACTACAGCCGACTTCTAACATGCAAAGGCTACAAAGGGGGTAGGCTGATTCAATTGCATAACCCGCACTAATTAGTTGGTCCTTACTTTCAAGTTTTATTCCGGATTAAGTACTTAACCAGTAAAACAGGGCACTTATCTCTAAAACAGGTATAAAGTAACAATACATCAGATAAGTAGTATAGCAGTAAATAGATATAAATATAACAGTAATGAGATATCAATATAACAATACTAGAGCATCATCATCAATCATATCACACTACGATGTGACGCAGTGAGCAAGGTTGCTCTTGACCGAGAGCGGTAGCATCGATGTACATTCTGCAGGAGAAAACCTGACCACATGACATATGCAGCACAAAGGCACCACATATGGCAACCTTTCACAAAGCCCCCGCAAAGATGACTCGATCTGCTGCTCCCGGCGGAAGTCTTGGGCCCCACAAAACACCCGGCCCAGCCGTCGTCCATGGGTGGCTTCCCTCATTCCCCCGTAGCAGCAGGCGCAGATGTCGTCCCCACGATTGCTAAGCTACTAAGTTTACTAGGCCCATAAAAACACTAGCATGTGATCAGCACGTTCGAACTTGCTCAACAGGGCCAACAACGGTACGGTCCTTAATCGACACAGACGGGGCTACCACCGTGAAGGCCCAGCCTTCTCTAACCATCCTATACAAAATAATTCCTCGTCCAGTCTCAACAAATCCTAAATCCTTCTAGTACAATCCAGGGTGATTCCTATCATGCGAGTGAGACCTACCACTCGTCTTCTACCGTTCGCAAGCCACTAAGCCTAGCAAGTTCTAACGTTATCCTAGAACCAACTACTACAAAATAAGACACAAGGTAAATCTGGAAAGGGGGGGGGGGGGGGGGTCCTAATGCAATTCTATGATTTCACAGCAACTCCTAATAAACCTAATGCACAAACAATTACTAGGCCCAATCAAGTGATAAAATAAAAAATCTAACAGGTAGGCATGCACCGGAGCTTGCCTGGCTCAGGGCCGATACTAGTACTAGAACAGTCAGCAACAGGATCAGTCAGTGATTCCTCCTGAGCGGCTTTGCATCCTGGTCCTCCACCTGCTCCTGAATCACCTTGAGAGCTATATGCCATGACAAGAAAATGCAAATTACATGCAATAACATGATGCAATTAAAATTTATTTATTTATAGGACAGTCATTTGCACTGTAAGTGCAAATAATTAATTTGTTTAATTACTTTTGTCTGGAGTATTTCCTTCATTGACTCTTGTTTAAGTTAATTACTTAATTAAGTCGCTTAGTTAGTTAACTGTACTTCGAAAATTTGTTTAGGTCCAGTGGCATTTTTCTGGTGAAATTCACCAATGGAAGTAATTTACTGCGAAGTTTGATGATTTATTGTAACACGGATTATCTGTAATGATTTAAACAATGCAGCACACGTTTTAAATCATAATTAATTAATTAAATAGTATATGACAGTACAAAATGTTCTGTAAGTGTGTTAACAGTATCTTAACAAGCGTGCAAGAGTTCATGATTTATTGAGCAACAGAGAATTTACTAATGATTAAACAATATCTGCACAAAAGTATATTTTTACAGAAAAGAGAGAACAAGTTTTGTGTGATTTGGCACTTTTGCTGGATAGATCTGAACATAGGGAATCCAACAAAATTGGTTTTGCATTTGTCTGAGGTGTATATGATTTATTTTGCAATTTACAAGCTTAAGTCAATTTCTAAGGAATTAAACTAATTCGAAAAGGATTTAAAAACTGGCGGGCCAATCAGATCTGGGCCATAAAAGTGACCACAGAAAAGTGGCTGCACTGGATCTGGGCTCTGCCACAACAGATCCAGCCACTCACGTGCGGGAACACACGTTTGGCCACAGGGTTAGCCACACGGGATCCAGTGTAGCCACACGAGATCCACGCTGTGTGGACTTCGGTGCGCTGGCCGGGAACATCGCCGGACGGCGGCGGCGCAGCTCGCCGGAGGGAGCTCCGGTGGCTTTAGGGGCTGGAAGAGCGCACGGAAAGGAAGAGGAGAAAGTGGAGGCTTCACCTCGATGAGTTGGAGCGGGCGGGGGTGGCCGGAGGGCAGTCGACGTCGAGGTATGGCGGGTGGCGGAGCTTCGGCGCGGTTGTAGGGTTGTCGCGGTGCTCAGGAACTGACGGGTCTTGGCCGAGGCGCTTTACGAAGACACGGCAGAGCTCGGTGCGGTCACGGTTCACGACGAGGGGGCCGGGACGTAGGTTGACGACGGCGAGGTGTTCGCAGGAGTGACGTAGATGCGCTGCAGAAACGGGATCAAATGGCGTGAGGTAGATGCGCGAGCTTGACGTGCACCTCAAGGCGCGATGAATCGACGAAAGACTCACCGGAGGGGGCGGGGTTGACGGTGGCGCGGCGAGTGGCTCGGGTGGCCGGGCTTGGGAACGAAGCTCCGATTCGCGTCGCTTGATGAGGGAGACGGGGAATGGTGGCCATGGTCAGGTGGAGAGGGTTCTAGTGGAGCTCGGGACCAGCTAGCTTGGCCGGGGTTGTCGTGACGGCGGCGGAGCAGGGTTTGAGCTTGAGCTCGGCGATGGCGATGGGGCGGCGGCTAGGGTTCGGGCGACGGGGAGTGGGGAAATGGCGAGGGAGAGGGACCGGGAGAGGAGCGGGATGGCGTTTTGACTTGAGGAGCGTCGAGGAGCGGGGCCGGGGCGGCACAGCGAGGCCGTACATCGGCGGCGACGTGGCGGCTGTCTTCCGCGCGCGCGCAGTGAGAGCGAGGTTTCTGACAGGTGGGCCCTCGGGCATCTTCTCATTTTCTCCGAATTATTCAAACTCTGGTTTTCCCCAAAATTGTCCATGCTATTTAAAATAGCAAACGAACTCCAAAAATTTCTAAACTTGTTTCTGCCGAAATCTTATAGAATGGACTTCCTGCTGACCAACATGCACATCTTGATTCCCATCATATTTCAAACTATAGCTGGTCAAAGTTGGGTAGTTTCTAAGCTTTAGGGATTTATTTGGGCAACCGAATGAATTTCTAAAATCACCAAAAATTCTCCAAAATCCTATTTTGAGCAGGGCTGTCCGCTGGTATTTTTGGTTACTCAAGTTGTTACGGAAAGGTTTGAGTTCCTTCAGAAGGTTGGTTTTGACAATTATTTGAATTATTGAATTCGAATTCAAAATTTGATTTACTTTTCGGCTCTGTTCAGTTTGCGATGCGTGCTAGCTGCTCTTCAGTGACACGGGGTGTCACAAAGAACTCCTTCAAATAAGAAAGCAAAAGAGTCTGTATGAAACGCTACAAATAGTAAAATAAAGAGTAGTTCGATACCACAGTAAATGCTTCCGTGGCATACATAAAATAAAATCTTCATTGAGAGCTGGAGAATCAATAAATACTGAAACACGAAGATGCATGGACAACGCCACCGAGAGGCATCTCCTTATATTAGTCCTGCTGCTGAAGGCTGAAGGAAGTGAAAATAAGGAAGAGGTGATCTTTAGTATTCTCAGATGTGGATGCTAATTGACGGGTTTAATTACCTAGCTAGGTAGGCATGTGAGGAATCTAGACTGGAACTCTGATGATTGCGTTCGACACCACTGTAATCAAAAGTTGGAACTTCCGATCTCGTCTCCAGTGGCGGAGCCGGGGGGGGGGAGGGCCATGGCCCCCCCTAACTTCTGAAATTTCTCAAAGGATGTACTCCTCATCAGACATATTTTAGCCCAGATTTGCAAGCAATTGAAGGTGCGGAGTCCGATCTTCCAATAGAGAAAGGTGGGGAAGCCGCCCTATCAAACCTTGGCGCCAAGTACCCCCTGCCCCTTCCTTCCCTAGAGCTCCGGCGCTCTCTCTGCAGCACGCCATGGCCATGGCTGCCAAGAAAAAGACTCTGTCCAGAGGTTGAAGAAGAGCTGAAGGGGTATTGGGCCAATGGGCCACTAACACTAGCAAGAAACAAGAGCCGACTTTGTGTTTGGGCCTGCTAGTTGAAATCGATTTTTTTTTCCTTTTTTTCTTGGATAGCTGTAGCGTTTCTTTTTCCTTTTTTTTTTTCTTTTTTCCTTTGTGGTTGTCTCCTGATCCATCCAACGATTAATTTGCTACTACTCGTCTGTTTGACTCCAATTCTACATATCGCCGTTACCAAATCGATCAATTAATTCGTCCCCAAATATCGATTTATTTGGAACAATTGATACAAATGTTAGTGCCCTTCTTATCCTAATTCTTGTTTTTGTTTGCTTAAAATAAAATATGTAATTCTTAATTGTTTCGATTCTGCGGCGAGGTTAGGATTGAGAGTTTGTCAGGGTTGGGAGATTGAGGCCTCTCATGACCGCCGGACCTAAAAGAGTTGTTTAGGAGAAGTAGGAGAGACGACGGAGGCGACGGGGTGTTGCTTCGCAGGCGGTGGAAGAGCTTGACGGTGACAGATTAGCGTGGCGGGGGGTGGGGAGGGGGGGGAGGGGGGTGGGTGGAGCTCAACGGCAACGGGTTAGCACGGCGGAAGACGCCGTCGGAGACGTCGATTGGCCCCCCCTGAGTTTCTCGTCCAGCTCCGCCACTGCTCGTCTCACGTACGAATTGGAAGCAGTGAAAGGATCGATGACGGCGGCGAGGCCCTGCCCATCGGGCGACAGTAGGCCGTGCGGCAGCGCGTGTGCGCGGGCGGCGTGCGGCGACTCCGCGTGGGTGACGGCCAGGGTGTCGGCGTCTCCGCGTGCCAGGAGGGCAGTACTAGGCGATCGAGGAGACTAACCATTGCGCGTGCAGACAGGGCCAGACCCAGACGGGTCCGCATCGCTGCACGCACAGGAGCAGCCAGACAGAGGGCGCGTTCGGCGTTTTAGATGCTAAAATTTAGAGGAGTCTAAACAAAAAGAATCTTGTCTTAAATAAACTTTAATTACAAAACTAATTGCAGAACCCCCCTCTAAATCGCGAAACGAATTTAACGAGGGTAGTTAAGCCGTGATTGAACGATATTTGCTGTAGCATTACTGTAGCATCACTGTAGCAAAACATAGATTAATTAGGCTCATTAGATTCGTCTCGTAAAGATGTACCCATCTGTAAAAAGGTTTTGTCATTAGACTTTATTTAATACTCTTAAATAATAAGATTCTCTTTAGAGCTAAATTTTAGAGGCTCTAATCCATAACACCGAACGCGCCTAGAGAGTCGTGCTGGGCTGCAAATCAGTCAAGAACTCACCGTGAATCAGGCTGCCCTTAATCTCTTAGTATTTGCTTTCCGTTAGTAAAAGAGTTATTAGGGAATGCCAACAAACATCCATCTATTATCGTGTTTATTTTTTTTCTTTTATAAGCCAAAGCTGGCATTGGAATGTAGTAGCTTTTTGCCCCTGCAACTGCATCCCGCCCCGTTGCGTTCGCGGCCGTGGCGGCCCTGACCCTGCCGCGTCACTGCTGGAGTGCTGGGTCACGCCGCCCCAGAGCTGTGCCCGATGAACGCGCATTCAGTCATCGGATTACAGCTTTCAGCCACCGCGTTCCCAAGCTTTCACACTTGCGCTTCCGCACGAGCACATCTATTTTTTCTTTTTCTTTTTTTTGGGAATCGCACAAGCACGTCTTTTACACCTACACGACCCACGCATTGCCGAGCTGTCGTCTGCCTGCAAGCCGCTTGCCCTATCTTGTTCATTAACTGAACAATGATGTCTCTTGCTAATATAGATGGGGCGAACAGTAAAGTTAATATGAAATAGTACTAGTGGCAGTGGCGGAGCCAGCCATGAAACCAAGGAGGGGCCAGTTAGCAATGACGTTCATAGGGACCAAAATTAAACTTGATTAAGTCCTGCAACTAACGAAGGAAGGACTAACCACAGTGCAGGTTGGTTGACTAGCTGTAAGATTGTGTTGGAGTCTTCGAGATGAAGTGGGCAGGAAAATTGGAGAACACAACATGGCTTAGAACGGAGGGTGCCAGGGACGACCTCGCGGACGTTCGCGAGTTATTTATGTGTGTGCGGTGCTAACTAGATCACTGAGTTGAGCATCTTCACATTCATATATTTGAGGCTAGCCGCTAGTAGTTTACATTCGCTACTTAAAAAATTTCACCGGTGAAGTGGGGGCCATGGCCCCGGCTGGCCGACGCCTGGCTCCGCCAGTGACTAGTGGTGAAATTGGGGGAAACGAGATAATTGCTGTGATACTGTAATCTAGTAGCAAAGAAACAAACTACGAAAGTAGTCAGCATCTACAAAATTAGATCTACTAGTGATTGGGTTAAGAGGTGACTGAAAGAAGACTATGAACATACAAATGTAATTAACTTTTGTGTTCATAACATATAATGCTAATACCATTTTATGTTTTTGTGAAAGATAATACAATTCTATAGCTATGAAATTCCCCCTAGTCCATGTTGGCACCGATTTGGAACGGCACACCAACGCTAAGAGCCAGTATAAATGGGAATAGATCAGCTGGGGGTGGAACCACATAAAAATTGAAGGACCATGCATGCTTTTCGAGTTTATGGACCAATGTAAAAATGAGGCAAAATATAGGGCCCGGCATAGTTTTTCCCTGAAAAATAATAGGCCCCAACTGCTAGTTTTTCCTTTTTTAAATTATGTTTATGAAAGTTAACCACGATGATACCTCTCTTTTCTCTTTTAAATCCAAAATAGTATCAAGCTTATTGATATATAATCACGAATCTTGAACGTATCCAAAGGGGCATGATTCCTTTCATTTATATCTCAACAAATGAGAAATTCAGGAGTTTCTCATTTCTTGTATTTCATGATCTTAGGATTTTCTAGGTTGTGCCTTGGAGTCCATTTTGTTTTGTTTTCCATTTTGACTAATGAGACGGTTTGATTAATTTTTTTTCTTTAGTGTTTTTGGTTTTATGAATATAACACTACATCATTTATAAGAATACGACAATAACTGATAAGTTGAAAGTAATTGAGTCGGCTTACATGCTGCCTAATCGGTTATATTCTTTTTTAAAAATAAATTATTTCAATTCATTCAAATGAAAAAAAATCTATCAATTGATTAAGCATGTAATTACAGAGTTATAGACTAAATTCATTTCATCAATATTGACCAACAGCTTTCTAAGTATAAAATAATATATTTCCCAACTGTTTTTGTCAATTACCAACAATGTCATCCCCAACAAAGCCATTACCCAAAGTAATTATTTATAAATCTGTTGGTAATTGACAAATTGTTAGCCGAAGTACATGAAAAAAAGTGTCGGGAAAGATTATTTCTCCTGTACTGTCTAGAACTCTGTCATCGAGTATCCCTAAAGTTTCCACACTTATATAGACATATAGCAACATGGAGCAGCATAGAAAGAATACATGATTCTCCAAAAGGAGAGAAAAACTAATAAACTTTGATTAGATGAACTTACGGAGCTTATATGTTTTTGTTTGACATTGTTTCTTAACAGCGCACAAAATGGACAACCATTTTGTCGTTTGATGGCATGAATAATATCTGTCATTCTAGCAAGCAAGAAGCTGTGTTTTACTGTTTTCCATCTAGCAGCATGGTCCATGGTGACACTAGCTGCCAAAAGATCAAGGGGGACTAGGAGTTAAAAGACCGAGAACTCAAAATGATGCACTATTGATGAAAAACCTTCATAAATTCTTCAACAGGCAGGATCTTCCCTGGGTTCAGCTACTTTGGGAGAACTATTATCAAAATGGGAAATTACCTAGAATGCAGAAAAAGGGATCTTTTTGGTGGAAAGACAGTAAAAATCTTGGACTACTACAAAGGCATAGCTACACCAATAATCAATGATGGGAAGACATGATTGTTTGGGAAGATGGATGGCATACAACACAACTGAAGCTAACCTACCCTGAACTACACTCCTTTGTTAAGCAACCAAATATCCTTCTACATGACTTCCTGCAAGAGACAGATCTAAGCAAATTTTTTTACCTACCACTCACTTCAAGCATATGACCAACTCCAGAGGCTAATGGATATCACACAACAAATAACTCTCAATCATGAGCATGATACATGGACATATATTTGGGGCACACAAATCTTCACTGCATCAAAGGCATACAAATTCTTGATGGGACAGTAGGAGGGTACACCCAGCATATGAATAATTGTCAACCAAAGCAAAATGTCTTTTTTTTTTGTTACTGCTCAAGGACAGATTAAATACAAGGGGGCTTCTCAGGAGAAAACATATGCACCTGGACGACTAAGTGTGAACTCTGCATTTGGTCAAAACAGGAAACCTTGAGACATCTCTTCATTCTCTGCAACTTTGCTAAGCCTGTTGGCAATCGATTGGAATCACAATACCGCGCATCTAAGAGTAACTCATGTTATGAAATGGTTGAAAAGGAAACCGGTAGTTCCTTTCTACATGGACATTATTGTAATGATGGCATGGAGTATTTGGGTAGCAAGGAATGATTGGATCTTCAACAACATTTACCCTACAATAGAAAATTGCAAGAGGAATTTTCTAAAACAAATGAAGCTGGTGGTGGTTAGGGCAAAAGGACGACACCAGGAGAAGCTCAAAGAATGGATCAATCAATGGAACTGATACAACAAGTCTTCTGTTTTTCCATTCTTTTCCATTTTTTCTTGTTTCAACCACCTTGATTGGCTTGTGTAACTGTCTTTGTATTTGTACTTTATTTTCTTATATCAATATATTAAATCTGTAGGGGCTTGCCCCTCCAGTTGCTTCAAAAAAATATATATATAGATGGGGCCACAGAAAAGTTAATACGAAATTGTGCTATCTAGTAGCCAGCCTCTGTAATAATTCAATGATGAATCTCATGACACAGCTAGCTCAAATACGTCTCAGTTTTACAAAGAAAGTAGATTGATGGTTTGTAGTATGTGATGCATCTTTTGTTGTTCTATATTCTCAAGTGATTTAACAGAGTAGTCATAGTTGCGTACTTATATTTCCTCTAATTTGTCTCGGGATGCTTAAAGTACACGATAGGAACGTCATATATAAAACCTTAAGAAAGCGTAAAACAACTCTATTTCCTTGATTTATCTGTACTCTTATTTAATATCTCCAGCTTCTATATCACAGAATGCTAAATAAGATGACATGCAAAAAAGAAGAAGAAGAGAGGAGTAATTACGCACATTTTTTGCTGTTGTAATTGCTTCTTATTATCACATCATTGATCTCACTGGTCTTTGGCACGTTCGTCTGAAAAAAGGTTTACTGGGTTGCTGAAATAGTACAGCGTGAAGCACAAAGTAGATAGAAATGTCAGTAGGAGTTACGTACACTGATGTGCTGTCTCCTGATAAAACTGCCCCTCGCTCCCGGCACATTATGCAAAAATGGCAAAACTATCAAGGATAATAACATCGAACTGCAAGGACCGTTGTTCTTCTCCTTGCATGTTTTATATACTGCAGGTTGATGCAAAAACTGAAGCCTGTTACACATATTTTTCTCTTGTTTAGGTTCAGGCCTTTTGGTTTCAATCAAATCTGTGATGCGCGCGAGGGTGATTCATAGTTCTATCATTTTATTACATCGTAACAAAGAGGGGGGCCTCGGCATGTGAAGCATCAGGATCACTATTTTGACTATGTAGAGCGATCTGGCTGCTGCCTATCTTTATCCCAGGACATTTGTACCAGAGTTTTCTCCAAACAGCTAAGATCTGGTCCATGGGCGATGACTGCGGTGAAGGCAATCCCGTTGTCACTGCAAGGATGGACCCGGCCAGGTGACGGAAGCCGACAGTGTGGTGCGAGAATGGCCCAGACATCGCGTGGTGGTGTAGGATCTGGTCAGCTCATACAGGGGACGCCAGCGACCTGGAGATGGATCACCAGTCGTCGAGTTGCCTGAAGTAGCGAGCTCGACCGCACACAGGCAGTACGTGTTCATTGTTGCTGTGGGCTACAGCGACAAAAGCAACAATCGTGTGTTGCAGATGAGCGATGGAGAGCTTGGTGGGGAGTGAGTTGCGGATGAAAAGTTGGTGGCTGATTCAGTATGTTGGTGGTGGCCACAGCTCCGGCCCTGCTGCAGTTCTGCAGTGGAGTCTGACTGTCTGAGATACCTGTGCGGACTGTTGTACTCTGCTTGAGAAGCTGCAAGGGGACAACGGAGAAGGGGAAGGTCATCACGTCCCAGGGACGGCGGTCGCAACAGCCTTGCATCTCCCATGATCGGTTCCACCTCCGCCACCGCCCTCACCGGTGCCACAACATTCCCGGGTTCCACACTTACATGCAGTCGTGCACGCACGAACAAATTCCGTCAGCGCTGCGGTGGGTTGCCCGGTTGCCCATGGCACAACAGCTGTTTGACGAAATGCGCAGGTGACAGCTTTCTACTAGAAAAAAATGTAACATATATTACATAACCAAGCATCTAATAGGAGTTTCGGGGAAGGTTTGGCCTTCAAGGCAAGCAGAGCCATATTCCTTTTGACTTGAGACTCGAACACATTATTGCATACCAGATCTGGCGAAACACTAAGACAGAGCATCCTGTCGGGGTTCAGTTATCGATCGGTATAAGTGACAAAATCGAAGAGGGTGATCTCCTAATTCAGGAATAGAGAAATGTATGCTTTAATTAACCGAATGTGGAGCTAGGTGTGAGAGGCATCCGGATTCAAAGTATCACTGGGAGGCACAAATTGACTGATCGGGATAAGTGTGACACCCCGTGTCACGGAATTTCAGAATAGTGCAAACCCAAACTGAGAAAAGACTGAAAACAAACCAAATTAAAAATTCGAAATTCAAAGTTCAAACAATGTTCAAACCATAGCTTGTGAAAGAATTCAAATTTTTGCACAACAACTCGAGCAACCAAAAATACCAGTGAGTAGACCTTGTGAAATAAGAATTTTGGAGAATTTTTTATGATTTTTGAAATTCATTTCGATGCTCAAATAAATCCCCAAATTTCCAAAACTGTCCAACTTTGACTAGCTGCCATTTGAATTCTATTTCGAATTGAGATGTGCATGTTATGTCACTGGAAAGATCATTTCATGACCTTTCGAATGCAACCAGTTGTGCAATTTTTGGAGTTCATTTGCTAGTGAGCGCCAAAGATTGGGGAAAATCAGAATTTGAATAAATCGAAAAATTCATAAGATGCTGTCGGGCCCGCTCGTCAGCCTCTCTCCTCTCACTGCCCGCGCCCGATGTCGCGCGCCGCGTGGACGCCGGCATACGGCGCAACGCCGCGGCGCCCTGGCCCGCTCCCCGCTCCGACCGTCCCTTTTGTCGCCCTCCCCAGTCGGAACGCAGCAGAATCCACCCCTCCTCTCCACTCTCCCGAGCCTCCCCGCGCCAAACCCTAGCCGCCGTTGCTCGAGCTCGAGCTCCACCGCCCTCGCCGCCGACGAGCCAGCTCCAGGCCAGTCAAACCCTCGCGTGGAGCCGCCATGCCTTCCTGGGGGTAGTATCGAGGTTGCCTTCGCGCGCGCGCACCGCGAGCTCGAGGAATCGAGGTTCTTCCCCAAGCCCGGCCGCGCGAGCACCTCCGCCTCGCCGTGAAATTGCGCTATTCCGGTGAGCATCGCTTCAATCCCTCACGCACCGAAGTGCGCCTAGACCTCTCGCCCTTCTCTGACCCCGCCATTCTCCTCCTTCCACAGAGTAACCGCCGGATTTGAGTTTTTCCCCCGCGCGCTGGTCTTCTTCCTCGCGCGACCCCTCCGACGAGCACCACACTCCGAGCCCCCTCGACGTCGACGTGTTGGTCGTCGGACTTCCCCGCACCTCCGTGGAGCTGAGGCACCAGCCTGTGCACCTCCTCGTCGACCGTAGCGAGCCCGCGACGTCGCCGCACTTCCGCCAGCCGCCGCCTCTCGTCGCCGACGCTACTCCGGCCATCCCTGCTTGCTCCTTGTCGTCGAGGTGAGATCCCCGTCTCGCTCTGCCCCCGCTCGTGCCCTTCGCTGGCCGATGCGCTCACCGGAGCTTACTCCGGCAAGTAGCGCCGCCGCTCCCCGGCGACGGTTCCGGCCTGCGCACTGGAGACCACAGGGCGTGGATCTCGTGTGGCTACACGGGATCCCGTGTGGCTAACTCCGTGGCCCTCCGTGTGTTCCCACACGCGAGAGGCTGGATCTGGTGTGGCCAGCCCAGATCCGGTGCGGCCCGATCTGTGTAGCCCCATATGTGGCTCAGATCTGATTGGTCGCGCCTGTTTTAAATCTTTTCCCAATTTACTTAATTTCAGAAAATGTACAGAAACTTCAAAAAGGCATAGAAAATAAAATACACATCAGAAAAATACAAATCCAATTTCTTTGGACTCCATGTAACATCCTCTGTCCAGACAAAATACCAAAACGCACTTTTGCAGATTGTGTATTTTCTGGAAAATACATCTGTCCAGATCTTGTTTAATTCCTTATAAATTCTCTGTTGCACAATAAATCCTGAACTCTTGCATGCCTGTCGAAAATCTGATGACACACCTACAGAGAATTTTTCCACTGTCACATGTTGTCTAATTATTTTCTTATGATTTAAATAATGTTCTACACCGTATAAATTATTATAAATAATCTGCTTTGCAATAAATCATGAAACTTCACCATAAATTACTTCCAGTGGCACTCTTCACCAGAAAAATTCCACTGGACATAAATTCACTTTCGAAATCACATTATTCAATTAACTTGCCCAAGTTGATTAATGGTGAGCTTAATTAAAAGTTAATGAAGGAAATACTCCAGACGAAATTAATTAACAAAGTTAATCATTTGCACTTACAGTGTAAATGACTGTCTTATCAAGTAATTAAATCATGAATTGCATCATATTCTTGCATCTAACTTTGCATTGTTTTCCTTGTCATAACGTGTAGTGACAGAGACGACTCCGGAGCCACTGGACTTCCAGCTGACGGAGGAGCAGACCCAGGAGGTGCAGGAGGAGCAGCCGCAGCAGGACACTGACCCCGCTGACCCCGTTAACTACGCTCCTGAGCCAGGCAAGCCCCGGTGCATGCCTCCCTATTTAGGATTTTTATTTGTGCACTTGATTGGGGCTAGTCAATGTTTGTGCATTAGGTTTATTAGGAGTTGATGTGAAACCTTAGAAATGCATTAGGATTACCCTTCTATATCCTACCTTGTGTCCTATTTTTGTAGATGTGGTCTAGGTTACGTTAGAACTTGCTAGGCTTAGTGGCTAGCGGACGGTAGAAGTCGAGTGGTAGGTCCCACTCACGAGGTAGATTCACCCTGGATTGTACTAGCTAGATTTAGGATTTGTTGAGACCGGACGGGGATTTGTTTGTGTAGGATGGTGCGAGAAGGCTGGGCCTTCACGGTGGTAGCCCCGTCTATGTCGGTTAAGGACCGTCCGTTGTTGGCCCTGTTGAGCAAGTTCGAACGTACTGATCATATGCTAGTGTTTTTATGGGCTTAGTAAACTTAGTAGCTTAGGTTGCCCTGGTGTCTTGCGGATACTTGCACTTTCTATCATGGTATTCGGGAGAGAAGGGATGCTTCCCAATCGGGGCGTACGTCTGGGACGGGGACCGTGCGGGAAGGCCTTTCTCGGGAGGTGTGAGACCCAGCCAGCTCTAGGGGGACCTTCGCGAATAGTTGCCACATGCGACTCTACGCGTGTGTGGCGTATGGTCAGGTTTTCTCCTGCAGGATGTACATCGATGCCGCGCTCTCGGTCAAGAGCAACCTTGCTCACTGAGTCACCTCGTAGTGTGACATGATTGATGAGATGATGATGCTAGTCTATTACATTACTGCTATTTACATTGTTATATATACTGTCACCGTTGATGTATTGTTACTATACATGTTCTAGATATATGAACACTGCTTATTTGGTTAAGTACTTAATTGGAATTAAAACTTGAAAGTAAGGACCAAGTAATTAGTGCGCTTTTATGCAATCGCGTCAGCCACCCCCTTGTAGCCTTTGCATAATTAGGAGTCGGCTGTAGATAGCCACATTGACGGGTAAGACTTGCTGAGTATTAGTTGCTCAGGGTTTGGCTCTTTATATTTTATTGCAGGTAGCACCTTTATCCCTGACTCTACGGGTGGAGGTGGACAGTGGGATGGCCAGCTTCCCTATGGTTGGACAGCCCACTGGGAGACTGAGGAGTGATCTCCTCTCGAGTCCGCATCTTCATGGCTTTGGATGCGGGTTCTTATGTATCGTGAGCGCGTGCGCTTGTACTTTATTTCCAGACTTGTATCGTTTATTTCCGCTGTGCGACTCTGTGTTTTAATTGGATTAATGTAACCACTTAAAGACTTAATTTGTGCTTTTTATATACTGTACTGTTGCGTCTGTTCATCAGCGCTATACCGACTCGATCCTGCGAAAAGCGGAGACGCTTCAATAAGGGCAAAGACTCAATTTGTCACATGCACGCATACGGTGCTGGGTTTTGGATATTGTGAAGCAGCCGCGGTATAAGGGCAAAGACGCGATGGGCCATGACGCTGAACATGCCGATCCCCTTTTACGTACTGTCCATCATTCTTCCTAGCTTCTTATCTAGGTCTAGAGCTTTTGCTCGATCCTTATTCCCTTAAATGATGCATATTTTCGTTAGAAATATACTATTACGATGCATATGTGTTCATTCTCGAAGCAACGAAGATAGTTTATCCCCTAAATTGATTAATGACTTGCTAATAACGTTTACACATTGCATGCCAGAGATCGTGAAACACTAAGCCTGGAGATGCAACGTTTCACACACCATTACCACTGTCACGTGGATGTAATAATACCAAGAACTCGATTTTCTTAATAACCTGTTGTAAAAAACATTAAATAAAAATCCATTCTACTTCCAAGTGTAGCTAATTTTACTATAAAAAACCATTTTGGATTTGTGTACATACTTATTTATCATTTTGAGTATGACCACATACGGAATCTAAGATACTCTAAAGCGAACCATATAAAAAAAATTACATGACAACCCATATTTTTTAGCACATAATGATATACCATATTACCGGCATATGACATATAGCTATGAGAATTTTTTTTAAAAATAATAGTATTTTAATAGAAAATTGCAAAATTGGGGTCCGTTTTGCAAAAATTGCAGAAATGGGTACCTGTCGGTAACTGGAAGACCGACAGGTAGGCTATCGGTAACTGGAGGACCGACAGGGAGGCTATCGGTAACTGGAAGACCGACATGTCGTCCACGTAAGCAGTCGGAAGCGGGAAGCCGTCCACGTAGGACCTGTCGGTCATCCGCGACCCGACAGGGACCTATCGGTCAGCCGCGACCCGACAGGCACCTATCGGTCGTCCGCGACCCGACAGGCACCTATCGGTCGTCCAGCGACCGATAGGCCCTGCCTTATCCACCCGCGCCCGCGCCCTGCTCTCTCTCTCCCATTCTACAGCGTCGGCGAGAGAGAGAGCGAGGGCGGCGGGGCGAGCCGAGCAGCGGAGGGAGGGGCGCGGCGAGGGCCGGCGCTGGCTGGTGGCGGTGGGCGGCCTGTGCTGCGGCGTCGGTGGAGGCCGCCTCGGGCGGCAGTCGCGCAGGTGAGTTTTTTTTTTTTTATTTGTTTAGTCTATCAATGGTAGCATTAGTGTAGTGTGTAGGGATTAGAATATTAGTGTAGTGGTTAGTGTAGGGAATAGAATATTAGTGTTAAGATTAGTGTAGGGATTAGACTATATTGTTTAAGGACTATTAGTTTATAAGAGATGCGTTAGTAAATAAGATTAGACTAGTATTGTGTTTATAGATTTAGTTAAAAATAATGGTATGTAGTAGTAAGAGAACGTCATATTTGATGGGCATTTTATTTATCATGCCGTTCGTTAAGTTTGTCAAAAAAATATTAACGCATGATTATATTTAAGGAAAATAGTGGGTGTAATAATATTGATATATAAAGATAAATTTATTTAAGAAAAATATATGATCTTCATAGTAATTAATTTGTTTTTAGCAGGATGTCCAGTGTAGTGAGTTTCCGAGTTTTTTACGGAGAAGGTCAAATTGAGCATCGTGACTATGGGGTAGATTTGAGTAATTTTCAGTATGTGGATAGTGTTTTGAATGATCCGGTAGAGATGCAGCGAGGCGAAGTGTATGGCTGGTTACATAGTCTCTTGAATGTGAATCCTTTAGAGTATCGGTTTTTAGTGAGAGCTATGATTCCTCGAAAGCGTGAAGGCTCATGGAAATGGGAACTTGTGGAGGTGAGAAGCACTAAACATTGGAAGCAATTTGTGACGATGGGATTGCAACGGCATTTTGCTCACTTGTTGCTGGTGCAATGTAATCCGACAACGACCCGTCTGGAGGAGGAGGTTGATGACAATGTCGTAAATACAGAGCAAGATGGAGTCGTGGGACAAATTGTTCATGCGGAGCAATATGTTGGTGACGAGCCGAGTCATGTTGGTGCCGAGCCAAGTCAAGTTGCTGCAAATCCTGTGGTTCATCCAACCACTGAGGATAGGTTGCCAATAAATGTTGGCACACTAGAAGCAGATTCGGGAGAGGTCAATGAGGCAATTGTTGATGAAATGGACAGGGATGATGACGAGTTTCGTACCTTCGTTGATGGAACAGCTGGTCAGGGATGGGGCATGGGATATGAAGAGCCGCAGGACTGGATCAATATGGAGAACTTAGCTGTTAATGATGGCCACAATTCATGTTGGGAGTATGATGCTATAGAGGTCCGTCAAGGGCAGATGTTTCCTGATAAGATATCTTTTCAGCATGCCGTAAAGAGGTGGGGGTTCTCAGAGAAGAAGGAGTTCACGGTGGTCATTTCAAACCCGAGGACATATGACGTCAAGTGCACGGCTCCGGGTTGCGCATGGAGGGTTCACGGATATCTGCCGAAAGCTGAGACGTCATTTGTGGCGTCTATCGTGGTAGGCCATTCGTGTTCATTGGATAGGACTCTTCTGAAACACAAGAACATGACTACACAATTTGTAGCTGAGTACATGTATCCTGAGATTGTGCAGAAGACCGGTATGTCTTCTTTTGCTATAATGCATGCCATAGAGAATCGATTAGGCTATGAGATCAGCTATGATATGGCATGGAGAGCTAAACAAAAGGCCTTGGAAAGAAGGTTCGGGACATACGAGGACTCGTACCACAACCTACCTGGCCTGCTTGAGCTTATGCAAGCTAGGAATATAGGAACTGTGGTTGCGGTGGACGATTTTGAAAATATAAATGGGGACAGGGTCCTACGCCGTGCATTTTGGTCATTTGGTTGTATGATACAAGCATTTATGCATTGTCGACCTGTTATTGCTGTGGACGGCACTTTCTTGACTGGTAAGTACAAGGGGCAGATCCTCACCGCTATTGGAGTGGATGGGGAGAATCAGATTGTGCCAATTGCTTTTGCATTTGTGGAGAGTGAGAATACAGAGAGTTGGTTGTGGTTTTTGAGGTGGGTGAAGCGAGCGGTTGTTATGCAGAGACCTAATGTCTGCATCTTACATGATCGCCATGCGGGATTATTGTCAGCAATTGATACATTGCAGACAGACTATAATGATCAGGAATTTTGGCCCGATCTGCATAGTCGATGGTGTATGAGGCATCTGGGGGCAAACTTCTACAGGCAGTTTAAGAGCAAACGACTTATGGATATGTTCAAGAAGCTGTGCAAACAGAATCGAAGGAGCAAATTTGACATATTATGGGGCGAGCTGGACAAGCTCACTGGCAACCACATGGACGAGGTTAAAAAGAAACCTCCTATGCCACGTGACGAGGAGCAAAGGGGTTAGATCCTTTGCCTAATGAATCGCAGGACAAAATTAGGCGTAGGAGGGGTGGACGAAGGGTGAAGTGCTTCTCAGATTGGATCAAGGATGAGCCGATGGAGAAATGGCATTGATAGCAGATACGGATGGATCCCGCTATGACATTATGACCACTAATGGGGCAGAAGTTTATAATTGGGCATTGAAAGGGACTCGGTGCTTGCCTTTAGTGGGGATTCTGGAGGGTATAACTCGTGGGATACAAACATACCTGCAAGATCGCTATGCAAAAGCAGTTTTGCATGTTGCGAACCCACAAGTGATGTTCAGTGCTAAGATCACCGATTACATCAAAGAAAAGAGTGCGAAGGGGCAGATGCACATGGTTAGGAGAACAGGTAATAGGGATTTCGTCTTCGAAGTCTTGTTGCGGGGAAAGAGTGGACTTGGGATTGGCCGATCCGAAGTGACGATGGAATGCAGATTGTGGCCGCAGTTGAACAAATGCGAGTGCAGTTGCAATAAGCCAAAGCAAATGCATTTGCCTTGCTCACATGTATTCACTGGATGTGCCAAGGCAAAGATTGATCCTCATCACATCGTATCACCATACTACCTCAAGGAAGCTGTGACGGCTACATGGCAGGGTGAGGTACTGGGGTGGCGGGCTGTGGCTGATTTCACAAAGCCACCAGAGGGAGAACGTAGTTGGATTCCAGATCCTGACAAAAAGGTTAAAATTAAAGGTCGCAGAAAGGTTAGGCGTATAAAAAATGATATGGATGAAGCGAATGCCAAACGTCGTACAAAGGAGTGCTTGGTATGTGGCGGAGATCATTTAAGGAAGGATTGTAGCCAATACCCAGTGGAGAAGGGGCCCGACAACGTGGAGTTCAGGCGTGTTCCCATGCGGAAGCCAAAGAATCAGAACCAAGAAGCTGGCCCATCTACTTAATTTGATGAAGTGTAATCTATTTATGTTTATTTGTTTGTACCTGTAGTCATCATGTGTCAAGAACTATGTTTTCCAATTCCGTATGCCTACGTTATGAAACAATGTGTGTTGTAATTATTTAGAACACTAGATATCGTATTGTAAAACTATAAAAACTGTGTGTTTATTTATTTTCCTGTTTCTATGTTAATACTTCATAGGTAGATGGCTAACCTGGAGTTGATCGATCCAGTGATCGATGCTAAGCATCGATCACGCTTGCCTTCTGGGGAGCTTCACGACACACTCAGACTTAGGACGTTTGACGACTTTTGGAGTGTGGATCCACGTTGGACCCTGAGGTACGCATATGTTTTTTATATTATTTCAATATATGTTAATTTCTAGATATTTTGATTTTTTTTCATACTCTAATGCTCTCACATTTGAAATGACAGGTTACGTGCGGCAGGGTTGCTACCTCTTGCCCAGTTGTTGGACCCGAGGGGTCGCAGGAGCCCTCGGTTTCCAGTGGACCGTGCACTTTTGACAGCCTGGGTGGATCGGTGGAGGCCTGAGACACACACGTTCCACCTCACCGTTGGTGAGATGACACCCACACTGCAGGACGTGGGCATGCTACTTGGGCTTCCTATAGCCGGAGCTGCAGTGGTTCCTCCTGTTCAGAACCCCGGGTGGATGGAGGATATTTTGGACAGGTTTGCAGGTGTCCTCCCTCCGGATCTGGAGCACCCGCAGTTTGGTTTCCACGACAGGCACGGACCGACGAAGGTGTGGCTTGAGCAGTTTCGTGCTGAGAGGTTGACCGTTGACGCAGAGGACTGGAGGGTTCGTAGGCACCTCAAGGCGTATCTTCTCTGGTTGTTCGGGTGGGTCATGTTCACTAGTACGCACCAGGACACCGTAGATAAGCGCTATATCCAGATTGCACGGCAGATAGCAGACACAGATCCTGCAGAGATGCCACAGTACAGTTGGGGCTCAGCTGTGTTAGCCGCGACGTACAGGGCGTTGTGCGAGGCGTGCAGGCGGACGAGCAGTGCGGGTTCGTTGACAGGGTGCCCTTTGTTCCTGATGTTGTGGTCGTTCGAGCGTGTGGACATCGGGCGACCGAAGCTGAGCTCGTACGACGAGTACGAGGATGACATGTACGACCTCGACGAGTTTGGAGAGTACGATCCCCTCGGTGGACCCACTATGGGTTCTATTTGGTGCAAGCGCGATGTAAGTAATACTTTGTTTTTGTATATTTAAGTTTCTAATTTATTTTTGCTACTAACTTGATCATTGTTTCGATTCTTGCAGCCGAGTTGGGCTACAGCGACTGTACGTAAGGCGTACCCGCAGTTCGTTGCTGATTTTGATCAGCTGATGCCAGACTGGGTCAGGTGGATGCCGTACACCACCGAGGAGGTCGCGAGGCGTGCACCGCGTGGACTCTCTGCCTTGTGCACACGTGACACAGCTTTCTGGCTTACGAGGCGTCGTTTAGTCTTCGACATCTGTGTCGAGCCATACGCTGTGATTCGAGTCTTCCGCCAGTTTGGATACTTTCAGGACTTCCCTGTTCCTAGACTGCAGCTAGATCACACCCACACGTAAGTGCAACATAAACTAATTAATCCATTCATCAAGTTACCTATATGTTTACGTATTGACAATATCTTCATTGCAGGTTTAACAGGAAAGGTCAGGGTCTTGCTTATGAGACTACGTGGGCTACAAAGATGGAGTCGTGGATACAGCAGTGGGTTGGTGCAGAGACAGATGTGCACGTTCCACAGGGCCCGTACGACCCGTTTCAATACGGGGAGTACCTTCGGTGGTACCACAGGGCGACGCGTGTGCGGTTGTTCGCTGTGGCTGAGGCACCTGTAGAGCACGTGCCTGAAATTACGGACACCTTCGCCACCCAGCCGACTCGGGCCTTTCACCTGATGGTAAGCTATTTCATTATTTTTTTAAATTTTTCCTTTCTGTTTAATTATTAATGTTCTATTATCGTTTTTGTAGACTGACACGTGCCGCGATCTCGTTGGCGAGCTGGAGGATTTAGGCTCTCGATGCTACGACAACCCTCCACGAGTCAAGCCACGTGACTTGGGATCAGCCCTACTCCGTCTTGCGCGCCGCTGTAGGGATGCTCTCCGATGCGCTTCCTGTACGAGCACAACAGATGTGCAGCCGAGGGCACGACAGAGGTCTCCACCTCTCTCTACACCTGCTAGTGCACCAAGTTCTTCTCGTTTCCACGCCGGGGACTCGTCGTCGGGTCTACCTGTAGTCCCGCCTTTCATGCCTACTCCTGAATGGAGCACAGGTATAATAACATGCTAATTTTGTATTTCTAACATTTTGTTATTGTAATCTTACATTGTTGTTTTACAGGACCACCAGTACAGTTCGCCGCGCCTGACTACTCCTTGCACTCTGCTTCTGGGAGCTTAGTGCATGGGTCTTCTTATGGACAGCCAGATGTCCAGGGTTTCTCTCAGATGCCAGAGGCTCCTCCACTGACACAGCCCACCCAGCAGTTTCCTTCGACACCACTAGAGGCTCCCAGGGTCAGGCAGGCACCAGACCCACTGACGTACCCCACCGATCAGATTCGACGAGGGAGAAAGGCCCAGGGCAAGAGGGCCGAAGGCGAGCCCAACAAGCGTAGGCGTGGAGGATGACTTGGAGATCAGGGCAGGGGTCAGGGTTCACTACTTGACTAGTAGATTTCTTTCGTTTTTGTATTATTCAGAACTTAAGCATGAACTATTTTTTATTACTAACTTCTGCAACGCGACATGACTAGACAACTGCGACATGACTAGACAACTTTTAGTGACGTGACGACACGCATTTATTATTTTCGCATGGCGACACATCCATTCACGGGCAACTTTGCAGAGCATCCGATGACATCTCCTCTTCTTTTCTTTGTAGTCTTCGTCTATAGACCACGTTAGTTATGCCTATAAATGCACACATCGTCTGTCCATTAAACCCAGCCACTTCGCAATCTAACCAACACCCGAATTTCTTCTATAGCTATGGAGTTCCCCAACGATCCACCCCACAACAAAGAGACGTTACCTCTCGGAGATGGCTTCATCGCCCCTATATGCCTCTGTGGCACTCCATGCAGGCTAGTGAAGTCACTCGTTCTCGGTGATGACTACGGCAAAAGGCTTTGGATGTGCAAGAACTACCAATATGACCCTTCGCAACGTCTTTACTCTTCCGATAGGAGGCCAAGGGTAACTACTTGTACTTCGTCATTCTTTGCTTCCACCATTCATTCTTATTCACTAATACGTTCATAACATTGCAGTCCCCACCGCCTCTGTGTGAGTTCATCGAGTATGTTGACACTGAGCAGACACCAGAGGATATAGCCCATGTCTACCGTGTCGCTCAACGTGCAAGAAGGCATTGGCTTGATATGGAAGCTGAGGAAAGGAGAGATGAGGAACGCAGGAAGATGAGGCAGGAGGAGGAAGAGCGTCGATGCAAGTACGAAGCGGAACGCAAGCAAAGAGAGGAGGCGGAACGAATGCGCAAACAAGAGGAAGATCGCCTTGCTCATGAGGCCCGTGAGGCCGAAAGGGAGAGGATGCGCGAGAGAGCTCGCCGCGCTAGGGCAGCAGGTCCTGATGCCTTCAGAAAGGGGAAATATCCCCGTTGCACTCAGTAGACACTGAGGATAAATAGATCTGAGGTTGGACGAGCTTCGCGAGAAAAGCAGAGGAGGTTCATCTAAGTCGAAAGGGGACGACGAGGGATACGCGTCGTTTCACCTAGGCGACGAATATGTCATTCCACCTCATAGTTTGTACTACGTTCACTGTGAGTGAAATTTATTTCCCTAAGGCGTGTTAGGAGTAGATCGATGGACACATAGCTTTGCCATGTACATCGAAACACGCCATTGTTTCAGTTCACTCTGTATATGTTGGTCTATCGATATTGGTTGCTGAGTATCTTTGTTAAAGTCGAGTTATTTTTCAGTTCACCTTTTCTATTGCATTACTCACGTAAAAAAAACTTTAAAAACCACACAATATTACCTTTCAATCCTAAAAATATATGTAAAAAAATTTAGAAAAACACAAACTGGCAAAACGAAACAGAAAAGGGGACCTGTCGGTCATCCCATGACCGACAGGCATATGTCGGTTATGGGTTGGCCGACAGGTACCTGTCGGTCATTGGAAGACCGACAGGCCCTGGCTATCGGCCCGATATCGCTGTTTGGCTATATTGTGCTATCTGTCGGGCGTTGGAAGACCGACATGTACCTGTCGGTAATCGGGTGACCGATAGGTCCTCTCCTCGGCGTTTGTCGGCTGCCACGTAGGCCTATCGGTCATCCAGTGACCAATAGGTCACTGGATGACCGACAGGCACCCATTTCTGCAATTTTTTTCAAAGGTACCTCTGTTTTGCAATTCTTAATTAAAATACTATTATTTTAATAAAAAATTCTAGCTATGAACACATATTCTATGTTGCTACATTCTATTGGGTGAGATAACTTTTAGATTATGAGATATACTAATGCATGAGTAGTTACAAGTGGGATTAGGAGGCTTCCATAAGCAAAATAATCTCTGTGAATCGCTGCAAATAGTCCAACAGAGTAGGTGCCACAGTAAATGTATCCGTGGCACACGTACAATATAATGGTCCTTGAGTGCTGAGAATCGATAATAGTGTAATACGAAGATGGAGAAGGCCACTGATCGAGGCATCTACGTCTAAGTTGGACTACCAAAGGTTGAAGGAAGTAAAAATAAGGAATAAGTAATCTTTAGTATTGTCAGATGTGATGCTAATTGACAGTTTGACCTAGCTAGGCATGTGAGGAATCTGGACTAGAACTCAAGACAGGAACTTCCGCGCACGTGGTCTCACGTACGAGTCGGAGACTGTACAAGGACCGAGAATGGCGGTGAGAGGTCCCGTCCCGACGGTGGAAAGGCCGCGCGGCACAGGGCGTGTGCGCGGGCGGCGTGCCGCTTGCGTCGACTCGAGCGCCGATTCCGCAAAACCGAGTGCACGATCGTGCGTCGTCGCGCTCGGTAACGGCCAGGCTGCTAGCATCTCCGCGCTAGTGCTGGGCCTAGATTCATCAATTCCCATTTGTGCGGGGTCAACACCCAGGCGATGCCACGACGACAGCGTGTACTGGATGGGAACGAAGGTGCTAATGGAAACGACGATCTTCAGTAACAAGATTACAGCTTTCAGGCAGCCTCCGTCAACACAGGAGCATTCGTCGCATGCGTCGCCAAGCTGCCACAAGTCTGCAAGCCGATGGCATCCTGTGACGCCGCCACCCCTGACCGGCGGCGCGATGTCGCACCGCCGTGGGAGCGTCAAGCCGCAATGCGGCAAGAACGGCCCAGCGCATCGATAACAATGAGGAGACTGCAACGCGGCAGCGGCGGTCCATGTGCCCTATGAAGTTGTTCCCATGAGACAGAAGTGAAATCATGGGACCCATGAGACAGGAGTGTAATGGAGCTCAAAAAAAACAAATGAGAGGAGTGTAATCATTGACTAACAGATGGGCAATAGATCAGTGGGTTTCTTGATTATTCCTTATTTTGCAACTTATATATTTCACAAATTCATGTAGGAAGAGTAATTTTAGGTTTGGATAGGAAGAATGTATTATGGCTTCTTGGAGTTTGGATATATTTCGCAACTTATATATTCTCGGACCCTCTGTCCCACCAGCAACACGTGGCTTCATCCTTACACATCCTATAAATGGCCAGTGCCCGTCTTTTCTTGAAGCAAAGACATAAACGATACTCTTGATATTGTGACAGGTCCCCATTTGTCTAGCAGATATCTTTCTCCTCCTTGATGCTCCAAAAAGCTTTTTCCCCTACAGTAATTCGGTTCGCAGCAACCACTACAACAAAAGTCTCCTTTAGCGACAGTGTCTAAAATCCGGTAGCGACGGATTTAAAAGTCAACCGTCGCTACAGTGGGTGCCAGGGTATTGTACAAGTAACCCGTTGCTACAAATTATTTGTAGCGGCAGTTGATGCCATGAACCGTTGCTATAAATTATTTATAGCAACGGGTGATAGCAGGAACCGTTGCTACAAATAAATCTATTTGTAGCGACGGTTCCTGCCACTACCTGCCGCTACTTAATTGATTTGTAGCTACGAACGATATTACTACCCGCAGCTACAGCACTGCTCCGGCTTGTCCTTTTCAACACCAATCCACACGTTCCCATCTCTCCACCAATGAGCAACAAGCACACGGATTGTGTGTTTTCTTCTCACCAGCCCAACCGTCCCATGCTATCCCATCTACTGCCCCTGCTGCTCCCTTGATTAAATGAACTAGACAGGAGAGAGAGAGAGGCATGGAAGGCGACAAGTACTAGGTGACACGCTGCTGCTCCCTTGGTTAAAAATCATTGTTGCTGCTCCCTTGCTTATCTCTCTTCTACTTACGAGCAAGATAGCCATGTTCTGCTGCTTGCTGCGACGTTCCTGGCCGCAACGGCAAGCTGCACGCTACGAGACGCCGGGTTCCTCGATGGCGTCATGATGGTGCAGTTCCTGTGGGCCATCAGCGAGCTTGCGCGCGGGCTCCCGTCGCCGTCCGTCCGTCGCCCCCGTCCGGTCCTCCGCCCCGGACAGCGACGACGTCTCGCAGCTGCTCGCCACCGTGCTCTGACGTGGCGGGTTCGAGCCCACTTACTACGCCTGCTGCGACGTCACCGTGCCATGGAGCTTCGTCGACCGCGTCAAGGCCGAGACCGCCACCGCCGAACAAGCGCCGCCGTGTTGACGCCCCGGAGCTTTCCCGAGTGCCGGCACCTGTTCCACGTAGGGTGGGGCGCGGCGGCGTGGTGGTGAGCGGCGGTGCGGCAACGGGTTGGCGCGGGTATGGCGGCAGCTAGAGGGCGCGGCGGCGGTGCGACAACGGATTGGCGCGGGCGTGGCGGCAGACGGTGGCGCTGGTGCGGGCGTGCATCCACGGCTGCTGAGGGCGTCAGCGACCAACCACCCAGGGTGTCGGGCTCTTTTTTTTTTGTTTTTTAAAATCAGTAGTAGCGGCGGTTCATGTCAGCAACCGTTGCTACAAATCGATTTGTAGCAGCAACCGTCGCTACAAATCGATTTGTAGCGGCGGTTATTTTGAACTGCAGCTAGAGGCTTGTGATTTCTAGCGACAGTAGCGTAGCGACGGTTGGCCTGATCCGTCGCTACAGGTCATTTTGTACCGTCGCTACAGGACGTTTTTGTTGTTGTGAACTACATGCAGAAGAAACAAACTATTTTTGCAAAGAGGACAATCGGAATGGTAGGTATTGGGATGCAAACCTCTACTTGTCAACGTCAACTGGCTTCACGGACTAAATCTTGTTGGAATAAACCACACCATGGATTCGTTCCAGGTGGCATGCGTCGCGTTGAGTCCGTTGTGCGTACGTCGCGTCTGTCTGCTGCCTGATCCGTTCGAGCATGTGTGCTCAGGCTAGCTGCGAGTTGGTCGAGTCGAGCGCGTCCAGCGCGGGGGATGGCTGCGTCGTGCGGATCGTGGAGATTAACAAAAAGAGGCTGCGCATCCAGGCGTAGCCGCGGCTTGCGCATGAGCATGCGCTTGTGAGTTTGATCATGGTCGGGCGAGTGGAGTTCGAGCTCCGTGTGTTAAAAAGAGTCGAAATTAAAAAAGAGTTCAGCGTTCGTCGCTGGGGCATTCGCTGCCATTGTCGACTGTCCAAGTTTTTCTCGCGTGCGTATGGACGTGTGTTTCTGGGTTCCAACAAGGTGCGGCTGAAATATTGGTGCCTGATTCAGGCACAGCTCCGGCGCTGCTGCAGTGCTGTGAATCAGAGCTGGGATTCTACAGAGAAGTGTGAGTTACCTATGCGATCTGTTGGTTGTACTCTGCTAGAGAAGCTACAAGTGGACAACGGAGAGAGGAGGCAGGCTTGAAGGCTTAGGGTCCATTTGACACGGCTTGTTCTGTACCACCGTATTGATCAGGTTCCATCATGACATCAAACATTGCTCTTAGCTCAAGCTGTAAGACAGGGCATGGTAGAGTAATCGGCCTGCATCTTTCGTAAGTTGGCTAAAAAATAATCTGCATCAATGGTGGTTACTTTAATGTGTATTATTTTTTCATTGTGGTGATTTTAATTTGTATTTTTTTTCATTTAAGTGCCCTATATGAATGACATAAGAACATTTATCCACTTTCACTTTTAAGATCCTAATCAAATTTCTTTCGTAATTATCTGCAGCTGGACGATAGTTTGTAGGCTGCATATTTCTGCAGTTTCCAAAATTACAAGAAATGAAAACTGCAGTTCTATGACTAGACGCTAATTTGATTAGAAGCTCAAACTAGACCCATTTTTAATTTCTTCACAGGTTTATCTATCTGTCACTGGCTCTTTGCAACTCATTTTCTTATAAATTACAAAGTATTATCTGCATTTTATTTTTCTTGACGTTGGGGCAGAATATTTAGAATATTGTTGCACCAACTAAGCTATCCTGGCATCAATAAATACGAAACAGAGGTAGTCATTGGCATGTAGCACATTGGGAAATTGCCGAGAGATTTTCCTCAAGCACTCAGCAAACCGGTTATTTGCCGAGTGCCGCACTCGGTATAAGAAAAGCTCTCGGCAAACACTTGGCATATTTTTTTTTTTGGCTGAGAGCCTGACCCAAAGCACTCGGCAAATACTCTCTTGGCTCTCGGCAAAATAAGACGGCCGTCCAAAATTCGCGACGGCGTCAGAAGGTGTGGGCCCGGCTGTCCTGTTTGCCTAGTGTCACTCTGGTTACACTCAGCAAAGACGACACTAGGCAAAGAAAAAGCCCTTTTGCCGAGTGTTTTTTCCGTTACACTCGGCAAAGAAATTTTCAATCAATTTGTTCTTGCATTAAATTAGTTCAAATAAAAAGTTTTAATCTACAAAGTTGTATAACATCTCAAGATCTACACTTTCTATTTGAACATTTCTTCATTCGACAAAGCGACGGCAAAGTTTTCACAAACTCTTCCACTTCCATATAGTTTCTAGAAACAAAAAGATATATGTTTAAAATTTGTGAACAATGTTACTACCATTATGTCGGATAAAAAAAAGACCAAAATAAAAGTGGTAGATACACAACTTTTCTGTTGAACACTTTTTAATTTCAATAAATTATGTCAACGAAAAGTACGTTTGAATTTCTCAAATTTGAAAGTTGAATTTTGAAAACTACCTCGGGTAGAGAAATAGTAAAAATAAAAGTTGGACCCCTTGATAGGTTATAAAACTTTATAGTTGACAACTTTTTGATTTGAAATCAAATTGTCAATGAAAAATACCAGATACAGGCGGTAGGGTATTTGCCCACAAGGCAGAGCCGGTGACGACTGGGTCAATACATTGCATTCATTGGATACTATTGAAATAATGAAAGTATACATCGCGTCTTTATGCAGGATTTTTTCAGATGCGAGCCAGGCATGGAGGATACGGCGGCTTGTGTGATGAACAAAGTATATCGTAAACTAGTTACAAACATGCATTACGAGGCGCAGGTCCAGGTCGTCATAACCTACTACGGTCAGGTCTGCAAGATGAGGGTGTACAAAGCTGAGGCATGAAACATTAAGCTGAGCCGAGCAGAATAGAGCAGAATACCATGAGGGTAAACATGAATATTGAACTCTTCTGAGATTAAGTACGCTTGAACTTCTCATATTTATATACTTGATGACGTGTAGGTGCATGGTGGTGCGCCACCCATTTCCAGGCCCGGGTCTATATTGTGATGAGGTGGTGCGATCCCCAGTGGGAAGAGACGCACAACGCTGCTCGGGAGTGGCGTTTGCAGATGCGCGGGCCAGCACACCATCTAGGCAACCTTAGCCTTAGCCAATACGCGGCTAGATGGGTACTGAATTCATTTCTTTATTGTAACACTTAATTCTGCATAATTTCTAATCATCTTTCTATTTTCTTTACAGTCGGCGTCAAATGGTGGCCAGCCTTGCGGCCAGTTCAAGGCATTTGCTTTGTCCCACAAGGACAAGGCGATGTCCAACGTCGACTACAACCTCGGGAGACCCCCCTCGGCGTACAACAATGCCAACATCCATAGTCACATCAGTGAATACACATCAGCATCAAGGGAGGTCTATGGGCCACAGTGGAACCCGAGCACCGAGGACTTTGATGGAGATATCGTCATGAGGGTGGGTGGCGGCAAGAAGCATTGCCAGTACTGGATTGGTGATAGCACAATCGATACGGCCTCTACTCCCACCCTCTCTCAGATCCGAGCAAGGAGCACGGGCTAAGCCACGCCCATATGCCCACGGGTCGAGCACTTCACAAATTCAGATTAAGCAAGTCCAGGTTATTTTTGTTTCATTCGTCGTTCATTGATCTTGACATATGTTTGCTTTGCATATAACATTGGGACAAAATATTGTAGGCACAGACACGGGATGAGATGGAGGCAAAGTTGCTGGAAGACGGTAGAGGATGGAGCAGATGATGGCGCAACAAATGAGTGCGATGTTCTGCAATGTACTGGGATGCCAACGCCGCCTCCTGGGCTATTCCCTGGACTACCTCCACTCGGCATTCCTCCTCCCATCAGCACTCCTCTAGCATGCACTCCGGTGAGTCACTTGAGATACTTGTACTTTTATTTCTTACCTCGAAATACGATACAATGAAGTAATCCAATGTTTTAGCTTCTATGAATCTTTTGTTACACATGCAATCTTTTTTTTTTTTGCAGAACTAATCCGCGGGATCCAAAAATCTGACTTCCCCTCCAAATGTTTGGTCGGTGTGGCCACCTCGTCAATGAACTTATAGTTGTATTTCTATTTTATGAACCAACTAACCCTAGCTTGCATTTCATGAACTTGTAGTTGTCGTTGTCGAGCACTTCTATTTGAACTATGTGGACACTTTGTATTTGAAGTATGTGGCACTTTGTCTTTCGACTTGAGGTTGTTGTGATGTGGTTTAGTGTTTGTGGTGATTTATATGCCTATATATGATAATGATGGTGATGATATATATGTGTCTTTGATGATGGTGATAATATATGTGTCATTTTTTATTAAATCACCGCCCTCGTCAGCGGCGGAACCAACAGGAGCAGCAGTAGCCAGGTCGACAAGTCCAGCCCAGCCGGAGTCAGCAGCTCAGTCATCTGGCGAGACGCCGGCGGCGGCGGCGAGAACCTGCACATGCGGCACCGGAGCCCGGCTGCCGGCATTGGGCTCGCTCGGCGCAGCAGATAACCTGGTCGTGTAGTGTGTACTAACGTAATCGGAGGGTGCTCTGCTTTTTCCTCTGTTTCCATTAGCATTTCTGGGCTCTGCCATTCTGATCTTGGCATTCGCATTTTGGACACAATGATATGACCAATTGACGGTGTGTTACGCTGCTAATATCTCTACTACTAGATAGTAACTCTGTACAAAATCATGGCAAGGAAAATGATGTAAATTGGCACTTCGACTGCTCAAACTTCAGGGATTACTCTTGTTGGCTACTCTAGTGATATGGAGCCGTGGTGGGCTTGTTGTCCCGGCCGTTGATGACCAAGAAGATGGTGTCCATCTCGTCCACTAGCTCCGGCGGGTGGCGGGCCCTGGAGAAGGAGCTCCTGGGCGGCGCGTCCCCCTCCTCCTAGCTCCTCGCTGTCGCTAGACGCAATGCTGACCCTGACCTTGTTGATCTCGAAGGCAAAAACCTTATCCGCCGTCTTGGCCTCGCCGCCGTTCTTCCCCCCACCGACGCCACCCATCTGGAGCTCCAACAATTTGGGGACGAAGTGGAACCAGAAATCCTGGTACAAGGAGTCGGAGCCTGGATCCAGCGGTGCGACGGCTGGGTTGCTGCTTTCTAGGACTATCCTAGCGTCCTCGATTATGCATCCTGTGCCTCCGTCGCGGCGTAGGTACTTGAACGCAGTTTCAGCTGCTTGCTCGACGGACGAGGATCAGCAGCCGCGTACATCCATTCTGGTTGCAGGGATGCCAAAAATCTGGCCAACGTCCCGGTCGCTGACTTCTACCCTTGTGGCATCGTCCACAAGAAGCTGGCTTGCGGTCGCCACAAACTTGGACATCAACCAAACACCGAAGCTGCGTCGTCGAGCGCTGGGAAGTGCAGAAGACCGCTAGTTAAGTTGGCGTGCAATAGAGCCAGCTAAAATTTTCCCGTCTTCTCGTAGTGGGCTCCTGTTCCCACTGACCCCCTGCAGAACGGAACCAGCAACCACGTTCTACTGCACCCCACTGAACAAAGGTGCATAGCTGGTGCTCTGCATATTCTGAATGGTGCCCACCCTACGCCAGAAAGAATACTGGGGCTACATCCCTACCCTGCACAACTCCTCCAAAGATTACTCTGCTAACTCCTTTGACAAACTTGATCATGGTACTGTACCCACGCATCACGTGTCACAAATGCAGTGGGGGTTCACGTAGCCATTTGTTCACGGCGGAATAACCGTACATATATATGTGGAGTTGGCAAAATATATACATTGCTTTTGATGCTGTTGATTATCTCTTCCATGTCATCGGCATAACCATTCGACTAGGGCTGGATCTCGAGCCAGCTTGGCTCGGCTGTGCTAGGCCTAATCCATCTTGTTGGCCTAATGTCGGACCCTATTTCTGGAATCCTCGTGTTTACTGTACCAATCTCTAGATCAGTAGTTGGTACACAAAAACAAAGTGTTTCATTGCTCATACATGATTATATATTACATCCAAATGGTACATTACATGGTCTTATGTTACAAACCAAGAGACTAGCATACTAGCCAAGATACAACAAACTACTAAAAGCAGGTAAAGCACTACGAAAACTCCACAGGCAAACTTGAACAGACGGTGACCCTACTCGTCATAATCGTCTCCGGCATACTCTTCTTCTTCTGAATGATGATAGCAAAGTGGGTACATAAGGTACTCAGCAAACCCTACACTACTCAAGGGTATAGAAGCATGCATATATGGCATTATCAAGGGTAAAAATACAGATATTATGTATAATTTCATAGAAATTAGGATAGGAACAATGTTAATCATCTTTGAAATCGAGATGAACATCACTCAAAACGTCATATCTTTGGACTTACGATATTGACATCACAAGGTCCAAATAACGATTATGCAATAATAGGACATTCTACCTACTTGGTCCTAATTGTCTCATTATGTTTGCTAGCCAGCTCATGAGCTAGCTGGAGCTAACTTGTCAACTAAACAAGGTAAGTCTGCAGCTTGGCTTAATGTTAAATCAAGCAGAGCCAAGACCAAGTTAAGCTAGCTTACAAGCTACAAGTTTTTGGTCTGAGTCCCACATTCGACCTTGGTACACCGATGACAAGCATGGACAACTTGAACGCATTGTGTCTGGTTCCAGTGGACCTAACACCGAACGTCCAAAAGTGGCACTGCCTTCGATTAACAGCGATGCACCGTCACCAATGTCATGGATGAACACCAAGAGCTCAATTTTTTTTATAAACATGATATGGAAAACATTTAAATAAGCAAAAGAATATATTTTTTTGCGAGGAAAGCAAAAGAATATTTGTAAATAGCTGCAAATTAAAGGGATAAGTCCACATTACCCCCCTGAACTCTTGCCGGAGTCTAAATTTCAACCCCGAACTACGAAACCGTCTAACACAAGATCCTCAACTTTGCAAACCGTTCAAATTCCCCCCCCCCCCCCCCCCCCCCCGCGCGCGCGCGCGCAGTTTCAGCCTGGTTTTGCCCTTGTCAGTTTGGTTTCGATGCAATGTGAGTTGAGCCCAGCCCTACCCAGCCCAAATGGAGAGTATATAGAGAGGAGTTGAGGCAGAAATCCATTCCTCCCCCATCTGCCGGTGCTAAAATCTTGCTGCTCCCCTGTAGCCGCGCATCTGCAAATGGTGAGAGCAGATGCTATGGGAGTGGAAGGATACTCGTGGTGTTGAAAACTGATCTGCATTGTGAAGGTAAGTCTCAAAATCCTTGTATCTCGTGCAGATCCCTACGTTCTTATAGTTCTCTTAGGGTTTAATCATGGGTTTCTAAGATTTGTACCTTTTGTGCATAGATGGACAAGGTTGCTGTTAGGTTTCATTATGGAGGGGAGTTTTCCTTTGATGGGAACATGGTGCAGTACATAGGTGGATCTGAAGGAATGTCTCACATAGAGCGGGATTTGATTTCTTTACCTGAGATAGTAGGCCACATAAAGGACCATGCCGTGGATGTGGAAGGTGTTCTACTTCATTGGTTATTCCCTGGTAAAAACCTTGACAATGGGCTTAAGGTGTTGAGTGACGACAAAGTGTGCCAATTGATGTCTGATTCTACTAGAGAAGGTCAGATTGCAGAGGTGTTTGTGGAGGCCATTCAGATGAAAATAGATGCCCTTGTTGCTGGCCAGAGAAGGGAGTTGGAGGAAACTGAGATGGATATAGAGGCAATTATCAATCTTGAGGATGACTCAGATGACGTACAATTCATTGGGGAGAGAAAGTGTTCAGATTTCCCTATTGTTCCTGTCAAACAAGAGGAGCCAATAGAGGCGTTGCAGAATAGGCATGACAATCCTATGAAAAGTGATGTGGTTCAGGCAATAGATATAGACAACAGCTCTTCAGATAGTGACTGTCTCTATAAGCGAGTGTGCCATCTTCACAAGCGAGAGCTTCTATCTCTATAAATGTCACCTCTGGGACTGCAAGTGCGCAAGTGAATGCCCAAGAACCTGCAAAGAAGAAAAATCGACTTCCACAACTACTAAACCAGTGATTTTGATCACTAATCCTTATGTATTGTACTAAGCCAGACTTATGGTTAGCTGTTGTATTGTGGCAGACCTATAGTTGCATATTTGGTTCTCGACTTGTTTCATGAATTATGTTACGGCAGACTTGAAAGCTATAAATTTCATGACTCTTTACTATCATATTTTCCGGCCTCATTCATGTCATGTACAGACAATATGCCAATCAGATTCTCGACAAGTTCGCATGATTTTCATTCATCAATAGAGCTGATTTACATTGCTGGACACACAACATGTTGGCTGCTGAACTATTCCCTAATCGCTCCCCCATCAGCTTGCCAACAACACGTACACACAATTTTTACAGACCACAGTGCTATCCTGTTTCAGATTGGAGTTGCTCCCTAGTACCAGAAATCCTATCCACCATCCTGTACAATCCCAACCAAATCAGCCATGCGACTAGGAACAAAAGCAAACGAATCGAACCAACAAGTGCTCACACGAGCAAAAAGCCACTTCAAATCCCTTCTCGCCGTCTTCGTCTGGCACTTGCAAAATACGGGTCGATCTGTAGGGAACAGGAGACCAAGGCATCTTGCATGGGCGGCCTGAACCTGGAGAAGACCATGACGAGCTTCCGTGTCTGCAGTTCGCCGTCGCCCGCCGTCTCTCGCCATCGCCCGCCGTCTCTCGCCATCGCCCGTCGTTGTCCATCCGGTCGCCGCAACTCGCCCCTGCGCCAGCGCCACCGACGGACAGAGAAAGGAAAGGATTCGATGTGTTTGGTCGGCTTGGACTGGGTTTGGACGGGTTGGGCTGGGCCTAGGCTCTGACAAGGGCAAAACCAGGCTGAAACTGCGCGCGGGGGGAATTTGAACGGTTTGCAAAGTTGAGGGTCCTGTGTTAGACGGTTTCGTAGTTCGGGGTTGAAATTTAGACTCCGGCAAGAGTTCAGGGGGGTAATGTGGACTTATCCCCAAATTAAATAGCACTATATTGAGTATAGATCGATACCACAGTAAACATTTTCGATAAATGATGCTTAGAGTGCTGAGAATCGATAAATACGGCAACCCAAAGGTGGAGAACGCCCCTGAGAGGCATATACTGAGTTCTACTACCAAAGGTTGAAGGAAGTAAAACTATGGACGAAGATGTTATCCTTAGTATTGTGAGATTTGGATGCTAATTGACGGTTTAGCTAGCTAGGCATGTGAGGAATCTGGACTAGGACTCTTATGATAGCCTTTGACACCACTGTAATCCAAACTAGGAACTTCCGTTCTCATCTCACGTACGAATTGGAAGCAGTGAAAGGACCGAGGATGGCGGCGAGGCCCCGTCCGAAGGCAGAAGTGGCTGTGCGACTGTGGAGGAGCCTCCCAAATTACACTTAATTGAACCAAATGTACTAGCTATCATGTATGGATGTCAACACGCGTCGACCACCCAACTCACAACGTGTCATCACACATACATGGCAGCCGGTAAGAGTCATCACATGGTTTAAATAAGTATAATTCCGGTATTCCCCGATATGCATTTCAACACCCAAGATCGACGTGCATACCGCTAAGCCACAAATGTAACCACCATCATCACAAGATACCAAATAGAGAGCAAATTTTAAAAGTCATTACAGGTCTTCATTCATTCCAAATACAACAAAGAGAGAGTTCAAAGTTTATCCCTCATGCCAACATTAAGCACTAGCCAAGAAAATTGTGTCATAAGAGTTTTTATCCTTGACATGAGTACGCAGCGGAAAACTTAAACAAAAGGCCAATGGTGCTCAGCCCACAAACACCACCGGGGTTAGCACAACCACAACCAACTACTCCTGCCCATCACCGCCCTCGGCGGGGTAGAAGTAGCCATACACGTACTCGTCCTCACCTGCAAAAACTTAAACATAGCACCGTGAGTACAGAGGTACTCAGCAAGACTTACACAAGGAGTCGTCGCTCCTGAACAATGGAAGATGCATTTAGCTTTGGACAAGGATATGGCAATAGGAAGACATTTTGCATAAAGCGAATTAAGTGATCACATTAGATAAATAATTATGTGACAAGCATAAAGGAAAAACTAATGAGCAACTCATCCTATGCCCACCCATACAGATTCCCATAGCTCAAGTGTACTCATTCCAACAACACGAGCTCATATCCAAACCACAACTACGATGATGACTATTTTACCCACACGCCACACGACCACCGACCATACGACCCGTCGGAAGTAAGTGGTGATTCAATGTGACAACCCACTCCAAATACGCCCCGACCATTTAACCGATCGTCCGGTTCAGGAGAGTTGGTCGCACTAGGCCCTCACATGGGGTCATCCCTAGCACCTTCTACATCCCCCGGACTCGAGGGACAAATGGTCGCAGCTAGATAAGGAGGAAGGCTTACCCGTTCCATTATATTGAGTATGTGGCAGCACGGAAAAGTGTTCATGTTGACAGCACCAACGAGACGGTCCTTAATCAACTCAAGCGAGCCTATGGTGCATTCGAGATTCCGTTCCCAAACCACCCCTACTGCCCGCTCAAGTCTTCCATAACCAAAACCACCACCATCACCCTGACCAAAGTAAACTAGCAGGAGCAACATTCTGTCTTTTACCAAGACTATTAAGCATGATAAGCAATTATCGTGACTCCAACATAGACTCTACCCAACAGGACAAGTTGCAAGGAACATGATATAACAAGAATTCAAGGGCAGATATGCAGCAAATAGGAGCTACCCAACATTAACCACTATTGCTCGACCAATGCATATAACCTGATAGGCATAAATCAATTTATTCACCGTTGGTAACCAAAATATATATAGTTGGAGAAATGCTTAGATGCTTGCCTTGAGCTGTAGGTTCCACACTCATGTTCTCCAGTTCAGGTTCGCCCTCAGCACCACCCACGTCGGACTCCGTCGGTTCGTTGTCTAAGAGAAGAACAATGCAACACAATGAATATGCTTGCAATGACATGATATGGGGTGCAAATGACATGAAACAGAGGATGCGATACTCAGGATAACAGGAGTGCAATGCAAAAAGAATGACATGATTTGCAAAAGGATTGCTCAAGATAGAACCTGCTGTTGCAATTACATTAAGGAAAAGACTTCAGTTAAACTGATGATAGCATTTAAATTATTTTCGAAATTAAAAACAGTGAATTGCTTAGCACAATCATTTTTACTGTAAAGAGCTGAGTAACCTGAGATTGGTGAATCAGGTTTCACTATTTTTGGGTAAGACATTATTTAGATATGATTTATCACATAAGAAGGGTAATAAATTAATCTGAGATTATTTAACAGGAATTTCACGAGTGCTGATATTTTTAGATGGTACAGGAAGACATGGTAGAACTAGGGACCAAGTTTCAGGAATTGTGGAGCTGTCATGAATTTCTGGTGAATTGAACAAGGAAAAGAAATGAACAAGTACAAACAGGGCAAGAGGCTAAATAGCTTGCTTCTTCTCTGACGCTCCGCAGGACAAAGCCATGGCGCTAGCAAGCTATAGCGGCAGAGCTACTGGCATCGCGAGAAAAGAGAAAAAGCAGAGGAGGCAATCACGTCCAGGCCCGTGGGGTGCTCACCAGCCTGCAGGTCGACGACTTGGAGCGGGAGCTCGGCAGGAATTGGAAGCACGGGGCTCCTCGGCGGCGACGGCAGCTTGCGAACAGGAAATACAAAATACGGCCTGCTCAGCTACGCATCGAGGAAGGAAGCCAGTCAGGGAAGAGTGTAAGGAATCTAGGGAGTTGAGCTTGCAGGGAATCGACGAGCATCTCACCATAGAGAACTAATTTGGCGGAGGTTGTGGTCGCCTGACGGCCATTGTCGAGGAACAAACGGAGCTGGATCTACACACCGGATGCCGGAGAGGGGAAGTGTGAGCCAGGAGCACCTCGGGGACTTCCTTCCGCAGCTCCCGAGCAGCTCGACTTCGCCTGGGACGGAGAGCAGCGGCGGCGCGCGGCAGCGTTGTGTTAGGTTGATCTCTAACCCCGCAGGCCCAAAGGCCCGCGGCCCTTCATCGCGCCCTGATCGGGGGCGCCCAACCGAACCCTTGGTTGGTGGGCCCCTGTTGCCAGCGCCATATAAAAGGAGGTGGGGGCCGGCGGCTCACGTCACGAGGTTCGCCGTGAGCACCGCACCCACCAACAAACCCTAACCCGATCCCGAGGGGGCGCTGAGGCAACGGGAAGCCGCCGCCACCACGTCGCCGTCGCCCGCCGCCGTCACTCACTCGCCGCCAGTCGCCACAATGGCGGCTCCTGCACAATCGTCACACGAAGGTGCGAACCCCTAGTCCATTTCCCTCAGATCCAGATTACTTGTACCTAGATTACATGTTCAAGTACCCGCTAGTCTCTACACCTAGGCATTTAACAATCAAACAATGGTATCAAGAGCCTAACTAGTGTGTAGATCTAGATCGGGTAGCAGATTTTGAGAAGGAGATAGCATCGGTTCGTTTTGCGATTCGAAAATTGAAACCCTAACCCTAGAAAGGAAACAGAGGAGGGCCGGAGGGGACTGACCTTGCTCTCCGTCGTGCCATCCACCGCCGCCGTGCGGACCAGATGCCATCGCCGCTCGCCGCCGGGACGCCGGCGTGCGCGCGCGCGACGGCGCCAGAGAGACAGAGCCGTTGCGCGGCGCACAGACAACATGGCACCGTCACAGCGCCGCTCGACGGCGGCGCGCTCACCCTCGGGTGGACGCGCGCGCCGGCGAAGGGGGCTGAGGCGGTGCCGCTGTCTTCCTTTTCTCCGGCCGCCGCCGTCGTCGCCTTGCATCACGCATCGCCTCTGCGCGGGGAGGAGACAGGGGAGAGAAAGAATGGGGGCTAGGGTTCTGGAAGGGCGACGCGCCGCGGTTTTTGTTCACCCGATCTCCGCGCGTGTCCGTCCGATGGAGATCGACGGCCAGGATCGGCCGGCCGCCACTCGGGCTGAATTAAGCCCAGGCGGGATGAGGCGCTGGGCCTGTTTGGCGGTCCAGTCGCTGGACGCTGGGCTTTAGGCCCACGCGGGCGCGCAAGCGCAAAAGAGGCCGGGTTTTTTCATGGGCCAGGCCAAAATGCATAGAATGTTTTTTGTTTTAGTTTAAACTTTTCCAGAAGCTGTTTTGAATAGAATTTGAATGAATTTTGGTCAGATTCCGTCTCTGTTTGAATTTGAACCAAAGAGATAATTTTCCAGAGACTAGATAATTGTGAATATGCTTCTGTTTAAGTTTTTACTACAGAGTTATTCATGTTTCCGCTGCATAGATAATTGATTATTCATGTTTGCATTGATTTTAAATTCAAACCAAAGGGAGAATTTGATTTCAATTCATAGATGCCTGTTCAGAATTAATCTTGATGTTGCCATTTTCTGACCAAAGTTGATAATGGCAATATTGTAATAGACAATTTTTATGCATTATTTCTATTTCTGCCCAAAGGTGATATAGTTTTAATGCAAAAAGTATTGTAAGGCATGCAATGTTTTCTGTTATTATGTTGTTCTCACCTGTTTTAAAATGTATTTCAGGAGGGCTATCTATGATGATGACCATCAATGATATCCCAGTGCTTAAAGGAGAAAATTATGGAGAATGGAACAAGAAGCTAGACCTCTTCTTCACTCTTGCTGGCCTTGATTGGGTGCTGTCTGCACCAGTTCCTGCAGCTCCTGAGCAGCCAGAAAGAGGAGAGGATGAGACAGATGCTGCTTGGTCAGCTAGAGAGCTTGCCTACAAGACAAGCAAAGACAGCTATGATGTTGAGTATGCTGCTTGGTTCCCTGCCAACAAGAAATGTTTGGCAGTGGTAAAGAACACTATAGAGGCCTCCATCATGGGGTCAATTACAGATTGTCCTACTGTTGTTGAGTACCTTGCAAAGATAAAGAGTCAGTACACTGGCTCTTCAAAGACATATGCTACCCAGTTGATAAAACAGCTGGTCACAGAGAGGTACACAGGTGGTGGGATAAGAGAGCACATACATCGCATGGTCAATATAAACAACAAGCTTAAACCAATGGGCCTTGCTTTCAAGGATGATCACATCGTCCATTTGGTTTTTGCTTCGTTGCCAAAGACCTTCGATACCTTCATTGTTGGGTACAACATGTCCCCAGAGAAATGGGACATAGAGAAGGCCATTGCAATGTGTGTGCAAGAAGAGGAAAGATTGCCCCCGAATTCCATTAACTATGTGAAGAACAAGAATGGGAATCCTTCCTCCTCCTCCTCTAAGGGAAAAGGTCCTCAGCAGTTTCAGGCAAAAGGTCCTCAGCAGTTTCAGGCAAGAGGTCCTCAGCCTTTCCAGGGACAGTCCTCCCAGCAGCATAGACCTAAAGAAGGACAATTTACTGTGGGAAAAGACCAATGCATGCATTGCTTGGGCATGGGACACTACAAGAAGGATTGTCCCAAGTACTTAAAGATGATCATGGAAAAGAGAGGTGAGAACATTATTTCATTTGTAAATGAATCCCTATATATAGATTATTCGAAATCTACTTGGTGGATTGACTCAGGAGCAACTATTCATGTTGCAAACTCTTTACAGGGATTCCGTTCGACGAGAACCACTCAAAGAAGCGAAAGGCAAATTAAGGTTGCCAACGGAGTCGAAGCAGATGTCGAAGCAGTTGGAGATCTTCTCTTAGAGCTTGACACCGGCTTTAGTTTATTACTTAGAGATGTTTTTTATGTACCCACATTACAGAGGAACTTAATAAGTGTGTCTCGTCTAGATGATTATGGATTTGATTGTCATTTTGGTAATGGCAGATGTGTAATAAAGATTGGTGATACAGTTGCTACTATTGCTTTTAAGAGAAATGATCTTTATTTGTTATCGCTGCGTGAAAGTGTGAATTCCGTATGTGATGTGAATGCAATTGTATCTACAGATGTTAATATTAGAAAGCGAAAGAGAAAAGATAATGAATCATCGAAATTGTGGCATTGTCGTTTGGGCCACATTTCGAGGGGGAGAATAGAAAGACTCATTAAAACAGATATTCTTCCCGCTTTAGAGTTATCAGATTTAGAGCAATGCATCGATTGCATTAAAGGAAAATATGTAAAGATAACAAAGAAAACTGCTGAGCATAGCGCAGGTGTTTTAGAGCTAATTCACACTGACATCTGCGGTCCTTTCTCAGTTAAAAGCATAGATGGATATGATTCGTTCATAACATTTACAGATGATTATTCCCGTTATGGATACATCTATCCAATCAAAGAAAAATCAGAAGCTTTAGATAAATTCAAGATATTCAAGGCTGAAGTTGAAAATCAGCACAATTTAAAGATAAAAATAGTCAGATCCGACCGTGGAGGGGAATACTACGGTCGGCATACCCCATATGGCCAAGTTCCAGGACCTTTTGCAAGGTTCCTACAGGAACAAGGCATAGTAGCCCAGTATTCAATGCCGGGCGACCCTCAACAGAATGGAGTGGCAGAAAGGCGCAATCGCACCTTAATGGATATGGTACGGAGTATGATAAGTTTCTCCACTTTACCAGTGAGTTTATGGATGGAGGCATTAAAAACCGCCGTATATATTCTCAACAGAGTACCATCTAAGGCGGTGCCGAAAACACCGTATGAGTTGTGGACAGGAAGAATACCCTCATTGAATCACCTAAGGGTGTGGGGGAGTCCTGCTGAGGCAAAGATATTCAACCCGAACATTGGGAAATTAGATCCCAAAACAGTGAGCTGCCATTTTATTGGCTATGCAGAGAAATCAAAGGGATATCGGTTCTACTGTTCAGATAGACATACAAAGTTTGTAGAAACAAGACACGCTGCCTTCTTAGAAGAACAAATGGTTCGGGGGAGCGTGGCAGTTCGAGAGATTGATCTTGAGGAGAAGCGGGTGTATGCGCCCAATCCAGTGATTCAAGAACATTTCTTCTCACTGCCCGTTGTTGCTGCACCGACAGTGCGAGACACTGTGATGTCAGCCCCTGTGGTGGTTCCTCCTGTGGCAACAACGAATGAAAATGTGGAACCTGTCCCTCAGGATCCTATAGAGCCCGTTGCTGCAGAACAAAGGGAGCCGCTACAACCCCCAATAGAAAATGCTCCAGATGTAGAGGTACAACCTCCGATAGAAAATGAGCAAAATGTAGAGGCCCCTAGAAGGTCTCAAAGAGCAAGGAGGTCGGCTATTTCCAGTGATTATGAAGTATATAACACTGAGAGTTGTCAAGAATATCAAATGGAGGATGACCCTACCTCATTTGAAGAAGCCATGAGAAGCGAGCATTCGTCTGAGTGGTTGGCAGCCATGGAAGATGAAATGAGATCGATGAGTACCAACGATGTTTGGGACTTAGTAGAAATTCCTGAAGGAGTCAAACCAGTAGGCTGTAAATGGGTCTACAAAACCAAATATGACTCACAAGGGAATATAGAAAAGTTCAAAGCGCGACTTGTGGCAAAAGGCTATACGCAAAAAGAGGGAATTGATTATCATGAGACCTTTTCTCCAGTCTCATGTAAAGATTCCTTTAGAGTCATTATGGCCCTTGTGGCTCATTTTGATCTAGAATTGCATCAAATGGATGTAAAGACGGCGTTCCTAAATGGGGATGTAGATAAAGAATTTTACATGGCACAACCAAAAGGTTTTGTTGTGGAAGGAAAGGAAAAGATGGGATGCCGCCTAAAGAAATCGATTTATGGGTTAAAGCAAGCTTCAAGAATGTGGTTTTTGAAGTTCGACAGTACGATTAAAAGTTTCGGGTTTGAACAGAATGTGGAGGACGATTGCGTTTATGCAAAGTTCAAGAATGGAAAGTATATCTTCCTAATCCTGTATGTGGATGATATCCTGCTTGCAAGCAGTGACGTCAGTCTACTACTAGAAACAAAGAAATTCTTGTCCTCACAATTCGAAATGAAAGATCTTGGTGAAGCAAAATTCGTTTTAGGAATTGAAATTCACCGAGACAGATCCAAGGGGGTATTAGGACTATCACAAAAGACATACATAGAAAAGGTCCTGAAGAAATACAATATGCACAAATGCAGTGCTTCACCTGCTCCCATAGTCAAGGGCGATAGATATGGGGACTTTCAATGTCCAAAGAATCAATATGAAAAAGATCAAATGAAATCGGTACCATATGCTTCAGCTGTCGGAAGCTTACAATATGCACAAGTATGCACACGCCCTGACATTGCTTTTGTTACCGGGTTGCTTGGTAGATTCCAGAGTAATCCAGGACCAGAACATTGGAAGTTAGTAAAGAAAGTTCTGCGCTATTTGCAAGGAACAAAAGGCCTCATGTTGACATACAGAAGAACAGATTCTCTGCAAATCACGGCATATGCAGATGCTGATTTTGCAGGAGATAACAGAAAATCGACGTCGGGATATGTGTTCACTCTCGCAGGAGGGGCCATATCGTGGAAAAGTTGCAAGCAAAGTATCACTGCAGCATCCACAATGCACGCAGAGTTTATTGCTTGTTTCGAGGCCGTAGGACAGGTGAATTGGCTAAAGAAACTTATACCCGGTTTAAGAGTGGTAGACGACATCTCTAGACCACAAAAGATGTACTGCGACAATGAACCCGCAGTCTCGTATGCACACAACAACAGGTCAAGTGCCGCTACCAAGCACATTGACATAAAGTATTATGTTGTGAAAGATAGAGTCCGAGATCAAACCATAAGTCTCGAGCACATACGTACAGAGAAGATGCTCGCGGATCCGCTAACGAAAGGCTTACCACCCAGCGTGTTCAAGGAACACGTAGCCGGCATGGGGTTAAGGGACAGCCTATGATCTTTGGACTAAAGAGGCCCATAAAGAATAAAGGACTGTTTCAGAATGGAGGCGTGTGTTGTAGCTGTTGATTCTATCGGCAGGATATGACCGTGACGATGAGACATGCTCTATGCATTAATCTGTGATGAGACAAGTGAAACAGAAAAGAAAAGATAAAAGATGAGATCAAGGGGGAGATTGTTAGGTTGATCTCTAACCCCGCAGGCCCAAAGGCCCGCGGCCCTTGATCGCGCCCTGATCGGGGGCGCCCAACCGAACCCTTGGTTGGTGGGCCCCTGTTGCCAGCGCCATATAAAAGGAGGTGGGGGCCGGCGGCTCACGTCACGAGGTTCGCCGTGAGCACCGCACCCACCAACAAACCCTAACCCGATCCCGAGGGGGCGCTGAGGCAACGGGAAGCCGCCGCCACCACGTCGCCGTCGCCCGCCGCCGTCACTCACTCGCCGCCAGTCGCCACAATGGCGGCTCCTGCACAATCGTCACACGAAGGTGCGAACCCCTAGTCCATTTCCCTCAGATCCAGATTACTTGTACCTAGATTACATGTTCAAGTACCCGCTAGTCTCTACACCTAGGCATTTAACAATCAAACAATGGTATCAAGAGCCTAACTAGTGTGTAGATCTAGATCGGGTAGCAGATTTTGAGAAGGAGATAGCATCGGTTCGTTTTGCGATTCGAAAATTGAAACCCTAACCCTAGAAAGGAAACAGAGGAGGGCCGGAGGGGACTGACCTTGCTCTCCGTCGTGCCATCCACCGCCGCCGTGCGGACCAGATGCCATCGCCGCTCGCCGCCGGGACGCCGGCGTGCGCGCGCGCGACGGCGCCAGAGAGACAGAGCCGTTGCGCGGCGCACAGACAACATGGCACCGTCACAGCGCCGCTCGACGGCGGCGCGCTCACCCTCGGGTGGACGCGCGCGCCGGCGAAGGGGGCTGAGGCGGTGCCGCTGTCTTCCTTTTCTCCGGCCGCCGCCGTCGTCGCCTTGCATCACGCATCGCCTCTGCGCGGGGAGGAGACAGGGGAGAGAAAGAATGGGGGCTAGGGTTCTGGAAGGGCGACGCGCCGCGGTTTTTGTTCACCCGATCTCCGCGCGTGTCCGTCCGATGGAGATCGACGGCCAGGATCGGCCGGCCGCCACTCGGGCTGAATTAAGCCCAGGCGGGATGAGGCGCTGGGCCTGTTTGGCGGTCCAGTCGCTGGACGCTGGGCTTTAGGCCCACGCGGGCGCGCAAGCGCAAAAGAGGCCGGGTTTTTTCATGGGCCAGGCCAAAATGCATAGAATGTTTTTTGTTTTAGTTTAAACTTTTCCAGAAGCTGTTTTGAATAGAATTTGAATGAATTTTGGTCAGATTCCGTCTCTGTTTGAATTTGAACCAAAGAGATAATTTTCCAGAGACTAGATAATTGTGAATATGCTTCTGTTTAAGTTTTTACTACAGAGTTATTCATGTTTCCGCTGCATAGATAATTGATTATTCATGTTTGCATTGATTTTAAATTCAAACCAAAGGGAGAATTTGATTTCAATTCATAGATGCCTGTTCAGAATTAATCTTGATGTTGCCATTTTCTGACCAAAGTTGATAATGGCAATATTGTAATAGACAATTTTTATGCATTATTTCTATTTCTGCCCAAAGGTGATATAGTTTTAATGCAAAAAGTATTGTAAGGCATGCAATGTTTTCTGTTATTATGTTGTTCTCACCTGTTTTAAAATGTATTTCAGGAGGGCTATCTATGATGATGACCATCAATGATATCCCAGTGCTTAAAGGAGAAAATTATGGAGAATGGAACAAGAAGCTAGACCTCTTCTTCACTCTTGCTGGCCTTGATTGGGTGCTGTCTGCACCAGTTCCTGCAGCTCCTGAGCAGCCAGAAAGAGGAGAGGATGAGACAGATGCTGCTTGGTCAGCTAGAGAGCTTGCCTACAAGACAAGCAAAGACAGCTATGATGTTGAGTATGCTGCTTGGTTCCCTGCCAACAAGAAATGTTTGGCAGTGGTAAAGAACACTATAGAGGCCTCCATCATGGGGTCAATTACAGATTGTCCTACTGTTGTTGAGTACCTTGCAAAGATAAAGAGTCAGTACACTGGCTCTTCAAAGACATATGCTACCCAGTTGATAAAACAGCTGGTCACAGAGAGGTACACAGGTGGTGGGATAAGAGAGCACATACATCGCATGGTCAATATAAACAACAAGCTTAAACCAATGGGCCTTGCTTTCAAGGATGATCACATCGTCCATTTGGTTTTTGCTTCGTTGCCAAAGACCTTCGATACCTTCATTGTTGGGTACAACATGTCCCCAGAGAAATGGGACATAGAGAAGGCCATTGCAATGTGTGTGCAAGAAGAGGAAAGATTGCCCCCGAATTCCATTAACTATGTGAAGAACAAGAATGGGAATCCTTCCTCCTCCTCCTCTAAGGGAAAAGGTCCTCAGCAGTTTCAGGCAAAAGGTCCTCAGCAGTTTCAGGCAAGAGGTCCTCAGCCTTTCCAGGGACAGTCCTCCCAGCAGCATAGACCTAAAGAAGGACAATTTACTGTGGGAAAAGACCAATGCATGCATTGCTTGGGCATGGGACACTACAAGAAGGATTGTCCCAAGTACTTAAAGATGATCATGGAAAAGAGAGGTGAGAACATTATTTCACATAAGAAGGGTAATAAATTAATCTGAGATTATTTAACAGGAATTTCACGAGTGCTGATATTTTTAGATGGTACAGGAAGACATGGTAGAACTAGGGACCAAGTTTCAGGAATTGTGGAGCTGTCATGAATTTCTGGTGAATTGAACAAGGAAAAGAAATGAACAAGTACAAACAGGGCAAGAGGCTAAATAGCTTGCTTCTTCTCTGACGCTCCGCAGGACAAAGCCATGGCGCTAGCAAGCTATAGCGGCAGAGCTACTGGCATCGCGAGAAAAGAGAAAAAGCAGAGGAGGCAATCACGTCCAGGCCCGTGGGGTGCTCACCAGCCTGCAGGTCGACGACTTGGAGCGGGAGCTCGGCAGGAATTGGAAGCACGGGGCTCCTCGGCGGCGACGGCAGCTTGCGAACAGGAAATACAAAATACGGCCTGCTCAGCTACGCATCGAGGAAGGAAGCCAGTCAGGGAAGAGTGTAAGGAATCTAGGGAGTTGAGCTTGCAGGGAATCGACGAGCATCTCACCATAGAGAACTAATTTGGCGGAGGTTGTGGTCGCCTGACGGCCATTGTCGAGGAACAAACGGAGCTGGATCTACACACCGGATGCCGGAGAGGGGAAGTGTGAGCCAGGAGCACCTCGGGGACTTCCTTCCGCAGCTCCCGAGCAGCTCGACTTCGCCTGGGACGGAGAGCAGCGGCGGCGCGCGGCAGCGTTGAGCAGCGGGGAAAAAGGGCAGGGAGAGCAGCTTCAGACGGAAGGTGGATAAGGAGGAGCTGCGCGTCCAATTGAGAGCCAAGGTGAGGAAGAGGAGCGGCACGGCCGGGAGTCGGCGTCCACGCGGCGCTTGGCCGCCCTCCATGGCCAATCGCTGGAGGAAGAAGGCAGGAAGAGAGACGGACAGGCGGGTCCCACGTCGAGTTTTGTCTGCTCACTTCAGAGAATCGGATGAATTTTGTCTGCCCCTTCCAGAGACTCAACGAGAAAATGTCTGCTCCCTCACAGAATTGTCTGTCCGGTACAGACAGTTGGCGTTTTCCTTTTCAGACATAACATTCCTTCTTCTTTCAAAAATTGAAAGGTGCACTTAGAGACTTCCAAAAATCATGAGAATTTGATAGCCTAGAGAAGAGATGATGGAGAATCCATTTGAACAAGAACCACTTGAAAATCTTGAACGGATATTTAAAAGGAATTTTTCAAAGATGCATAAGTTTTGGACTTTGTTTGAATTTTTGAATTCCATTTACTTATGCAATGAAAATGTTTAAATGATGCACATGATGCCAGATTATGTATAATAACATGCACTCAAATTTTGGCATGTTACAGCGGCAGTGCGTGTGCGTGGGCAGCGTGCGCCGACTCCTCGTGGGCACGCACGGTCGAGCGCTACCGCCGGGTCACGCTGTCCCAGAGGGTGAGCAAGCCTTCAGTCATCAGATTGAGCTGCGGGGAGCCAGTGCCACACAAGGCAGCGCCTTCATCTGGTGTCGAGTCTAGCTTCAGTCGGGAGCGCCGCGCGCCCCTGACCGCGGCACTGCCACCTAATGTCGGCACCACTGTGGTAGCGTCAGGCCGCCGCCCCTGCGCGCCTCAGAGGCCACATCGAGCTTCCTCTAACCTGCGATGTGATCATATCACGCCAGCCTAGCACGCACGTGGAGGGTGGCATGCATTGTAGGACAAGGCGCACGGCTCTCATACAGATCCAGTTTTTTCACCCCGTTGCGGTTTACCAGGATTGGTTACCCATTGGCGATTAAGATCACACAGTAGAAATTTAACCATAAACGTTGACTGCATGTACTATCTGGACAGTGAAGGCGTTTAAAGAGGTAAATGGCTATGATATGTGGAAAGCTGGCAACAAAAACGCTAGCTCAAGGCTCACCAGCAAAGCTTAGGTTGTTTCCAATTTTAAGTTGGTTCATCTCAGCTCGTCAACCAAGCCAACCTTTTCACCGCTCGTTCCTTATTAAGCCTGCTCGTGAGCTGCTCACTACCTAAGAAAATGACATAGATGACGGGCAAAGACTGTTATAGGTGACGGGCATCCGAGCCGTCACCCCTACACCGTCACTGATTACAAATAGAAAGGTCACGGGCAAATGTCCGTCACCTATAAAAAGTCATAGGTGACGGCCAATCATATGTTTTCCGTCACCTATTAGGGGTTACGGGTAACGGGCATCTCATGTTGCCCGTCACCTATGTGAGGTTATAGGTGACGGGCTTCTCATGTTGCCCGTCACCTGTACTAGTAGATAGATGACGGGCTTTCATGTTACCCGTCACCTGTTGCTATTTAAAAAACAAAAAAAAGAAATAGAAATTTTTCCTATAAAAGGCCACTGCAGTGTTGTTCATCCAGGTTCAAATTAAGAGCATCTGAGAAGTTTTACAAGTATGACACAAAATATCCGATGAATTATGCTCTTTACAACACTTTGACAATTGATACTTACATTATCTCTAAACCTGTCACTAGAATATAGTTCGCGATTTACACTGGATCATTACAAGCATGGCCCCTATGATAAGAGTTTCATTAATTCTCACTACATGGACATGGATAGACAACGTTTAAGAAATTATGTCCAAATTCTCTCCTAACTTCACGTATTGCAAGAAGCTTCATGAGCATATATGGTTGGAGAAACCAATAAAAGGCCACCATCAGTTCACCATAGAAGAAAATATTATAGCCACCCTCAGTACTAATACATGAAAAAGAGATGATATTGAGTCATACAGTATACAACGAAAAGAAAATTGTTTCATTTAATCAGATATGTAGCACTTGTCATGAAAAAATAGAGTTTACATTGTAAGTGATATCATTAACTGCTTTGTCAGATATAACAGTAATATGAAGCTGATACAACCAAAATTTATCTTTTGCCAGGCAAGGGTAACCATTTCACTTTATAAAGAATAATTGCCAGACCACAAAGGAGCAGTGAACTAAATAGGTGCCAGAACAGGGTTATATGGTAGCATGAAACGGTAAAACTGAATTACAGATAACTTCTTGATAGGGTATTCTAGACAAAACACCTTGTGTGCAATAGCTTAAGAGTCCAGAGGATTGCAGTTTTATACCTTCAAGACTTCTGCTAGATATGGGATGGTGGCATAATCATACCTATATTTGCAGTTGCTCTGTAAGAGTAGTCAATATACTCTGTGAACAGGTAGCAAGTTAGAAACTAGAGTTAACAAAATGGACTTGTGGTTAGTTGATTAAACAATGCTTAGGATATTTCTTACTGCTACAACATCGACTTGTGGTGACCAATCAATCACCAGACCGGCAACAAGCTATCACGTGAGTCTCAGATTATCTTATTGAATAAGCAAAAGTGCAGAATAGAGTGGGATGTTTGATTCAAACCTCTGCAGTTGTTTATGGAAAACTGGTGAGATGATTTTAAGGGCCTCTGATATGCTTTCAGAAAATCAACAAGACTTCCTCTACCAAGAAAAAAAAGAAGGAAATTTCAGTCTATTAAGAAAATTCAGTTACATGAAGGAGGGGCAATACCATTAGGATTACACTGGTTCAGTTTGAAAGTTCAGTTTTAAAAATAGCAAATATATACATGTGTTGTATACTAGGCAGCCAATCAGAAATCTGTAGCACTAGGACAATGTTAAAATGATCAATTGTAAACTGAAACTGCGGACTGCACTTTCATTAGGAAAATAGAACCACTGAAGCTTTACAATCGAAGAAGGAAAATTCCACAAGTTATAATTTGCTAGCATTTGCATAATTCCAACACCATCACAAAGTGTAACTACTTTGTCTGCAAGCAGTGGCTTTTGTGCACTATAAACTATAGTAGTTTCAGTCCTCTGTCGATGGCAAGATAAACAACACTTCTGGTATCGGAGGATAAAAGAATACCTTATCTTTTCAGCTGGTGGAGTCGATGTTCAGACCACGCTCTGCTGTATATGTTCAGGTTAAGAAAATGGGAAGAAAAAAAAGCTATGGATTCACTGAGAGCCTCTGGTACTAATTGTATAAAACCATAACTACACAATCATGATAGGTTGGTGAACCATCCTAGAATTTATAGAAAGAGAAACAGATGTTTTCCTCAGACATTGACATCTTTAAGCACACAGAGTAAGTAATATGCACTTGTTAAATTGTAGGGTGTAGACAGAGTATACTAGGCTCAAGAACAGAAGAGTGTTGGACGGTGCTCATATAAATCCTGTAATTTTGTACACTGCCAGTCTGTTGCTCTCCACGTTGGCTAGAACTAAGCAAACTTACGCAGGCCTTAATCATATATTCATTCTGCTTTTGCTCCATATGCAGCTGAGCTGACTATTTTCTTATCAGTTATCACTTTCGAGTTCGATAAATCAGCTAATGATGTAGAATACAAAAAATGAATCAAAGAAAACAAAGGCGAAGGCAACTGGGCATTACCTCAAACACTTGCCGGGCATCCAAAACAGGAGCGCCATTGGCAGCACGGCACACGACGGCTCAGAGGCGGCAAGCTTGCGGCTATGCCCAGGAGCTCAGGTGTGGACAAGCGAGGCGGATGCGGCAGCGGCGCGCAGAGAGCTCGGGCGCACACGCACGCGCTGGTTCGGCAACGGCGTTCGAAGAGCCCGAGCATGGACGCGGACGCAGGGCTGGTACGACGGCGACGCATGGGGGAGGTGTTCGAAAAGGAGGATGTATGAAGGCACAGTTGGGGACGGAAGAGGGCTTAAGGCTCTGACCTGTGGAGCGGCAGGAGGCGCCGCGGCGGCGCCCGAGGACTCGGCATCCACGCGCGGACTCCAGCACCGTGGACGGGACGCCGCCGACAAGGAGCTTGCGGGTCTCGCGTGGCTCCTCCGCCTCAGCCGTGGTTCCCTATAGCTCGGCAACTCTCCTGCTCATTGACCACCGAGCTCGACTCCAGCCTCCCGGAGCTCCGCCACCGCCGGATCCGTCCTTCTCCACCCCAGATCTCCACGGGGAGGGAGAGACAGAGGGGAGAGGGGAGGAAGGTGTGGCCTGTTGGGGGAGGGGACGCGAAGCAGCTGTTGAAATCGGGTGAAGTATTTTTTCGGGTCCGGCTCTCACCAAACAGGTGACGGGCAACAGTATTCACCCGTTACCTATCATCCTACTAACATGTAACCGGTTACACTGATGCCCGTTACCCATTACTTGCTCAGGTAATAAGTGACGGGCTACAATAAAGCCCCTTACCTTACCTTTTTATGTTGATACCTGAAACTGTACACAGAAAATGGTGATGGGTTTTAATATGGCCCGTCACCCACCTATTAAAGGTGACGGGTCTCAAATGTCTGTTACCTATTTACCGTCACCTATGACAGGTTTTTACGTAGTGTCATAGGTTGTTTTTTTAGCTCATCAGTAGGATTATTCAAATGCTAATTCAAATGCTAAACTTTAATTCAACAGGAAAATCATTTTTTTTTTCAGTCAAGTTAGTGTTGATAGAAAACTATGTTCAATGTTGGAACATTGATTTTGTTTTGATTTACTGCCCAACTTTCCTGAGTTATAATGATACCTTTGCAACATTGTTTTAATTTACTATTTATATTATCAATATATTTAATATTGAAGGTGCTAAAACTCACTATATTCTATTCATCAATGTTAAACTATGCACAGCTTGCGAGCCTATTGAAACAGCTCGAACATTCTAAACAAACTCATCTGAGCTTCCTTTTCAGCATGTTGGCGTACTATAACAGCTCCAACATTCCAATAACAATTATGTACGTACTATTTTATAAATGTCAAAAAAATTCTCTTTGGCATGTGGGCACCCATTTGGCAAGCCCCAGTGTGTGGAACCACATAAAACGTTGGGGGATCAGATCCAAGCTTTAGTAGTTTATGAACCAATGTGACAAGGACTAAAATTAATGAACCAGCTGTCACTGTCATTAGATAACTATTTAATCGATTCGTGTGCAGGAAGCTATTTTATTAATAAATTGTTCAGGATACTAAACGTTGCATACGTGCTATAAATGGCCCTTGAGAGCTAAGACGACAAACATTGCCAAAGAGCCGTGGCTGGCCGTTTGAGAAAAGATCTATTTAGTTCTGCTGTCTGTAGCCTGAAGCATCGAATAATAAACAGTAATCTGCGGTGTATACTGTGCATGTTCGACAAATGTGATGCTAATAAGTAACACCCTGCTCGCTTGGCTGTTTTGCAGCAGCTACCGAGTTTGTCTAACTAGGCATGAGAGGAATCAGTATGAGAACTCCTACATTTGGTTCACCTGATCCTGTACTTCAAAGTAGAAACTCCCGCTACCTGTGCACGAATTGAAGATCGTAGCCTTAAGGATGGATTCCCTGCGGACTAAATATCTTGCATATTAGTGGAGCATATTGCGCCGGAGCGATGACAAGTTGGTCTAGTGTATATTGATACTCTATGCTTGCCCAGATGGCCAGATACCACGGGTGATATATATGGCTGTATTTGGAAAAACAAAATCAGGCTTAGAAGTTTCATCTCCTATGCTCGGTTCCACCTCCGCCACAGCCTTCACCGGTGCCACAACCTTGCCGGCTTCCATACCTACATGCAGTCGTGCAACGCACTGAACAAATTCCGTCGGATAGTGCGGTGGCTTACCTGGTTGCTCAAGGCGCAGCAGCTGTTCGACCAAATGCGCAGGTGACCGCTTCGAATGTATGTCGTTGCTGAATTAATTAGCCTCTTAATTTATATGTTTCACATTAGTTGAACGAACTGATGACAACATGTTTTGTCTGATTTTGGATACCAATTATATAGATGAAACTTGATTTACATCTCTTAGCAAGGATTGAGGTGATCATCAGCACAGAAATGGTCAAGGACCATCCTGCTGGCACGACTCCCCTTAGTGTAGCTTTAGCAAACTTTAGATATCATATCTTGCACAGCAGCACCGTAAATCTCCTCCCGTATTAATGGGTGCGGAGTAGTTTAGTACAGAGTAGACGGATGGAAACCTACTGGTATAAAATATTCCTTTTGACTTGAGACTCGAACACATTGCATACCAGAGCTAGCGAAACACTAAGACAGAGCATCCAGTTCGGGTTCAGTTATCGAACGGTATAAGAGACAAAAACGAAGCGGGTGATCACCTCAATCAGGAATTGTGAAAATCTGTGCTATAATTAGGCGGTATAATGCGGATCTAGGCGTGAGAGGAATCAGGATTGAAAATATCACTGGCCAGCACAGATTATCTGATCAGGATAAGGGCGAAGACTCGACACGCACACGGCGCTGGGCTTCGGGTAGTGTAAACTAGCTGCAGTATAAGGGCCTAGACGTGATGGGCCATGACTGCTTAAACTACAAATCTGCCATTTATGTTTGCTTTCCACCCTAGAAGACAAGGCGGTAGCTATGAACAGGGCTATGAACACCCATGCAAAGTTGCACCGAGATTCACAACTAAAGCAAAAGGGAAGAGACCAGTAGTAGCAGATACATACGTGGCGCTGGCAGCATCCACTGCTACTCATCATGCCACTGATCAATGATCTCTTCCACAGCATCCGCATGCAACCTTGCCGCCAGTGACGAGCATGGACAATTTTAACGGACTGGGGCACTGCCGGACCCAACATAGAGAGGAGTTTTACGGCCCAAAATGATAGCCATTAATTTTCCAAAACGAATAACCATTAGTTTGATACGACGGTTTAGATTTAATACCGAAGATCCACTACTAATGGCCATTAGTAAGAGTTAAAAAAAAACAAAGTGTGGTAGACTTGAATAGTAATTTTGTTTTATAAAGAATATCAAATTTGTAATTTGATCGTGTCATAATGTTCATCAATCTAGTTCATTATTATTAGTTTTTAAGGTTATCTGTTTAGGATTGAATTATCTAGTTCACTCTTATTTAAAAATAAATAAATAATAGTAAAATTACAAATGTGCCTTTAAACTAATGGCCATTAGTTTTCAAAAAGTAATGTCCATTATTTTGTATTGTAAAACTGCTCACCACGGAATATCCAAAAGTGGCACTGGCGGTGATCAATGGCGATGTACCGTTACCGACGTTGTGGAGGTAACGCCGAGAACTCGATTTTTTTATAACCTTTTATAAAAGAACATTTCAATAAGGAAAAGAATTCTCTGTGAATCGCTGCAAAAAGTACAATGCAGAGTAGATACCACAGTAAATGTTTCGTGGCATAGATACAATTAAATGATCCTTGAGTGCTGAGAATCTATCAATACATCAACACAAACATGGAGAACTACGCCATCAAGAGGCATCACTTAGCTTCTCCGTAGTTTGGCTACCAAAGTTTGAAGGAAGTAAAAAAAATAAGAAAGATGTAATCTTAGTTTTGCCAGATGTTGATGCTAATTGACGGGTTTAATTACCTAACAAGGCTTGTGAGGAATCTGGACTCTAACTCTGATGATAGCCATCGACACCCCTGTAATCCAAAGTAGGAACTCCCCTTCTCATCTCACATAGGAAGTGGAAGCAGTAAAGGGATCGAGGATGGCGGCGAGTCCCCGGCCGACGGTGGAAGAGCCTGCACGGCAGTGCGAGAGCGCTGGCGGTGCGTGTCGACTCCGAGTGGGCATGCATGGTCGAGTGCCGATTCCGCATGCGGGGGGAGGATCGTGTGTCGTCGCGGTCGGTGATGGCCAGGCTGCCAGCGTCTCCACAAAGGAGGAGAGAAGTACCAGATGGGTCCACATCGCTCACAAGAGCTGTCAGAGTGCTGTGGCCCTTTGCTTCGCATCCCTCAATGCACACGACGATGAGCGGACCTTCAGTAATACTGTTTCTGTTTTTAAATTATTGTGGCCGTTAATTTTATTTATTTACGTCCCAAATACTGAAGTATAAGTGAAGTGTTGAGTGTGTTGACGTTCACTCATCAGTTTATCAGACTTTTGTGTGAGTTGATTAGTGTATCCATAGTAACTTTCTCATGTGCAGTCACATTACCCACAAAAAATTGTCTTAGTTAGAATCCTACTATGTGCGATTTAATAAAATAAATTATGGCTACTCCTGTCAGCTTAGGCTTCTGAAGCATGAGCAGGCGTCCACGTGACGTTAAGTGTTCAACTATATGCGAGTTGTTCATCTTTCTCTTGTCAACTTAGGCTTTCGAGCGAGTTGGTTGGTGCATAATAGTTTAACACTAGAATGACAAGTTTCATGGCAAAGCCGGCTTCATTAGTAGTATCAGAAATAAAAATACAATGAACCTGAAGGAAAACCCTACTTAGTCCCTGTTTGGATCATTTAGCCAGCTAAAGCTTAGCCAACTCAACATGCAAAATATGCTCTTCAAAGCTGATATGGCGTGATGTGTCTATGGAACTACCCACAATGCATTCAAGTTGTCTGCTCCAATCACTAATTCGATATTAATCACCGGCAGTGGACCAACACCGAATATCCAAAAGTGGCACTGCCGGTGATTAATATGGATGTACTGTCACCAATGTCAATCGATGTAACACCAAGAACTCGACTTTCTTATTAACATAAAAAAAGTTATCTTGTTTTTTATTTTTCCTTTAAAGCCAAAGCTGGCATTGGAAATTAATGTAGTAGCTTTTTGCCCCTGCAACTGCGTCCCGCCCGTTGCATTCGCGGCCGTGGCGCTCTGCCCTGACCCTGCCGGGCAACTGTTCGGTCACGCCGCCCCAAGCTGCGCCTGATGAACGGGTCTTCAGTCATCGGATTACAGCTTTCAGCTACCGCGTTCTCAAGCTTTCACACCTGCGCTTCTGCACAAGCACATCTTCGACCACTCACGCATAGCCTGTTTGCATCCATTGCTACTCATGCCACTGATGATCTCTTCCACGGCATCCGCATAACAATTAAACTAGAGTTGGATGTCTTGGTTTTGCTTGGCTTGGTCCAGTTTGTTCGTCTAGCAAGTTAGATCGGCTTGGCTTGTCAACAGAACGAGCTAGAAACTTAGGTTGGCTTGGCCCGTTAAGCCCATTAGGTCTCACAAGCTGGATATAAAATCAATCATTGTGAAAGTAGAGATATTATATCCAAATGCATAGAAATTAAGATAGGAACCATGATAGCTATGCTTTAAATTGAGATGATTGAGGAAAAGCTGGCCAATAAAATACTTGGGTGTGCCTGTGTCACACTCAAGGCTGCATGTAAGTGATTGGGTTATGATTGAGGAAAAGCTGGCTAAGAGACTGGCTGGCAAGGAGGCTCAATGTCAAGTGGTGGCAGAAAAACATTGATAGACTCTTGCTTATCCAGCATTCCAATATATCACATGTCAATGTACCTTCTGCCTAAAACCACAATAAAAAGAATGGATGTTATTAGAAAGAGATTCTTCTGGCAAGGAGGGGAAAAGAAAAGAAAGTATCACCTTGTGAAATGGAAAATAGTGTGCAAACCGAAAAAAAAAAGGAGGCCTTGGTATCAAATATCTCAGGACAATGAATATAAGCCTACTCTGCAAATGGTGGTGGAAAATCGAAATGGGAACTGGTATATGGCAAGAAATCATAAAAAAGAAGTACATTAAAGACAGATGCTTGTCCCAAATAAAGCACAAGCAATCTGACTCTCCTGTATGGTCAGACTTGCTAAAGGTGCAGGAAATATATGATAAAGGTCGAATATGGGTCCTTGGTAATGGGGAAAAGATCGATTTCTGGAAAGGTAAATGGTGTGGTGACTTCTCACTGAAAGACAAATTCCCAGAATTATTCATGGTTTGCATGCACCAAAAAGGCTCGGTAGCCATGTTTGCAAACAGAAATTGGAATATGAGATTTCAGAGATGATTATATGAAAATTTACAAATCCAAAACAACAAACTGAGAGACATTCTTTTATCAGTATCTCTGTCCAGTAATGAGGACAGACCGAAATGGTGCTTGGAAAGCTCAGGAAAATTCACTGTAAGATTGATGTATAGCAAACTATGTACTCGACCTCAGGAATCCAGGTTTGACATCATTTGGAAGGCCAAACTTCCCTTGAAAATTAAAATGTTTATGTGGCAAATGTACCATAAGGCAACTCTGACAAAAGACAACATGCTAAGGAAAAAATGGAAAGGAAATACTAAATGCCCTTTCTGCAATGAAAATGAAACCATTAATCATCTGTTTTTCGAGTGCGAAGTGATCAAGTACGTATGGAGCATGGTGGCTCTGGTGCTGGGAGCTAACTGCAGACCAGAGAACATAGAACAATATCTGGTCTGGATACAAAATTATGTGCCTAATGGAAAGAAATTCCACATGGTTGGTTTAGCAGGAATTTGTTGGGCAATTTGGAAAATAAGGAACAGAGTCTGTTTTGATAAAAAGATTGTGAGATCTCCTACTGAGATCATATGTTACGCCTGCTCATTTTTGAAATATTGGTCGGGTCTGCAAAGGGATGAGGACGGTCACGCGCTTGAGGAAGGAGCAGAAACTCTACAACAGGCGGCGATCCAACATCACCCAAGACAGAGGATCAGATCCAATGATGCCGCCAGAGGAGCAATCACGAATGGTTGAAGCAAGAGATGAGAAGCTGTTGGAGAGTACGTGGCAATTCTGCGTTTACTTGGAGGGCATCGTTGTAGGAGTTAGCGAGTCGCATTTTCGGAAATGTATTGACAGTACTAAGTCGATGTGGGGCGCTTGTCAGTTGATCCTGGGTATCATCCGACAAGCGTCAGTCAAGACAGTAGTAGTAGCTAGCTTTACTTTTCAGTAATTCTCCGCTTGTACTTTCATGCATGAACTCTTAAGACTGCCTGTAATTTCGTTACAGACGTAATGAAATTCCAGGGCGTGCCCTGATATGCAAGAAAAAGCTAGGTAGGCATGTGAGGAATCCGGACTCGAACTCTGATGATAGCCTTCGACACCACTGTAATCCAAAGCAGGAACTTCCGTTATCGTCTCATGCACGTGTTGGAGACAGTACAAGGATCGAGGATGACGGTGATACTCCGCCCGACGGCGGAAGAGGCCTCGCGGCAGCGCGTGTGTGTCGGTGGCGTGCGCCGACTCCGAGTGGGCACGCACGGTCGAGTGCTAGTTCCGCATGCGGGGGCACCATATTGCGTCGTCGCCATCAGTGACGGCCAGTCTGCCAGCGTCTCCGCGTGTAAGGGGCAGTATCAGGCGACTGAGAAGAGCGAGGCGACTAAACAGCCAGATGGGTTCGCATTGCTCGACTCACAGGAACTGTGTCAGAGTGTTGTAGCTCCATCGCTCCGAGTCGCGCTGGGCTGCAGATCAGCCAGGGACTCACCGTGAATGAGGCTGCCACTATGTAAGAATGGAACAAATAAGACATCTTGATGGCAGACACGTAATTAAAACGCGTCTTCAATTTTATATGCCAGACGCGCTTACATTGGACACGTCTTCAGTGTATTTTTCTTGCCTGGGAACATATGAATAGGAGACGCGGATTGGTTGGGCCGCGTCTGGCGTACAAGGCCCTGAATAGTGGGAGACTCTGGTTTACAGCCCGCGTCTGGAAACGACCCACCCCGGATCCGAATTTTTATTCCACTTCAGCTTATTCGGCCTTGCGTCCGTTGGCCCAGGAGCCTCACCCCACCCTTATCTGCACAAAGTCCCCACCACTCCACAAGCGCCGCCGCTCACGAGCATCCGCGGCTGCCCGCGCCCGGCCACGTTGCGCCTCCGGCGAGGCCGAGCTCGCCCACCCGCACATCCGCCTCCAAGGCCGAGCTCGCCCACCCGCACATCCGCCTGCGAGGCCGAGCTCGTCCTTGCCATATCCCTTCGCTCCCCGCAGCGTCCACCCAAACCCTAGCGCCCTCTGCCATGGCCGACGACCATGGAGCCCACAGCACCATCGCCGTTGTCCCGGAGCCGCGCGCCCCGGCCGTGGACCGTCGCTGTCGCAGTCCTCGCCTACCCCGCTCTCTCGCCGCCGTTTTCGCGAGATCTCCTCGCCGCCGCTCCAGCCACCCCGGCGACGACGAGGAGGTCGCGCGGTGGCGAGCAGCCCCTAGACGGCGGCTCTTGCTCCGGCTCACGCGGATCCAGCCACGACAAAGCTGAAAGAGCCAGACCCGGGGAGGGGAGGATGGATCCGGCAGTGACGGAGCTGGAGCACCACGGTCCCCCACGGCCCCACCTCCCCGTCTTCATCCCAAAGCCCCGGCTGTGGAGGTAACTCTCTCTCTCTCTCTCTCTCTCTCTCTCTCTCTCTCTCTCTCTCTCTCTCTCTCTCTCTCTCTCTCTCTCTCTCTCTCTCTGCGCTAGATCCAAGCATGAGCAGCAGCCCCCTCACCTTCCTGCGCAATTAGTTCAAATTCGAGCTCGAGCAGACACCACATGTCGCATAATCATACTCCAGTGACTGATAATTGAGAAAATCATGACCCATCCTATCATATACTTGCGCAGGTTTCTCTTGTTTCCTGTATGATTCCCGGCAATTCCAACCTACTGAGCGCATCATTACTTGTTTTATCACCAAGTTCAGGGACGTGTTGAGAATCTGTTTGGATTGGCATGGTCAGCTAGTTAACTTGGTGCTGCTATTAGCTACTCACCATACCACAGTTTTGCAGCGCCATGGAAGTTGCTATCCTCTAGTTCTTGTGAAGCCATGGTACTGTCTTTTCTTGAGTTGGATCAGAGCTAGGTGTGGATTAGTATGTTTCTTCAGTTGTTTACCTGTGCTAGTGTCTTCAGTTGTTCTTGGCATGACTTTTAGGTTGCCATGACTGTTTTGATTTATTTCTTTTGTTCTTGAGCTTTTGCAGAGTAGTAGGTGTAGGAAGACAACAGCAATTTATTCAAGTGCTACTTGGATAACAGGTAGATGTGATAGCATCCTGTATTGTTTTCTATTGATGTCTTCACGGAATTGATGAGTGTTGTTGAGCTAGTAGCAGCTTGTAGGATGTGATCTGTTCTGGCAGCAATTCATTGATGCTTTTACATTCTTGTATTGGGGAGAAAAATATGGACCAAGCTGCAAACTGCTACAAAATGTTTAGATTCACTACTTAGATTTATGCTGCACTCTTGCTGTGAGTATACTTGCTGGTGAATGCTTTCTCCACCAAATGTTACAGGTTGTTGCCTTGTAATTTTAACTCAACCGCCTACCGCTGCATTTTCTTTCTTTTTTGGAAAGAGATATTTTGCTTCTGCTGCTACACAAATTTGTTGTTATATTCACTTGGAGATGTCATGCATTTCACTACTAGTATCATAGTTAGCGTGTTTTCAAGTAACTACACTAGACTTGCTGGTACGCATTATTCTTCTGTGGCTGCAATGATGGTTTTGTTGTTACTAGAGAATGGCTGCTACTGATAAATGTAGTAATTTAATTAAGTCGATATAATTTGATGATTCCCATCTAGAATCCTGCTGCTAACCTCCCTTGTTAAACTAAATCATTGCAGGCCCAGTGCTTAGACCCATGTGACTGTCTTAGCCATTCTAGCATCAACTCTTACAGTATGTAAGTATGTGGGATTGTCTTTCCTTTTTTGGGTTAGCTTTTCCGTTTTCCTGACATATAACTTCTTATTGTGTGAATCCCGTTTCTGTATTTCTGCTTTACTTCTTACTGGTGCTGCATATAACATATGTTTTGTCCAATTCCTGCTACCTTGATTCCAGTAGCCTTTTACCTCTGTAGTGTTTCAGGTAGTCTTGCATGTGTAAGTTAACTTACATACGTTTTTGCTCTCTGACCTGTAGACTTGTTAACTTGCATTTGTGATAGGTTTTGTACAGATTAGGCCTGTGAAATGCATGAACTGTACATTATGACCTGATGACTTCTTATTTTCTGTCTGAAAATATGACAAAAAAAGAATCATATATTTACTATTCAACCTTGTAGTACTGAATCAATATATCATGTTTGCTGAAGTCATTTAGCTTCCTAACTTACATATATTTTTTTTTTGTTCTTTGAGCAGCTCAGTTCTTGTTCGTTGCCAAAGTCAACTGGGAAAGCTTGTTGCATTAGAAGTTGTGTTTCAGACTTGTAGAATGTATGTTAGACAACGATTAGACTTGTAGAATGGATGATTTGTAAAAGCAGTGCAAATTGTATAACGGATAAAGCATGTCTATTTCTATTGTATATGTACAGATATTTTTTTATCTTTTTTTTTGCTTTTTTAATTTATCATTGGAGACGCATTTTACCAAAACGCGTCTCCAATGAGGAAGCCAAAGCAGACGTGTTTATGTCAAAGCGCGTCTCCAATAAGGGAGTCATGCCAGACGCGTTTATGTCAAAGTGCGTCTCCAATGGGTGAGCCATTGCAGACGTGCTTTTCCGCGTCTCCAATAACATCACATTACAGACGCAAATTTGGAGACGTGTTTTTCTGGAGTCTGCAATAACTCTTGAGAAGCGTCTGCAATCAGCATTTCTTACATAGTGTGCCCTTATTCTCTGATCTGCTTTCCGCTAGTAAGATAGAAGTCATCAGGGAATGCCAACATTCATCTATTATCTTGTTATTATTTCTTAAACCAAAACAGGCTGCCAGCGTCTCCGCTAGCAAAATATGCTCATCAAAGCTCATATGGCGTGATGTGTTTGTGGTAATAGGTTTAGACGAAAATGAACCTGGACAACCTCAATGCCACGACAGGTTCCTGTTTGTGGTGCAAACTTACAAGAAACAAAGCACCATATACTCAAAATAGCATTTTGTTTCTAAAATAACAAGGCGTAATACGAACAGCCAAGCAGATGTTGCAGCGAGATTCGCAACAAAAGAAGAGAAGAGACCAGTAGTATTAGATACATACGTGGCACAGCCAGCATCCATTGCTACTCATGCCATTGATTATCTCTTCCACGACATCCGCATAACCATTTGACTAGGGCTGGATGTCTTGGCTTTGATTGGCTTGGTCCAGCTTGTTAACAGAACGAGCTAGAAACTTAGGTCTGTTTGCCTCGTTAAGCTCGTTAGGTCTCACAAGCTGGATATAAAAGCAATCAGTATAAAAGTAGAGATATTATATCCAAATTCATAGAAATTAGTATAGGAACAATGTTAGTTATGCTTTAAATTGAGATGAACATCACTTAACAATGTTCGAATTCCGGGTTTCGCGGACTGGCGATCTGAGGCGATCGGCCGGTGCCTGGCGATTCCCTGCCGGCGATGGCTTCGGCCTCGCCGCGAAATGCCACGGCGGCCTCGTCCAGAAACCCGGTGACGCCGGCGTCGTGCCGGAATCACTCGATGGGGTCAACGTCGACGGCATACCACTTGTCGTCGACGTTAGAGGATGAAGAGTGGACTCCTGTCCATCGAGCTTTCAGGAGGAACAATGGCGCGTCGGACCCAATCGGCGATCGTCGACTCGGACGATCAAGATTCTGGGCGCTGGAGGAGGACGATGAAGCTGACGATGAAGCAGTGGTGGCCACTCCGTCAACTGAAGATGTAGTGCATGCGGCAAAAGCGGCAGGATTCTCACTTCGGGAAGTTGCTCGTGCAGAGAAGGAACTCCTTGCTAATGAGGTAAGTTTCACATCACCTGCAACTTCTAATGGAAAGTGTCCCATAGCAAGGAAAATTGTTCGATCTCTGGCTAACGATAGACCAAAATCAATGGTCAGCGTGGAAAGGACCATTGCCTCCAAAAAGAATTTCGCCACCACAGACAATTGGTGATGCGGTGATCAAGAACACGTTCAGCAGAGAACGTGGGGGACGGTTGACTCCTGTGCAGTTTAAGATGGTTATACCATCGACGAACACAGAACAATCTGAAAGTCCCATAAAACCCACATCGCACGTCAATGCTAAATGGCCACCCTTGAAGATGATGGAGAGGTTCAAGGAAGTGGAAGGATCGCCGGAGAAAAGGTCACCGGAGAAAGTTTCGATGCCGGAAACAAAGATGACGCGAATTCAAAATTTGAATAATCCGCATCTCACGTTCATGGATCGAACTCAACTCCGGACCGAGTCCAATGTAGGCCCAACTACAACCCGTGTCGGACGTATAGGTCGATACAGTTCGGTGGGCCTGCAGCATTTTTTTCGGCGTAGAGGGAAGCCCATCTTTACACAGACACCCAAAATAGATACGATTAGCAAACCTAAACGTGCTATCGTCTCAATTCCTGTTGCGCCGCCACCAGCAACTTTGCCGCGGCAATCGTACGCGCAGGTGCTGATCCGGGGGATGGAGACAGGAGGAGGCAATGGCTCGAGCCAGCAGGGGCAGGAGGATGCGGCTGCCAGAGGTCGTGCTTCGTCGACGCAGAGTGGTCTGGTTGGGCGAGGTGGAGCTCCAGTGGCTGGGGAAGTGCAGGGCTTCGGTGACAATCAAGGTTACAGGGCTGGATACAACAGAGCTAGGAACTATGGGCATGAAGGAAGGACTGGTGGCTATGATCGACCATGGCTACACCCATATAACCGTCCTCCACGGTACAATGGTTATGGGCGTGGTTCTGAAGGTCACGGTCAGGGATTTCATGCGCAAGGGCAGCGGATGCAGACTGCAAGATTCGGAAATCAGGGGCCGGGAGCTGATGTGCATGGTCGTGGGGCAGGAGGACATATGCCGGGAACTGGTGCATATTGCCAGATAGGTGCAAATGTCCCAGGAGTGGCACAAGGTTTCCGGCCAGGCACACAGGTGCCCGGGGCTGGAATGCAGATACAGCAACAGGTAGCTCGACCTCAGGTACAAACACATGGTGTTGGTGCACAGCAAGTAGGTGCAGGAGGGCAGCCACAACTGATTCATGCGCAACCTGTGCCGAATCTACTGCCTGCACCTCAGGTGATTGTGCAAGAAAACAATGTTGTTCCTGTGGAAGCTACTGAGGCTGAGGTACCAGAGGTATTCTTGAAGGAAAAGGCAGGCAAAGCCGTAGTAGGGGAAGGCGTTTCAGGGTAAAAGAAGGAAAAACCAAAGTTTTGCTTCACATGCTATAAACCGGGCCACAAGAAGGAGCGTACTGCAAAATTATTGTGTGGGATTTGTCTTAGCACAGAGCATCTCACCGCTAAGTGCACAGTATACAAGTAGCGGGTTTGGGGTTCCATCATATCCCTCATATGGCTTTGAAGTAGCGGGTTTGGGGTTCCATCATATCCCTCATGCTCCATTGAATCATACTAGGAATGATAATAAGATGGCTCTGGTCAGGGTGGAAGGAGGGTCACTCTCAGTCCCACAATTGGTTCAGGAGCTTTCTCGTTTGATTCCAGAAAGGTGGAATTGGCAGGTAAACCAGGTGGAAAGAAATTATTTTGTGGTGCCATTCCCTACAAAGGCAGATTTGCAAAGATCGGTGGCTTTTGGTAGAGCGGATATAAAGGAACATGGGGTGAGTCTTTTGTTCGAGGAATGGAAAGAGGAAGATGAAGGGGATGAATTGGACACGATTTGGGTGAGAGTATTCAGATTGCCAACAAAACTACAGGAGTACCCTGTGTTCTGGGCAATAGGGTCAATGCTCGGAGCTACTCAGGCTGTTGACATGATTGCTACAATTGACTACAGCTATGGGCGAGTACAGGTGGTGGTCTTGAGCGTTGAGCGTGTCCCAAGAAAACTTGATGTTGTCATAGGGAAGAGGTTCTATGTTGTGCACCTTCAGGTGGAAGGTCGTGACCCTGATCCAGCTATTGATAACATGGAGGTTGACGATAGAGACAATGATGGACATGACAAGAAAGGTGATGAAGGAAATAACAATGATACAGATGACAAAGGAAAGAAAATTAATGATGCTAGAAGCGAGCAGCACAAGAAGAAAAATTCACTAACTACCACCAAAGAGCAGCAAGAAAATGGCTCCAAGGTCAATGAGGCTCTCTCGGTGGAAGAGGCTGATGAATTTGGGGAAGAGTTCAACATGATGAGAACTTCAAAATATCCAAGTAGTTACTTATATCCCAATTTTCATTTGAAGTATATTTTAAACTTTGAAAATGAAATTTGTGATTGGGTAAATACTGGAACTCTGAGGAATGTTGATCATTTTTCTTCGAGAACCTTTACGGTGCACCATACTATATGAAGAAAAGAAGTGGTATGAGTCTCATCTGACCGTCCATTCGGATGGGTATTATTGTAATTTTCCTAAAACTCAACCTTATCACGAAATTGCCACCGCGGGGTACAATGGTCACCTCCATCGAAACGTTACAGGAGGAGAAAAAAAAAGGGAGCGAGAAAGAGGCAGGCCGCCGCCGCCGGATGACGCACACGGCGCCGCCGCCGGAGGAAGCGAACGGTGCCGCCGCAGATCAGTAGGCGACGGGGTCCGCTGATCTTCTCCCGTCGGTTCTTCGTCCATCTGTTTCTCACGAGCTAGTGCCGCCAAGCCTCCGCCACCAACGCCGATCCATTTCGCCGCCTCCAACGCCGATCTGTTTGCGGCAGTGGTGATTGATTTCGTCGCCGCCACCAGCGACGAGCAGTACCCAGGTTGCGGAAGCTCCGTCGATCAGGTTTGTATCTGACCTCATCCAGTTGAATTGTGCAACGAATCGTTGTCTGCTAGATCGGAAAACAAACCACAACTTCCCCGTTCTGCCGTCCTTGTTGCATGCTCTAGCATCAGAACTTGCCTGGTCTGTCGATCTCCAGTTTTTACATCTCTGGCTGGCTCGACATGGTCATCATTTGCAGGCCAAATAGCTATGTAGGTTCGGTTCATGCTTCAATTTTATTTCTAAATCCATGCTCGACCCACATGAACTGATTTCAGAGTTCGGTTTTGCTAGACAAGCTGAATAACAATCAACAGAGAACCTATTGCATTTTGGGATTTCAGAGTTCGACCCACATGAACTGATTTCAGAGTTCGGCTTTATACAGACAAAGTTTTTGTTGCACAAATTAATGTTTGCACACGCAGGATTTGGACAGTGCACTGAATAGATTAAATATGTAATTCCCCAATGATAGGTTATATAGGCATTTCTTTTGTAGATATAGTAGCATAACACATACTATTATTCTAACCTGTACCAGTTTGTAGTGTTTTAATAAGTTTGTCTACTGAAAGCAATTGGAAAATTCTTTGAACCCCCATTCATGGCGTGAAATCTGCTCATAATTTATATTTAACTGTGATTTGTATTACTCTGTTCATTTCTTGGTTGAACTCTTGGGACATAGTAGTTTTTAGTTAACTGTCATATGTAAGCCACAGGAAAAAAAAAACCCTGTCATATGAATTCAGTAAATATGTTGAAAGGAGATTGTTTGTCAGATGAAATTTTTGGATGACTAGCATTGCCTTGAAAACCTAATTTAGATTTGGTTTTACTTGACAGTGACAGGACATGGTGTGTAGCAATGTTGTCATGACATTAAGATTATTTCAAAAGGCGCTCCATCATTGAGGACGAGGTGGAAGGCACATCCAAAATTCTGGAGGACGAATTAAGTGATATTCAGGTGACTGATTTTCTTAATTGCTAAGCCTTTCTTGGTGTTCCCTCATGTCGCTGCTTCGCTGCTGTAATGATGCAGAATGATGTCTTCTTCCGTATGAGTTGCATGCATTGAACTGTTTCTCATCTGACTTTGTTTTGATAGGTACTGAACTTTGAGTGAAGTCTCATGGAAGATGACGGATAGGAAATAAATTCAAGAAATCAAAAATCAGATGGTTGTAAGTTGGTGATGTCGTAGCTAATAAATATCATTTTGTCAAGTATGGCTGCCTCCAGTCCATGAATTTTATCTTGTATTCAAAAGTTGAGGTTGAGATGCCTCATTTTACAGTGCATGGATGCTACATGCTGCTACTTCTGTTGAATTTTTTACATTCATTATGTACAACTTTTGATGCATGGAGTCTAGCGTAGCAGGTTCACGGAGTCTGTAGCGCGTGTTGGTGCATGGATGCCCGAGTTGATGATATGTTGCCAAAGTTATGACATTGTAATGCAGATAATGGATGCCCGAGTTGATGATATGCTTGCAAAGCATCCTCCCGTGCGTAGCTAAGGTTCTGATAATTCCTGTAGTTCTTCATCTTCATGTCCCGGTACTGATCCCTCCCAAAGAGCATCTTGTCCCACAGGATGCCCTGCATGTTCTTCCCGGCAGTGACGTCGGCCACAGACACGTCCGGCATCATGTTCTCCTGCGGAACGAACAACACCCATGAACAAAACTGAAAATTTTCCTTTACACCGACGAAAACAACCACTCCAATGGGAATCCACACACGCAACCAAAGGCGCCCCTTCCCCGTGGTAGTACCTGGCCGTAGTTGACAAGGCTGGCGAAGAGCTCATTCTGGTTGGCCTCGCCGAAGGGGTTGTTGTCCCCCTGGTCCTCCATGAGCTCCTGGATGCTCTCGAGGATGAACTCGAGGTTGTCCTCCAGCTCGAACTCGTCCATGGTCTCCTCCTCCGGGGGCACCGTCACAGTGGAATCAAGCCAATCCGGCCACAAAACCACCCTGCGAGACCCAAATCACCAACCAATCGTAAGCACAAGGCCCCGAATTCTGCCCTAGCAACCACCGAAAATCAACCCCAGGGAAAAAAAATAGGCACCTCAAATCGGAACACGAATTCGGGGAAACGGAGGCCGCAAACCACACGAGTCCCAGAGCGAAATTCCCAAGGACTCACCTCGGTCGAGCGCTGGCGAGGCGCAGGCCAAGCCCGGGGAGTGAAGTTGGCGAGCGCCTCGCGCTGGCACGAATCGGCCCTCCTGCGCCTCGTGCCGCCGCGAATCGGGCCTCCCGCGCCGCACGCCGCCGCGAATCGGCCCTCCCGCGCCGCGCCGCGCCGCCATGGATTAGAGAGGAGGCCACACCAAACCCGCAGCCGCCTGTAGGGTTGGGGAAATGGCGGCGGGGTGGCTCTGGCTACGGTTTCGGTAGCGGCTGGGCTCCGGCTAGAAGAAATGGCGGCGGCGGGTGGGCTCCGGGCTAGGGTTCACGGGGAAATGGCGGCGGCGGGCTATGATCCGGAAATGAGGGACGAGAGAGAGATAGGGAGGGAAAATGACTCGTAAGATTGCTAATATTTTGTCCAGTTTGATGAATGAAATCACGTATCTGCCATTACTTTCTTTCCAATGATACCCCTTACTTCATTATACTACTTTCAAATACTACCATACTACCATGAGGGTTGTTAAGTAGTATGAGGGGATCTGGACGGTTGGATGAAAGAAAATAGACGGTCCATATTCATTACGGTGCACCGTAAAGGTTCTCTTTTCTTCTTTTTCTCCTGTAGACAATGTTGCTCCTAGTATGCAGGCAATGGCGGCTTTCCAAGCTATGGACTGGGCTTCCGATCTTCACCCAGGGCATGAGGGAAGCCTGTGGGCTGCCTGCCGAAGCCATACAGGCAAATGGTAAGGACCAGGCGCTACCCCAGGTTGGGCTGGTCGGGCCTGCTTTGGCTCTTCAGGTGCTGGCCTCTTCAGTGGAGGACAAGCAACCCTCGCTGGATGCAAATGGGCTCAGTGGGTGTGGAGACGGGTTAGACAGCAAGGTGGATCGTGCAGATGGGCTTGTGACTGGCGAGAGCTCGTAGAGCAGGAAGAGACGCGACCTGATGCTGCTTCCAGAACTGAAACATACGCCGGAAAAAAGAAGCAGGCGCAGGAGCAGCTCTTCAGATGAGCATTCATTGGACAAGGCCGAAAGGATTAAGGCAAAGAGAAACTTGGACTTCACCGAAGGTACAAACAATTCCATTCTTTCTTTACCTGATTCCAGAATAGCTACAAATATTTGTTCTTTAGGAATATCTATGGGAGTAAATAGTTTAAAGGTAGTACATGTATTAAAAATGTGGAAATTGATAGACTATCTGTGGTACCTAAGAAAAAGCCTGTGAGTATTGTGGAAATCGAAAATGATGACAGTGATGAGGAAACTGATGATGGTTTAGACTTTCTCACATTAGCGAACATGTGTAGTGACTTAAATGAGGAATCCTTGGGTGAGGACAGTAGTCATTCTTTGCACTTTAAAGCTGTACCCAGGAGGAAAAAGTCTAATTCAAACAAAAAACAAAATAAGGGAAAGGTCTCTGTTGGAAAGAAAACGAAATCACAAAAGTCAATGAAAGGTGTCTTTTGGAATAGCAGAGGTCTTCGAGACTTGGCTAAACCGTTGTTTCTATCTGACACTTCTTCCGAACAACGACTAGATTTCATTGCTCTTCTAGAGACCGGTAGAGATGATTTTTCAGAAGCGGAACTAAAACATTTTTGTGGAGGGAAATTTTTTTTATGGAGCTGGACCTCACCTAGAGGTAGATCTGGAGGTATACTTGTGGGAGTTAATTTGGATTCTTATGACATAGGAGAAATTTCACACGGTGACTATTATTTAAAATTCAAACTCAAGAATAAGCATGATGGTTACGAATGGGTTCTCATAGCCGTGTATGGTGCTGCACAAAATGAGTACAAGGAAATTTTCCTTACTAAATTGGTGCATGCATGCCGTACTGAATCACTACCCATAGTAGTTGGAGGAGATTTTAATATTATCAGGAATCCTAGCGAAAAAAAATGATAGATATGATAATCGTTGGCCTTTTTTGTTTAATGCAATTATAAATTGTTTGGACTTAAGGGAGCTGCATCTGGTTGGAAGGCAATTTACATGGGCAAATAATTTGCCTGTGCCGACCTTCGAAAAACTAGACCGAGTTCTGATAAGTACATATTGGGATTTGAAATACCCAAAAGCAACTGTGGAGGCGTTAAACAGAGAGATTTCAGATCATACACCTTTACTCCTAGATACAGGAAACCCACCTCAAAGTTCTAAGCATATGTTCAAGTTTGAACTTGGCTGGCTTTTGAGGGATGGTTTTTATAATCTAGTAAAAGAGGTATGGAAAAAGGAGAATAAGGGCAACACATCTTTACAGAAATGGTAAAATAAAATAAGAAGGTTGAGACAATTTTTGAGAGGATGGGCAAAGAATACTAGTGGTACATACAAGAAAGAAAAACAAGAGATCCTGGAAATAGTAGGACAATTGGAAAAAAAGGCCGAAACAACATTGTTACAACCACATGAAGTGGATTTGAAACAATGTCTTAATGAAAGGCTTGTCCAGCTTTTGAGAGAAGAGGAAATTAAATGGTACCAACGATCTAAAACAGAGCAATTATTGAAAGGTGATAGCAATACTAAATATTTTAAGTTGGTGGCCAATGGTAAATATCGGAGAACACGAATTTTCCAACTTGAGGATGGTGATCAAATCATTCGAGGTGATGATCAATTGAAATCATACATTACAAAATTTTATCAAGGTCTCTTTGGACCTTCAGATAGTGATGATTTCACATTGATAGAACAAAACCGAGATGATATCCCACAAGTCTCAAGTTTGGAGAATGAGATGTTAACAGAGATATTTACTGAGAATGAAGTGAAGGAGGCTATTTTTCAAATGAAACATAACAAAGCCCCTGGTACGGATGGCTTCCCAGCTGAATTCTATCAGGCTTTTTGGGAGGTAATCAAATTGGATCTGATGGCTTTGTTTAGTGACTTTCATAATGGAAATTTACCTCTTCATAGTTTGAATTTCGACATCATAACATTGCTACCTAAGCAGAAGGAGGCTACTCAGATCAAGCAATTTAGACCTATATGTATACTTAACGTGAGTTTCAAAATATTCACAAAAGTGGCGGTCATAGATTTCTAAAGTTGCTGATAATCTGATTAGACCATCTCAAACTGCATTTATGCCGGGTAGAAATATTATGGAAGGTGTCATTATCCTACATGAGACAATCCATGAATTACATACAAAGAAATGAACGGTGTCATATTAAAGCTTGATTTCGAGAAAGCTTATGACAAAGTCAAGTGGTTCTTTCTCCAACAAACGTTAAGGATGAAAGGTTTCTCTGACAAATGGTGTTCATGGATTGAAAATTTTGTTTCAAAGGACAGTGTGGGTATAAAGGTTAACGATGACGTTGGAAGATACTTTCAAACAAAAAAGGGGCTAAGACAAGGCGATCCATTGTCTCCAATTTTATTTAATCTGGTTGTTGATATATGCTGGCTATTTTGATAGCTAGAGCTAAAGATGAGGGCCAAATCAAGGGATTGGTACCACACCTAATTGATGACGGCATCTCAATCTTACAATACGCAGATGATACTATTTTATTTATGGAACATAATCTTGAGCAAGCCAAGAACATGAAATTGCTTGTGTGTGCTTTTGTGCAGTTATCAGGCTAGAAGATTAATTTTCATAAAAGTGAAATCTTCTGTTATGGGGAGGCAAAGGATTATCAACAAGAATATACTCAATTGTTTGGATGTGACATGGGAGAGTACCCTTTCAGATATTTAGGAATACCCATGCATCACAGAAGATTAAGTAATAAAGATTGGAAAATTATAGAGGACAAGTTTGAAAAGAAATTGAGCAGTTGGAAGGGTAAACATTTATCGTACGGTGGAAGGCTTGTGCTTATTAATTCAGTTTTAAGGAGTTTTAAAGAAACTAGACTATTATCGTTCTAGGTTCTTTTGGCAAGGAGATGAACATAAAAAGAAATATAGACTTGCGAAATGGGAAATAATATGCAGGCCAAAGGACCAAGGAGGGTTAGGAATACTAGACCTGGAGGTTCAAAATAGTGTTTACTTAGTAAATGGTTATATAAACTTTTAAACGAAGAGGGACTTTGGCAACGGATGTTAAGAAATAAGTATTTAAAGAATAGGACTTTAACTCAAGTATAAGCAAAACCCAGTGATTCACATTTCTGGTCAGGTCTTATGAGGGTAAAAGACCAATTCCTACAGTACGGTTCTTTCATGGTGAAAGATGGCACTCAAACTAGATTCTGGGAGGATAAGTGGCTGGGTGATAGTACCTTAAGAGACCAGTTCCTTGTTCTTTATAACATTGTAAGGAAGAAGCATGACACAATATCTAATGTTTTGAGTTCAATCCCACTAAATATTTCTTTCTGAAGAGCGTTGGTGGGAGATAAACTCGAAGCATGGCACAATCTTGTAAATAAATTGCTAGACGTACATTTGTTTGATGAAACAATTCTTTTAAATGGTCACTCGTTCAGAGTGGCAAGTTTACGGTTCCATCAATGTATGGAGCAATTTTAGATACAAGTATTGTCATAACCAATAGATTTTTGTGGAAGATGAAAGTACCATTAAAGATCAAAGTATTTCTATGGTTCTTGCATAGGGAGGTCATTTTAACCAAAGACAATCTAGCTAAAAGAAACTGGAATGGAAATCATAAATGTTGTTTTTGTAGTAACTTGGAAACTATACAACATCTTTTCTTTGATTGCAGTTTTGCTAGATTAATTTGGTGGTTGATAGAGCTATCCTTTGGTATTAAACCACCAAGTAATGTTACTAACATGTTTGGTAATTGGATAGATGGGTTTCTACATAGGGATAGAGGACAAATACTTGTGGGAATCGCTGCTATATGCTGGGCATTATGGCGAAGCCGCAATGATGTTGTTTTTGATAAAATTGCTATTCTAACTCCTATGCAGGTAATTTACAGGGCCACATACTGGATAAGAACTTGGTCAGTGTTCCAAAAGGAGGAAGGAAGGATATCCGTGCTAAAGGCATGCCGACTTTTGGAGACAGTAATGATGGATATCTTCGCCAAACATGGGTGGAGGTTTAGCAATATGTTATGTTGATGAACTATTTGCTGTTCTTGTACCAAAAATTGTTTGGTTTTTTTTGTCATTTGTCCTATGCGATAGATGGAGTCTACACATAGTTGATGTTTGTAATAATGGACGGCTAAATACATTAAGTGATGTAGAGGCCGGGATACTTTCATTTGCTTGATGAATTAAATTCCCTTTATCTAAAAACATTTACTAACTTGGGATATTGATCACAATCTAAAAAACAAGGATTATGCAATAACCATGTCATCTACTTTGCTACTGATTGGCTCATTAGGCTTGCTGTCATGCTTACGATCTAGCTCAAGCTAACAAATTACTATACGAGCTACAAAGCACCATATACTGGCAACAGCATTTTGTTTCTTAAATAACAAGGCGTAATACAAACAGCCAAGCAAATGTTGCAGCGAGATTCGCAACAATAAAGAAGAGGGGAAGAGACCAGCAGTATCAGATACATACGTTGCGCTGCCAACATCCATTGCTACTCATGCCACTGATGATATCTTTCACGGTATCCGCATAACCATTTGACTAGGGCTGGATGTCTTGGCTTTGCTTGGCTTGGCCCAGTTTGCTTGCCTAACGAGCTAGATCGGCTTGGCTTTGTTAACAGAACGAGCTAGAAACTTGGGTCCGTTTGGCTTCTTAAGCTAGTTAGGTCTCACAAGCTGGATATAAAAGCAGTCAGTGTGAAAGTAGAGATATTATATCCAAATTCATAGAATTTAAGATAGGAACGATGATAGTTATGCTTTAAATTGAGATGCACATCACTTAACTTCACATTTTTTACCTTGGGACATTGACCACAAGCTAAAAAACAAGGATTGTGCAATAGCCACGGCGTCTACTTTTCTACTAGTTGGCTCATTAGGCTTGCTACCAGCTTACGATCTAGATCGAGCTAACAAATTAATATACAAGCTAAATCTTCATATTGATTTGTTAAAATGTTGAATCAACCCAAACCATGACCAAGCTGAGCCAGCTTACGAGTTACCTCTCTTTATATTTTTCTTAAAAGAAAATATAGAATCAACTAAGTTTTTCGTCTATCCCTACATTCGATCTTGCCACCGGTGGTGAGCATAGACAACTTGAATGCATTGTGGCTGGTTCCAGTGGACTGTCACACCCGATTTTAAGGCTAAAACCGAATGCTCATCTATATGTGTGTCCAGGATCAAGATTCACACATATAGGATAAAGTATAGTAAAACAGAGTAACCAATGTCATAAATACATCGTATAAATATTACAAGAAGTGTCTCAAAGGACTAAAGAATACAAACACTAGCGGAAGACACCATAACGCCACAGGCAGTCGACCGGGGGCTCCACAAGCTTAGTCTTCACCATCGTCTTCAAAGTAGTCCATCTTCACTCTCTGAGCAGCATATCATGATTGTAGAGGAAATAGCAAGCGTGAGTACATGTCGTACTCCGCAAGTGTGGCAAAGTATATGCAATGCAAGCTTATAACAAGAAAGGCTGACATATGATTCACAGCAGAAAAGCAACTTAACTTAAGACACTATTAAAGCACCTATATTACTAAGTGAAATCCCGAACCCCAAAGTTATTAAATTAAGCACTACAAGGTACCCCTTTGCAGCAAAACGGGTTAACCACCCAAAACCATCCAAGTCCAACCATCCATTCTCTAATCATGTGAGGATCCAGGCCACTCCTGACCGTGAGCACGGCTGTCATGACAGTTTTACTTCTCTGCAGAGGTGCACAACTTTACCCATAGGGTGGTGATTTCGTCACTATGCAGTGACTAAAACCTCTATGTTGCCTTCACACTACCAAAGGTGTGAGGCCAAGAGATCACCACATGGTCTTTCAAAGCGCTTCCCAGCCTGCCAACATCCCCGCTAAGGTTCCACCGCCGCGGAAGTAACCCTTCCTCCAGAAGCCCCCTCTTGCGCCTTGGCTAGGAGTACCCCTCCATCACCTGAGTTTGGAAGTACCCCTTCCTCCCTCTTTCCATGAACGCCGGCAAAACTGGGAAGACAGCATAATACTTGACCAAGTCTACCATAATCAACCCTGTGCTTTGCGCTGTTGTCCTGGGTTGCCGCTCCACGAACCGGTCCTTAGCAAACTTGAGCAAGGCTACCACAAACCAAAGTCTCATGCTAACCGCACCACCATCAACATACCACTTGCTCAAATTACAGCATACCTAAGTTCCAGGTTGCTAAAAAGATTAACCGGTCCATGAAGATTAAGTGGAAGTGAAACCATTAGTCAAGATTATTAGTCAAATTGTTACCCATCCCAAGACAGCAAGCTAAGCATGACATACCCATCCATATTATTATCAACCACACCCGGGCGACAAGGATAAAGTAAGGAACAGGATATGACACATGGGATTCAATTTAAACGTAATGCATGCAAAACAAGAGGGAGAAAGAAATAGGTTCAGAATGCGTCAAGGGCACTTGCCTCAAAAGCTGCTGCTCAGAGTCTTCATGTCTTGATCTTCCTCTTGGTGGTTTCTCGAACACGCGTTTCTATATAACGGTAACATGCAAAGCACACAAAGCACAAACAATAAGAAACAGTACACCAAACAGTATCAAATTACTCTAATAACAGTACTAAATGATAGATCTCAAGCCTACGATCACGTGAGCGCAAGAATCACTTAAAACGGAGTTTCGAGCAAAAAGTTATGATGTTTGAAAGACTATGCACTAAATCTGGAAAAACAGAAACAGTTACGAAATGAAATGTGCGTGTTCCCGTTGACTGGACGGATATTTTGGGACAAGGTTTCCACAGAAATATGCGCCATGTTGTGGCACATGTTGGACGCAAGATAATTGGGGCACTGGTTTACCTCAAAAAGAGATCAAATGGTTGGATCTAGATGGAGTTGTTCTGAAACAGTTAACGGTGGCATTGCGTTCCTGATCGATTCATAAATGATCTCAGCGAATCCTTTGGGGAACGTGTAGTAGACTTTCTGGAACACAACATGGTCTTGAGTTTAGGTCAGAAAAGTAGAGGGATTGGTTGGAACACGAAAAACAATTACCATCAGACGCGCTGGACAGATCCAGAACAGGAGCAGTAGTCATTACGAATTAGATCCCCGTCGAACCAGGTCAGATCTTGGGCTGAATTTTGGATATGTTGTAGATGACTCTATTGTGCACCTGCTGGAAAAATTTGGTTGCATTTGGATGGACGGATCGCCGGGAACGTTGATGCCAATATGTGACTGTGCTGCTGGACGCGAGGGTGGCGACGCGTGGCGGCAGCCTGACGGCGTGGGAGGGGTTTGTAGGGCAAGAAGGACGTGGGGAAAGCTCCCATATATGTAGAGGGGGTGGCCTAGGGTTTGGGAGAGGGTTTGGGCTTGGCCCATTGGTGGGGAGGGGTGAGGAAAGGTGGGCCTCGGCCAAAACGCAAGGAAATCGATGGGGGAGTTGAGATATGCTGGTGGGCTGCCTTAGCATTTGGCCCAAGAGGGCTTGGGGCCATGGGGAGGACGTGGAGAGGAGTCCAGGTATTCCTAGGCGATGTCGAGATGGTGTCCTAATGAAAGGAAAATGTGGACTAGGAAGAAAAGTGCATTATCAAGCGTTAAATAATGTTTTTCTTTCCTTTTGTGAGAAAACGGTAAGTGGTATGAATGTGGATGGAATCATATCTTGGGTGTAGAATGTGAAGAACATCATGTCGACATGAATGAATCTATAGAAGATGAGAGGTGACGTTATAAAAGGAAATAGCATGACTCATGGGGTCAGAACGAATATGCATAGAGGTGAGGTGAGGTGCGATTTTGAGTTGGTTATTGGAATCACAAGCGTAGCGAAAAGATCTTGACAAGTCAAGTGAAGATAAAGGAGGGGAAAGGGGACATGCCAAGGGATCATAATTAAATGATACAAAAGATTATTGACTAGGTATAAGACATAAGACGCACAAGTGATATATGCATTATTTTAACATCCAACTTTATGTTATGTACCAATGACATGTGCACCTGCCATTGCACCAACATAAATTTGGTAATTAAAATAATATAATACCATTGCATGGTTACGCCAATACAAAGGCCACGAGGTACCATGACTGGTAAAGAGTTTATAGAATGGATAAACAGATTTGTTGGTGGTATATATATGGCTGGAAGTAGATAAATAAGAACACATGATGCTTTGATTGAATGGGTGAATATAGTTGAATTTGAATGCTATTAGGTTATAGCGATAGAAGGGATAACAAGAGAAGTGCAGAGGATTTGTAGGATCCTATCGTGACAGTGTGTTCTCCAAAGCAACGATGCATGGAGAGATGCACACATCGGTGGGACGGAGTCGAAAGACAATGTTGAGGAGCTTGGAGGGATAGAGACAGATGACATGGAGACCCGATTTCCATAAGAGAGGCGAGATAGGAATCTGAACACTGATTTTTCTTGATGGACAAGGGTGAACACCAATTGTGGTGCAACATTGGGTTCTAATATGGCTACGTATGTAGGTTACAAAGTAAGTCACGATAGATAGAAAATAAACAAATGAATGAAACGGTTGGGTGCAAACCGATGGAGAGAAAAAGAAATAAGGAATGATCAAAATAATAAGATCCTGTTGATGAGATACAAGATATGTGGGATTTGGCAAGAACCATGTTGACATGCTTCCCTAACATCACCATGAGCTGCTTGTAGGATCAGTTGACGATCAAGACAGCAGAGAGGCAATGACGTTTTTGATGGCTAGATTATGAGGCTGCTGAACGAGTAACATGGCAAGGACAAGGAAGAACATAGGTCATGCAAAGCTTCTACATTCGGTTCAGGTTTAGCTGAAGCATAGGTGAAGGAAAAATAACCAAAGGGAATAATAGTTATGATGCAATCCGATGGACAGACAAAAAAATAAAGAAGATATAAATATGAGACCATGTTGCAGACAAGTAACTCATTTTCTTGCAAAAGTAAAAGAGACATACGAACAGAGAACAAACTGGCAGGGCAGGGGCAAGGGGATTTCATAGCTTGGCTCCTCTTGTGCTTTATTTAAGGGGAAGCGGTCCGGGCACTATGGATCATGCAAGAGTCATCAAGCAGGAACTCAGTCGCTTGCCGAACCAAGGCAGGGCAGAGACAACGACGTTTTGGCTGAAGTCAAAAGCTTGGAAAGTGCAGGCTACAACCTGAGTGCAGATACATGCATGTATGCCAAGTGAGAGAATAGATAAAATAAGATAGCAGTAGCTAACCAGTGCGCAAGCTGAGACAGAGAAAGATAACAAATCAAGGCGGCAAGAGAGCGGCAACCATATGACACTAAAGCAGAAGAAAATGAAACTGAAAAGCGCAGCAGCTTGGAGCCTTCGCTGCTACTAAATCTTGCTAGAAACCAAGGAGAAATACGGAGCAACGAAGAAAGAAAAATACCAGGGAGAGATGACTGAGCTGCATGCATAACTTGGTGTCGATAGCATGCCAGTAACCTGATGAAGAAAGAAGAGTATAACAGACAGCTCGGCTGGGTTTTAGCCCCGGCTAATTTTAGCTTGTGCACCACGATGGAAGAAAAGAAGGACAAGGAACACTGAAGAAATTCTTGTTGCTATTTCTTGAAGATGGGAGATAGAAGTAAAAAGCAGGGTGACAAGATATTGAACAGGGAGAGATAATGCTTTTGGCGCACGTAAACCAGGTTCCTTGCGTGCAAGCCAAAAGAAGAAAAAGAGGAAAGAAAAGAGAAAAGGGGAATAGTGCCTGGAAACACTCGCACAACTCCTTTATTTATATTTTCTTTTCTATATAGAAGCGGAACGATTTCTACTCGAGATTTGCAAATACAGTTTCCATACAAATAAATTCCTAGTACAGTCTACTCCAGCATGAATGCAACAAACAATTTTATTAACCTATATTACTTTATTTAGTTTAGAAAATAATTTTATTTGCCTAAATAAAAGTGATAACTCTCAAATATTAAAACAACATTTTAAACTATTCTAAAAAAGTTTTAAAATTTAGTGAAATTTGAGTCACATTCCAAAATTTGAAATTTTGGGGTGTGACATGGATCCAACACCGAATATCCAAAAGTGGCACTGCCAGTGATTAATATCGATGTAATGTCACCAACGTCATGGACATAACACCAAAAACTCAACTTTTTATAAACATGTTATAAAAAAGTTTATATAAGAATGCAAAAAATAAATCCTTGTGAGTCCCTATAAATAGTACGATAAAGAATGGATCCATACCACAGTAAATGTTTTCGTGGCATACAAAAAATAAAATCTTCCTTGAGAGCTGAGAATCAGTAAATACTGCAACACGAAGATGGACAACGGCACTGAGAGGCATCTACCTTATATTAGTCCTGCTACCAAAGGTTGAAGGAAGTAAAAATAAGGAAGAGGTGATCTTTAGTATTCTCAGATGTGGATGCTAATTGACGGGTTTAATTACCTAGCTAGGTAGGCATGCGAATGTTGGGGGGTCGAAGGTCTCGGTGGACTCGGCGAAGCCCTCCAACGTGTTGTTTAGTAGATGTCGATCCTCGCGAAGCCCTCCGGTAGCCTTGACGTCCGGAAGAGTGCCTCGCGAAGCCTTGAGGTTCTCTGGATTGTTCTATGATTGCCTGGCGAAGCCCTCCTGAAGTGTTAGTACGTTCGGTATACTGTTCTTTTGCAAAGCCCACAGCGGAGAACTTTGGTATTTTAGCAGGAGCTGCTGGAATTGAGGAGGCCTTCGCTCAGTTGAGCTTATCTGGCGGGAGTGTTGACCCGATTTTAGCCGAGGGTTTTTCTCCTGTTGCGAAGCTTCCAGACCCTATTCCTGAGAAGGCGAAGGATTCTTTTCTCAAGATGATCCCGCACTAGCAAAGTGTTGGTCCAGGGCGTGTTTCCCCTTTTTCTGGGAAGCTAGGAGAGGGTCAAAGCTTGGCATCTTCGGATGACTCCGAGAGTGATACTTCGGAAGAATAATTCTTCTTTGTTTAGGAGCTTTTAAGATACAGGTGTATTTGTAATTTTTAATCGAAGGCACTTCTTTAACTTATGCGAAGGCTCACTCGATTAATGTATTCTTTTGTCCTTTTGTGTCCTAATGCGATGTCTGAGATACCTTTCTTTTTGGTATTTCATTTTCGCATGCGTCTCTCTTTTGAGAGTTTTTGCCAGAAGCCTTCGTTTTCCGAAGGTTCTTATCGGTAAGGAATGTTTTTATTTTTCCCCTTGTCCTTTTGGACTAAGTTCAGGGTTATAAGCTCTTCTTATGTACCCTTCGCATGATCACCTTATTCCCGTTTTTTGGGAATTTTCAGATGTTTGTCCTTTTTGGACTATATCGAAGGCCATAAGATCTTTCTTACTGACCCTTCGATTGATCCTTTATTCCCATTCTTGGGGATTTTTTGGATATATCTGTCCTATTGGATGATGTCGAGGGCCATAAGGTCTTTCTTATTGGCCTTTCGACTTGACATTGCAATTGAGCCTTTATTTTTTCAGGGAAAAAGTTTTTTATTCCTCGGTCCTGCCTCGTTAATAACCTTGCTCCCTGCGAAGGGATTCCCTGTGCAAGGAAAAGAGTACAGGCCGGCTGCTTTTTCTTTTATACATAATATTTTTTTGAGTTTTTCCACATTCCAGGTGTGGCTTACATCTTCCCCTTCAGAGGATAGTAGCTTGAAAGCTCTTTTATTGACGGTTGCCTTCGCTATGAATGGTTCTTCCCACTTGCTCTGTAGTTTTCCTACAGTTTCTTCATTATGCTTTCGTCGGAGCACCAAATCGCCATCTTCTATACCCTTCGATCTTATGCCCTTATTTTTTCACTTTTTTGTTTCTTTTTCGTATTTCTGCAGATTGAGTACTGCTTCGTTGCAAACTTCCTCCAGGCTTTCTTTTGAAGTTAGAGATGCTTCGTCTGAGTTTTCTGTCAGGCTTTGCAGAGACTTGTTTTCTTTTTCTTCTGGTGTCATCGCCTCTTCCCCGAAGAGTAACTTGAAAGGGCTGAAGCCAGTTGATCTTGATGGTGTGGTTCTTAGTGACCACAGAACTGAATGTAGCTCCTCTGGCCATTTCCCTTTTTTGATGTTCAGGAGTCTTTTCTCGACTGCCAGGAATATTCTCTTGTTTGCATTTTCAACTGCTCCATTTGTTTGAGGGTGGTATAGGGATGCAAAGCGAAGGTTGATGTTCATTGATTCGCAGAAATCAATAAATAGCTGACTATCGAATTGTTTTCCGTTGTCAACTACCAATTTCCTCGGAACTCCGTAACCGCAGATTATGGCCTGCCATACGAATTTTTTCATATTCTCAGAAGTGATCGAAGCCACCACTCTGAATTCGATCCATTTTGAGAAATAATCCATTGCGACGAAGGTATATTGTAGGTTCCCTGGTGCCGCTGGTAATTTTCCGACTATGTCTATGCCCCATTGATAGAAAGGCCATATTGGTTGCATTAGCTGCACCTCTGCTGAAAGGCTTCGCTGATGCCTAGCGAAAAAGTGGCATTCTTTACACTTTTTTACTATTTCCTCAGCGTCTCTTGTTGCTGTTGGCCAGTAAAAGCCCATTCTGTAAGCCTTCGCTACTAGAGGTCTTGATGCGATGTGAGATCCACACATTCCTGAGTGGATGTCTTGAAGTATTTGTTTGCCATCTTCTGGTAATATACAACGGAGCCATGCCTGACATACTCCCCCCTTATAGAGTTGTCCTTCGATCAATTTGTAGTTTCTTGCTTCTTGCGCTATTCTCTTTGCTTCAACTTCGTCTTGGGCTTCGTACTTGTTGTTTAAATGAGCTATTATCGGAGCCTTCCAGTCTTCCCATAATTGAAAAAGGTGGTGCACTTTCCTTCTGGACTCCTCCGATGTTGATCCGTTTAAAATTTCAAAGAAAACATCTGGAGGGAGGCCTTCGCCTGTTGCAGCGGCCTTCACGAGTGCGTCTGCTTCTTTGTTTAAGTTTCTCTTTAAGCTTTTGACAGTGAAACCCTTGAAATATTTCTGCATTTTTGTCACTGCTTTGTGATATTTGATGAGTTCTGGTTCTCTTGCTTGGTAGTTATTTTCTACTTGGTTTGCTTCGACTTCAGAATCTGTGCTGATAAGAACCCTTCTTGCTCCAAGGGCCTTTGCTTTGCGGAGGCCTAGTAGCACTCCTTCGTATTCTGCTATATTGTTTGTTGAATGAAAGCCTAGTTTGACAGCATATCTTAATTTAATTCCTAACGGCGAAGTTATTATAGCTGAAGCTCCAGCACCTCTTGCACCCCAAGCTCCATCGGTGAAAATTGTCCATAGTGAATCCGTCATTGTTACGGCTGCTTCTGGACTTGCTGGTGTCCATTCTGCTATGAAGTCCGCCAGGGCAGCTGCTTGATGGCTGTTCTTGCTCTGAACTCAATGTCGAATGGTGCTAGCTCTGCCGACCATTTCTCAATTCTTCCTACTGCTTCTCTGCTTCGCAGTGTGTCTCGAGGAGGGAAGTAAGTTGGTATTATTATTTTTCTGTCACTAAAATAATGTTTCAGTTTCCTTGAGGACATGACCACTGCGTATGACATTTTTTCTATCTCTGAATAGCAACTTTGATCCTGATAAGGCTTCAGATACAAAGTATACTGGCCTCTGGCTTTTGTCTTCGCCGTTCTCATGTACTAGTGCAGCACATACTGCTGTTAATGATGCTGCAATGTATAAGAATAACTCTTCGCCTTGTTTTGGGCTAGCTAATGTGGTAAGATCGGAGAGGGCTTTCTTGATATTGTCGAAGGCTTCTTGTTGTTCATCTCCCCATTGAAATTTCTCCTTCGCTCGAAGTGCTTTGAAGATAGGACCATTTCGCTCTGCTAACTTTGGGATGAACCTGCTTAATGAGTTCAACCTTCCAGCAAGTCTTTGTACATCCTTCAGGCATTTGGGCAGAGCTAAACCTTGAACTGCTTCGATCTTTTTCTTATTTTCTTCTATGCCTCTTTGTGATACCATGAAACCCAGCAATTTCCCTGCTTCGACTGCGAAGGCACACTTCGCTGGGTTGAGTTTGAGGTTATGTTTCCTCAGATTCTTAAAGGTTTCGTCCAGATCTTTCAAGTGATCAACTCTTTCCTTTGTATTTATGACTATATCATCCACATAGGCTTCGGCATTTCTTCCTAATTGATCTTCGAAGATCTCCTTAACTAGCCTTGCAAATGTTGCTCCTGCATTGCGAAGGCCGAAAGGCATCCTGATGAAACATAATGTTCCGTCATGTGTGATGAAAGCTGTTTTTTCCTCGTCCCCTTTTGCCATATGTATCTGATGGTATCCTGAATAGGCATCCAAAAAGCTTAGCAACTGACATCCGGCTACTGAGTCTGTTATTGTGTCTATTCGGTCTAAAGGGAAATTGTCCTTCGGGCAGGCCTTGTTTAGCCTTGTGAAATCGATGCACATTCTCCATTCTCCTGTTTTTTTCTTTACCAGGACAATATTTGAAAGCCAACTTGAATGGATTGTCGGCCTTATTACTCCGGCTTTTAGCAACTTGGTGACTTCAACTTTTGCAGCGGCTTTCTTTTCATCGAAAACTTTTCTGATCTTGTCTACGAAGGGTTTTATCCTTGGGTTTACCTTCAACTCATGTTGTATTGTTTCTTTTTTGATTCCTGAGATGTCTTGAGGTGACCAAGTGAAGACGTCAGCATTGTCTTTCAGGAATCTGATCAATTGTTCTCTCTCATTTGGTGAGAGGTTTTTTCCTATCTTTATTGCTCTCTCTGGCTTCTTCGACCACAGGATAACCTCCTCTATTTCGCTCGAAGGCTCTAGTTTCGCTTGCTCCCCCTTCGCTTGATTGCTATCTTGTTCCTTTCTATCTGTTCCTTTGTTAGCTTCGGCCTTTTGTTGCCTGATTGGGTTGCAATGTATATTTATTATGCCCATTTCCGAAGGTATTTTCATTGTCAGGTAATTGTGGTGCACGGCCGCCCCGAAGGATACTAGGGATTGCCTTCCGAGTATAGCATTGTATTGACTTTCAAAATCCATGATTATAAAGTATGTTCCTTGAGTTGCTAATTTTTCTCCGTCTTCGAATGTTATTCTCATTCTTATGGTTCCTATTGAGCATGCTTCCTCTTCGCCGAAGGCCTTGAGTACTGTTTTGTTAGCATTTGCGTAACCATCAATCTTCATGCGTCTTAGGGTATATTTGAATATGATGTTCACTGGCCTTCCATTGTCGATTAGGATTCTGTGTACTAAGAACCCTTCGATATCTGTCTTGATTACGAAGGCATCTGTATGTGGGTAATCGGCAACTTTGATGTCTTCTGAGGTGAACTGGATAGTCGGTTGTTTTCTTTCTGGACTTCCTGTTCTTGCCCTTGCTGTTTTTGACGGGTGATGTTCTTGTCTTCTCTTCATCATGGGTTCGGCCCACGGTCGGTGCTAAATGTTGGGGGATCGAAGGTCTTGGTGGACTCGGCGAAGCCCTCCAACATGTTGTATAGTAGATGTCGATCCTCGCGAAGCCCTCCGGTAGCCTTGACGTCCGGAAGAGTGCCTCGCGAAGCCTTGAGGTTCTTTGGATTGTTCTCTGATTGCCTGGCGAAGCCCTCCTGAAGTGTTAGTACCTTCGGTATACATACGTAGTGTGCTTCCCGAAGCCCTCAATCGTCTGCGATGATGGGCCAAGGGGTTAAAGCACAACAGAGAAATGTGGACAGAATGAGTGAGGTATTCTTTGGCTCGCGGCCCGAAAAATAAATGCCATTACAGGAGCTCCTCCCTCCCTCCATATTTATAAAGGGAGGAGAGTTCAATATTACAGCCATGCCATTAGGCAATTCTATTACGTCTCTAAGAATTAAGCTTCATTCTAGCTCATACTCTATACCTTTCGCTAGTTGACGAACATCCTTCGCCTGTGACTATAGTCCTTCGCTTGACGGGTACTTGTTGCTGGATCCCCAACAGCGAGGAATCTGGACTGGAACCCTGATGATAGCCTTCAACACCACTGTAATCCAAAGTAGGAACTTCCGCTATGGTCTCACGTACGAATTGGAAGCAGTGAAAGGGTCGAGGATGGCTGCAACGCCCTACCCGACAAGCGACGGTGGAAGAGGCCGCGCGGCAGCGCGTGTGCGCGGGCGGCGGGAGGCGACTCCGAGTGGGTACGCACAGTCGAGCGCCGGTTCCGCATGCGGGGGCACAATCGTGTGTCGTCGCCATCAGTAATGGGCCTAATGGCCAGGCTGCCAGCGTCGCTGCGTGTAAGGACGGAGGGCAGTATACCAGATGGGTCTGCATCGCTCCACACACAGGAACTGCCAGAATGCAGTGGATCTCCATTGCTTCGAGTTGCGCTGGGCTGTAGATCAGGCAGGGACTCGGGTGGCTGCCCTTCATCAGGGAATGCCAACATCCATCTATTATTTTGTTTTTATTTTTTTAAGCCAAAACAGGCATTTGAATGTAGCTTTTTGCCCCTGCCACTCTACGTCCCGCCCATCTGCGTTCACGGCCGTGGCCCTCTGCCTTGACCCTGCCGCCCCAGAGCTGCGCCCGCTCAGCGGGGATTCAGTCAACAGACTAGAGCTTTCAGCCACGATGAACACCTCTACACCAGTATACAGGAGCCACCGTGTTCCCAAGCTTCCACACCTGCGCTTGTGCACAAGCGCGCTGGTATTCGACCTGCTGCCCAACTGCCGCGTGTATGGGAGCCGATGGCCTCCCGTCCCTGCGTTGAGCCGCGGGAGCCAACGCCCGGTGAGGGGGCGCCTGCCCCCACTACAAGAAAAATGATTATTAGTCACTAAGGTACTTGGTCACTAGATGTGTATTGTTAGTCACAATAGCTATTTTGTCACCAATAAGCTTAGTCACATTTATGGTGGCTAAAATCTTGTCACTATATACATATAGTGACAAAAAATTATAAATGTTGGTCGCTAAAACTATATAGCAACCAAAACAACCTTGATAACTATATATGATGTTGGTCACTAAAAATTTTTATCTACCAATAATATCAAAGTTGGTCACTATTGATCAACTTTTAATGACCAACAAAGGAAAAAATTTCCAGGTCACTAAAACTTGGTGACTAAAAATCTATTTTCTTCTAGTGCCCTACTCTCGCATGCATCGAGCCACTACCTCATGCCCGCACGCAAAGGGCGACGCCGCAGGACAAGACGCACGGTGCCGGTTGAGCGACAGTGCTGGTGGCGTCGCACGAAACAGGCTACAGCGAGCACGTGGGAGGAGGGCGGCCCTGCAGGCCAAGCTAGGCGCGCGGTTGGGTGCAGTGTTGTAAAAATGCTACAACGGAGCGGTAGTTTGCGCAACGGGAGTTGCATATATGATATATTTGATCGTTTTATATATTGCAATAATATTTGATATTTTAGTTGCATCTTCCTACTGTAGAATGCATCCGGAGACTCAAAACGATGTCGCAAGCCAGAGATGGTAACATATTTACAGAGCACACCAAGTTAGGAAACACTCTGATATTTGCCGATACAGAAAAAGTCCTACCTGATCGATTCATCTAGGTAGCCATTGGGATAAGAACTCCGATCCGACCATGTTGGTCATCAATACTATACTCAAAAGTAGAAACTTCTCAGTGACATTCAATGAAAGGAGATGTGAGAAGGCTAAAGGTCCGAGTAAGCAGAGTAACCTCAAGGTGACTCATTGATCAAAGCCTTCAAAGAAGACGGCCTGTCAAATCTGATTGCCTTGCGGGGGATGGTAGTACACAGGCAATGTAGAAAAAAGAAATCGTCAATCCAGGATGTAGCGGCATGACATACTCCCTGGCAATAGGATGCTAATTAGTCCATACCACCGTGAGAAACTTGACGAAAAATACGGCCACTGCAGTTTGGATCAACTACTTGGGTATGAAAAGCAAAAGGATAGTTTCGTTGTCATCCAATGATAAACTTCATAAAAACTACAATTTTACAAAGTCCTTTTTTAGGAAATTAATGATATCGAATTTATGTACAAAGAAATTAGTAGATTGATATGTTGCAGCATGTCTTTTCTAGTTCTATATTTTCTAAGAGATTTAGCGGAGTAGTCACAGTGGATTACTTAGGGTTCCTTTGCTTTCGTTGTACCCCGTTTCTGGACCGCGTTTACCATATCAGTCCTTGGAAATATGCTGATTCGAACACTTACACAGAAAATGTCACCACAATCATACTATATTTACATAGAGAATAATATGAAAAATGTCTTACAAGAGAAAAATCATACAAATCATGGCCAAAAGGTCTTATACAACAGCAGCGGAACAATAACGGTAGCCCAAGCCTACAGACAACTTGAGCGCAAATATAGCCTTAATCTTCATCAGTCTTGATCTTCATTAGCATCGATGTCATGTTGTGTCTCATCTGTATTAATTAAGCAAGGGTGAACACAAGGGCTAAACATGTGCAAGTGGTGTAGGGTCGATATGTGGGCAGAAAGCAACCTTTACGAAGGGTTGTTTGGAAAGCAAAGATAGGTAGTCTGGTTGAGTGAAAGTAGATTTGAATTGTTCTTGTAGAATGTATAAATTTTGCACAGATTTTTCAACACAAGAAAAGTACTAATGGACATAGCTTCAACCAAAGATAGGTAGTCTGGTTGAGTGATAACTGTGTATTATTTTTCAGGTATGGTACCTGTTCCTTCGCCAAGGATGAAGATGTCAATCCTTGTGTCATTGTGTAATTTTAATTGTAAAATACTTGTGTGTAGGATCACGGACAAACAGAAGAACGCGGAGCGAAGTGTAATAGCTTTGTTGTCTCCTGGTGTGGGCAAATGCTACGGAGACAGGGAACCCGCTACGAGATGGAAGGGACACACGACTATCCGACGGATAAGAATCACTGATGTCATGGTGCACTTACCGAGAATTGAGCTTTATAGAAGTTATATTGCAGTTTGTAGGGATGACAAAGATTATTTTATACCGATAACGAAAGGATAGCAAAGATTACCTGCTCAGCTATCTATTCTGTCCCAATAAAGTATGTCTCATTCTTTGATTAAGTCATCCATAGATCAAATTATAAGCCAGATGACGCGGCAATGACTCTCCTATGTTCTATTCAAACTTTTATTTCTGAAATAGTTGTTAGTAGGTCATAAGACAGCCAAGTGTACATGCTAAGCACCGACTAAGAATTAAAGCTGTGGGTATTGGCACTGAATGCTGACCTAAAGAGGCCGGCCCTCGAACGCCTATCAAGGCTGTCATGTTGCTTGCTGCAGCTCACGAAACAGGACGAGGACAGTTAAAAGTGACTGGAACCGGATGGGCCAATTGCTCTCGTACCATTCATAAGGGACGCAATCCCCCAATCCTTATTAGTAAGCAGACCGTCCCCCTCATACCACTAATAAGTGCATAAATCACTCAAAAATACAAAAGTGCTCCCAAACAGACAATTTTGTTCCAGTTTTACCCCTGAGCCTCATCAGCCATCATCAGATGGACCAAATTTCGTGGAAAAGTTCTGGAAAATCAAGAAAACAAAAAAAGTCATATTTATTAATAGAAAAAGGACCGTAAATGATAAAAAATGATTCCGGGACTGAAAAATACAGAAAAAAATAAAATTTTTGGCATGACCGCTTCACATGTACATGATTCCAGCCACATGTTTAACAATAGAAAATACATATTTCAACAAATCCAACCGTACATTTCAACAAGTCCAACCATAATTTGCCCAAGCATCAAATGGTGATAGAAATGAGGGTCCAAACATGCAAATAAAAGTCGAAAGATACAAGGTTTAGGCAAATTCTTAAGAACCAACAGTGGGTTCTTTTGATGAAGAATCGTCTCCTTCATCTTGAGAAAGCACCAAAAACCTCTTAACAAAAATGCTAGAACTCGACGTACCAACTTCGTCATCGCCATGCACCGAATTGACAAGCTTTCTAGTGATGGAGCCCGACGAGATGGTGTCGGCTGGGATTGTCTTGGGCCTTTGTGGCTTCCTCTTGGGGTATGTCTCACTACTACAAAATAGGCCTTTAGTGATGGGCCTATTAGGCCTGTAGTGGCGGACAAAGCGTCCGCCACTACATTTCCGCCACTAAAGGCTCGGAATAGCAGTGGCGGACGGATGTGTCTGCCACCACTAGAGAAGACCAGTGGACACTTAGTTAGAATAATACTAGCTCATCAACCCGTGCAAAATTGCACGGGCTAGCAATTTGAATATATTATTAAGCTTAAGAAACATAGACATAAAAAAATAATTTAGCCGCCATTCATTCTTAAAATAGCACAATCAGTATGGTCAAATGATATACTGTATAATTCTTTGTTGTAGCCATAAACAAATAATTTAGCCGCCATTCATTCCCTTACATATTGAATTTTGATTTGGTAATTTCATAAATGAAAATTGGTTTATCTATCTTTTTTATAGTTTTTTGTCTGATCTACCATGCAAATAAAGTAGACAACGCCCTGTAGTGAACAGGTTGCTGGCCCTGGCCTTCTTCAGAATCTAAAACAAATCATGTGAATTTTAATTTTACAATGTATTCTTTTGTTTTTAAGATATTTATCGCTTATGTATTAGTTCCGTCAAATACATATGATTTTTATTATTTGCCTATTTATAGAGAATTTTTGGTCTGGTGTACACTCTCATTCAATTGAATTAGTGGTTCTACATAACACATGTCACAAGTCCGTGAAGCTCGCGAGCCAGCAGCTGCAGCTCCCCGTCGACCACCGCGAGCCCGCGACCCCGCCGGACTTCCCCGACCCGCCACCTCTCGTCGCCGAGCTGTTTCCGTTCATCTCCGACGAGCCCCGACCACCTAGGTGAACTCGCCGTCCCTTGTTCTTCCTTTCCATCCAAGCCTCGCGTCAAATGGTCGCCGGAAACATCGATCCGGCGATGCGCCGCCGCGCTCCGGCGTGACGCCGGCCACCGCACCGGTGACCACACGGTCCTGGATCCGGTGTGCCTGTGCGGGATCCGGTGCACCGTGTTGGTGTGGTCCTCGGTGTGCCTTGCACCTGAGTGGCTGGATCCGATGCGGCCGATGCTGATCCGCTGTGGCCCAGATCTGTGTGCCCATTTGTGTGGCTCGGATCTGATTGGCCCACCAAGTTTTTAAATCCTTTTCGATTTAAAAAAATCACCAGAAATTATGTTAAACTTGTAAAATGCATAATAATTCGAATACATCTCAGAAAAATGTGAAACTAATTTTTTTGGACTCCTTGTGACATGATCTATCCAATAAAAATGAGAAATCACACTTTTGCATGTTATGTATTTCCTGAAAAATACATCTATTCAGATCCTGTTTAATTCATAACTAATTCTCTGTTGCCCAATAAATCATGAACTCTTGCGTGCCTGTTAAGAATCTGATAACACACCTACAGAGCATTTTTCCACTGTCACATGTTGTCTAATTATTTTCTTATGATTTATATCATGTTCTGCACCGTATAAATTATTATAAATAATCTAACTTGCAATAAATCATGAAACTTCACCATAAATTACTTCCAGTGGCACTCTTCACCAGAAAAATGCCACTGGACATAAATTCACTTTCGAAATCACATTATTCATTAACTTGCCAAGTTGATTAATGGTGAGCTTAATTAAAAGTTAATGAAGGAAATACTCCAGACGAAATAAATTAACAAAGTTAATCATTTGCACTTACAGTGCAAATGAATGTCCTATCAAGTAATTAAATCATGAATTGCATCATATTCTTGCATCTAACTTTGCATTATTTTCCTTGTCATAACGTGTAGTGACAGAGACGACTCCGGAGCCACTGGACTTCCAGCCGCCGGAGGAGCAGACCCAGGAGGTGCAGGAGGAGCAGCCGCAGCAGGACACTGACCCCGCTGACCCCGTTAGCTACGCTCCTGAGCCAGGCAAGCCCCGGTGCATGCCTCCCTATTTAGGATTTTTATTTGTGCACTTGATTGGGGCTAGTCAATGTTTGTGCATTAGGTTTATTAGGAGTTGATGTGAAAACTTAGAACTGCATTAGGACTACCCTTCCATATCCTACCTTGTGTCCTATTTTTGTAGATGTGGTCTAGGTTACGTTAGAACTTGCTAGGCTTAGTGGCTAGCGGACGGTAGAAGTCGAGTGGTAGGTCCCACTCGCATGATAGGGACTCCTGGATTGTACTAGCTGGATTTAGGATTTGTTGAGATCAGACGGGGAATTGTTTGTGTAGGATGGTGCGAGAAGGCTGGGCCTTCACGGTGGTAGCCCCGTCTGTGTCGATTGAGGACCGTTCGTTGTTGGCCCTGTTGAGCAAGTTCGAACGTACTGATCATATGCTAGTGTTTTTATGGGCCTAGTAAACTTAGTAGCTTGGGTTGCCCTGGTGTGCGGCGGAAGCCTGCCCTTTCTATCATGGTATTCGGGAGAGAAAGGATGCTTCCCAATCGGGGCGTACGTCTAGCACGGGGACCGTGCAGGAAGGCCTTTCTCGGGAGGGGTTGGACCCAGCCTAGCTTCAGGGGGATCCTTACAAACAGTTGCCGCATGCGACTTTACGCGTGTGCGGCGTATGGTCAGGTTTTCTCCTGCAGGATGTACATCGATGCCGCCGCTCTCGGTCAAGAGCAACCTTGCTCACTGCGTCACATCGTAGTGTGATATGATTGATGATATGATGCTAGTCTATTTACATTACTGTTATTTACATTGCTATATATATATTGTCACTGTTGATGTATTGTTACTTTATATATGTTTTAGAAATATGCACACTGTTTTACTGGATAAGTACTTATCTTGAAAAATAAAACTTGAAAGTAAGGATCAAGTAATTAGTGCGAGTTATGCTATTGAGTCAGCCACCCCTTTGTAGCTTTGCATATTAGGAGTCGGCTGTAGATAGCCAATTTGACGGGTAAGACTTGCTGAGTATTAGTTGCTCAGGGTTTGGCTCTTTATGATTTTATTGCAGGTAGCACCTTTATCCCTGACTCTACGGGTGGAGGTGGACAGTGGGATGGCCAGCTTCCCTTTGGTTGGACAGCCCACTGGGAGACTGAGGAGTGATCTCCTCTCGAGTCCGCATCTTCATGGCTTTGGATGCGGGTTCTTGTGTATCGTGAGCGCGTGCGCTTGTATTTTTTCTAGCTTTGGACTTGTACTTGTACCGTTTATTTCCGCTGTGCGACTCTGTGTTTTAATTGGATTAATGTAACCACTTAAAGACTTAAATTATGTTTTTTATATGCTGTACTGTTGCGTCTGTTCATCAGCGCTATACCGACTCGATCCTGCAAAAAGCGGAGACGCTTCATCATACGTGTGGTTTCCAGTCAAGGTGAGTTCATTCGCAAGTTATGTATCGAGTTCTCCACCCTGTTTCTGCATTTTCACCTACCAAGGTTTCTGCCTCACATCCATTGACACCAACGCCGTGATGCCCCAAGTTCATCATTGCTGCCTCATCCTCGGCCCTCAAACATGGAGAAACAAAAACCTCATCGTCCTCTAAGACTATGTCCTCACCTTCCATCCAAGACGGGTCCACATTTTCTTCAACCTCGCTCATCACCACTTTCCTCCTCTGTTTCGGCTGAACTACTTGATTCCCGTGGTAAATTTGGATTCCTCCTCATGGGTAACTTCTCCATCTTAGCCTCTATAGTCATGCTACTCTTATAAGAAGGTTTCATCAGGAATTCAACAACAAATGAGATTCTTTTGCCCCAGATCTGGAATTTATGAAAAACCATGCTCAAATCATCATTTGTCACAACAAGTTGCAACCCTTTCTTCTCAAAATCCCAATACAAAAATGCAGGTTCTTGACACGTTGCCCACTTGGTCTTGTTTGCTAAATCAGCCACAAGATTACACATTGTGTACCCATCGATCTCATTCAACTCAACAATGTGATTTATGTTCTCAAATTCCACTCTACCGCCATCATCCATATATGCAGTGTACCCAGGAACTCTAAAATTGATAGTCATCTGTGGCTGTGAAGCATTCCTATACATGGAAAACTGAACTAACTTAGGCCTACTCATTCGTTAACAAAATAAATTGCAAAGGAAATTGAAACTCACCTTCCAGTGAAACTGTTGCCTGCTTCGTCGATGTGGCTGCCTGAGCCCATAACCGTGCCACTGCCTGCCCCGGGCGCCTCACCAGCCGACAACCTGGCCACGCCTCCAGTGCAATGGCTCCCCTCCCTCACCAGTGCCACGCCTTCAGTCTGGCCTCTTGTGCCCTCGTCGTCGCGACCCTCGCCAAATCCGGCGGCACGCGGCTCGGCTCCTCCCCTGTCGTCATGTGGGGCACGCGGCTCGCCTCCTCCCCTGCCGCGTTGGACGCATATGGGGCCTCCTCCTCCGCCGCAATGGAGCGCTCAGGCGCGCGGGAGGGCTACGCCATGGTCATCTCCTCCTCTGGCGCCTTCGTGCATCCTCGATTTGGCTTTTCTGATTTGGCCCGGTTCGAATGGGGGTTCACGGGAGCGACCACGCAGGGGCAATCTGGGTACAGAAAAATGGGATGATGCCGGGTTTGGGTTTTGGGAGTGGCGGGCGCCTTCGCGAGTGGTATTGGGGAGAAGCCGGCTTTACTAATGGGATTTTGGGGAGACGGTCTCCTTTAAGAGTGGGGTGAGAGCAATTATCCCAAACCGGATGAGTGGTAGAACCGGTACGCACTGTTACTCTTTATTTTTGTTTAGGTCGGAAACGTTGAATAGTTCCCCTATCAACATACAGTTCTACTTGTTCATTTCGTTTTTTTGCAACATAAAACTAAAAAGGAAAAAATAATTTTTTTAAAAAATGGTTTTATTTAATTTATAGCATTTAGTAGTACGTGGTGCTATTGCTTTTCCCCTGGAACTTCTATGTCAATCTGTAATTTTTATTTTTATTTTGCAAAAATATGCCAATCTTTATGGTGTGGGCTGTTAACTAAGCGACATGATTCATTAATTTTCGTTTTTGTAAGGCTTGTTTTGTATGTAATCAGCTTGCGTTTGTGCCTTGGTTGTTTGAAAACATTTTGTTATATGCTAGAGACAACCTCATTCTTGCAAAAAAAAAAGAAAAGATAATACATGTTAGTGACCCCAGTTCCATTTCACGATCGGAGACTAGCAATAACGGTGTGTTCTGTGCAATACCGGTGTGCTCTATTCTTCAAGAAGATTATTGGAAATGCTGGACCCTACCACATAACAACATATCTTGCTGGATTGTTTTTTAGATGGTATAGAGGGCTCTTTGGTAGGGCTTAGAAAAAACACTCTTAAGACAAAACTCGTATTGTCAAACGGCTCATGTCACACCGCGCATCACCATTGAACCTCTGGTGGCAGCTGGCGCATGTACACCAGAGAGCTGCAGCAGCTGTGCACACAGAGAGCCACTGATCAGTGCCGTCGTGCACACCTTGAAGTGTTTCCGCTTTTCACATGATCGAGTCGGTACGCGTTGATGAACAGACGCAACAGTACAATATATAAAAAGCACAAATTAAATCTTTCAGTGATTACATTAGTCCAATTAAAACATGAGTAGCACAGCGGAAGTCCAACGATACTAGTACAAGTCCAAAGATAAAAAGAAGATACAATGCGCGCGCTCACGATACAAGTGAATTCTCATCCAAAGCCATGAAGATGCGAACTCGAGAGGAGATCACTCGGTCTTCCAGTGGGCGGTCCAACCAAAAGGAAGTTGGCCCTCCCACAGTCCACCTCCACTCATAGAGTCAGAGATAAAGGTGCTACCTGCAATAAAACATAAAGAGCCAAACCCTGAGCAACTAATACTCAGCAAGACTTACCCGTCAACATGGCTATCTACAGCCGACTCCTAATATGCAAGGCTAAAAAAAAGGATGGCTGACTCGATAGCATAACTCGCACTAATTACTTGGTCCTTACTTTCAAATTTTTATTTTCACATTAAGTACTTATCCAGTAAAGCAGTGTGCATATAGCTAAAACAGATATAAATAACAATACATCATATCATCAATATAGCAGTAATGAGATACAATAAATATAAGTACTAGTCATCCTCATCAATCATATCACACTACGAGGTGACGCACTGAGCATGGTTGCTCATGACCGAGAGCGGCGGCATCGATGTACATCCTGCAGGAGAAAACCTGACCACACGCCGCACACGCGTAAAGTCGCATGCAGCAACCGTTCGCAAGGGTCCCCCTAGAGCTGCCTGGGTCTCACACCTCCCGAGAAAGGCCTTCCCGCACGGTCCCCATCCCAGATGTACGCCCCGATTGAGAAGCATCCTTTCTCTCCCAAGTACCATGATAGAAAATGTAAGTATCCGCGAGACACCAGGGCAACCCAAGCTACTAAGTTTACTAGAACCATAAAAACACTAGTATGTGATCAGTACGTTCGAACTTGCTCAATAGGGCCAACAACGAACGGTCCTCAATCGACACAGACGGGGCTACCACCGTGAAGGCTCAGCCTTCTCCAACCATCCTACACAAACAATTCCCCGTCCGGTCTCAACAATCCTAAATCCATCTAGTACAATCTAGGGTGATTCCTATCATGCGAGTGGGACCTACCACTCGACTTCTACCGTTCGCTAGTCCCTAAGCATAGCAAGTTCTAACGTAGCCTAGACCACATCTACAAAAATAGGACACAAGGTAAGATATGGAAGGGTAATCCTAATGCAGTTCTAAGGTTTCACATCAACTCCTAATAAACCTAATGCACAATCAATTACTAGCCCCAATCAAGTGAGAAAATAAAATCCTAATAAGGGAGGCATGCACCGGGGCTTGCCTGGCTCAGGAGTGTAGCTAACTGGGTCAGCGGGGTCAGTGTCCTGCTGCGGCTGCTCCTCCTGCACCTCCTGGGCCTGCTCCTACGGCAGCTGGAAGTCGAGCGGCTCCAGAGTCGTCTCTGTCACTACACGTTATGACAAGGATATAATGCAAGTTAGATGCAAGTAACATGATGCAATTAAGAACTTTAATTATCTGATAGGACAGTCATTTACACTGTAAGTGTAAATGATTAACTTGTTAATTACTTTTGTTCGAAGTATTTCCTTCATTGACTTCCAATTAAGTTAACCATTTAATCAACTTGAGTAGATTAAATAATAAATCGATTTTGAAAACTAATTTATGTCCAGTGGCATTTTTTTGGTGAAAGCCACCACTGGAAGTGATTTATGGTGAAGTTTGATGATTTATTGTAACATGAATAATTTACAATAATTTAAACAATGCAGATAACGATTTAAATCATAAGGAAATAATTAAACAGGATATGACAGTAGAAAAATGTTCTGTAAGTGCGTTATCAGTAGGTTAATAGGCATGCAAGATTTTAGGATTTATGGGGCAACAGAGAATTAATTATGATTTAAACAAGATCTGGACACTTGTATTTATACAGGAAAACGATGAAGGGTATTAAGTGATCTGCTATTTTTCCGAGACATAGAAGGTCACAAAGAAACTAAAATTAGTTTCATATTTTTCGGAGATGTATTCCATTTATTATGCATTTTACAATTATCAGGCAATTTCTGGTAATTTAACTAAATTAGAAAAGGATTCAAAATGGCGCGACCGATCAGATCTGGGCCACAAAGGCGACCACAGAATCTGGGCCGCACCAGATCCACCAAAAGCCACACCGGATCCCGCCACACAGATGCAAAAGCACACGATGGGCTGCACGGTTGACCGCACCGGATCTCACGTGGCCACACGGGATCACGGCCGTGTGGTCCACAGTGCGCGTTGGCCGGCACCATCGCCGGAGGGCGGCGGCGCATCACCGGAATCACGTTCCCGGCGGTCATTTGGCACGGGGCTTGGACGAGAGGGGAGAGCACGGAAGCGCGGCCTCACCTCGGTCAACAGAGAAGAGCAGGGGTGGCCGGAGCGTGCTCGGCGACGAGCGGCGGCGGGAGGAGAAGACCGGCGACGTCACGGAGGTGGAGTAGAGCTCGGTGGCGGCGCGGATCTGGTGGATAAGCTTCACGAAGCTACGATGGAGCTTGGTACGGGCACGGTTGACGACGAAGACATCGGGAAGGTGGTCGGAGCGGAGAGGACTCACGGCGGCTCGACGACGACGATGGAAAAATCTTCGATTCCGGCGAACTGGCTGCGAGGGAGGGGAAATGGTGAGGTCATAAGTGTGCGCGGTTGCTTTGCGCGGCTACGGGCGCGAGGAATCGATGGAAGGCTCACCGTAGAGGGAGGGATGCTCGGCGACGACAGAAAGCTCGGTGGCCGGGGTTGGGGACGAAGGGGTCGATTCACCCTCTTCACGTCGGGAAGAAGGCTGCGAACGCCATGGTGAGCTCAACGGCGTCGCGACGCACTCCTTTGCTCAGCAGCTCGGCCCGGAAGAACCTCGCGGCGGCGGAGCAGTGGCGGGGTGGAGCTCGAGCTCAGCGATGCAGTTGGCGGCTAGGGTTTGGGCTGCGAGGAGCTCGGGAGAGTGAAGGAATGGGCGAGATGGAGCCGTTTCGACCAGGGGAGGGGGACAAATAGCGCTGTCGGAGCGGGGAGCGGCGTGGGCGGTGCGGCGGAGCCGTACAACGGCGGCCACGTGGCGGAAAGGCGCCGGTAACGACCAGCGAGAGAGAGGAGACCGACAGGTGGGTCCCACGGGCATCTTTTCTTTTTCCGAAATATTCAATCTCCATTCTGTCCCTCATTTTTGGCACTTAAAAAGGACTAGCAAATGAGCTCCAAATTTTGTAAATTTGGTACCATTGGAAAGATATTGAAAAGATCTATCAACTGGCCAACATGCACATCTGGAATCCAAAGGGATTTCAAATGGCATCAATTTGAAGTTTACTACTTTTTTAAGTTTTGGGAATTTATTTGAGATAGCAAAGAATTTCTAAAATCACCATAAATTCTCCAAAATTCTTATTTCAGAAGTGCTACCCACTTGTATTTTTGGTTGCTCGAGTTGTTGTGCAAAAATTTGAATTCTTTCACATGGTATGGTTTGAACATTGTTTGAATTTTGAATTTCGAATTTTGATTTGATTTGAATTTGTGTGTTCTGTTCATTTGGGTGTGCACTAACTGTACATCAGTGACATGGGGTGTCACACACCTGATCGCAGTTGGGCTAGGCGTGGCACGACGCCCTCATGAAGGAACCGCCATGGTAGATTGTAATAATAATTTATGATCCAAATATCCTATTTTACTTTATTTTTATTCAGAACTTTGGCTCTTATTACCTAATTTGTATACTCCGATGTGGCTCCTTTTATTGCTCAATTATTAAGATAATAATAGATTTGAATTGTTCTTGTAGATTGTACAAATGTGCACAATTTTTTCAAGACACAAGAAAACTACTAATGGACATAGCTTCAACCAAAGATAGGGAGTCTGGTTGAGTGCTAACTGTGTACTATTAAGTTTCACGACCTGTTCCTTCGCCAAGATAAAGCTATCAATTGAAATGGTGCAAATTTGAAGTACTTGCCACTTTTCCCCATTATTAGTTTATTGTCATTTTGTGTAATTTAATTGTAAAATACTTGTGTGTAGGACGACGGACAAACATATAAGATTGTAAAATACATTTGTGTAGGATCAGGGACAAACAGAAGAGCGTGTAGCGAAATGTAGTAGCTTCGTTGTCTCCTGGTGTGGCCACATACGTGTGCATTCGGAGACACAGATCGGATGGGCAAACTCTATATGGAGACAGTGATGCCGCTCCCAGATGGAAGGGACAAGCGACTATCCGACGAATAAGAATCACTGATGTCGTGGCCCGACTGAGAATTTGAGCAGATGAAGGCTACCAAATGCTTATTCTATTTAATGCCGGCAAAGCAATGGAATGCGCGGAGAAAGTGGAGCTTAAGTGTCATAAAACTGAACCGTTTCTTCTTTGTAATTAGGGAGTTGATTGCATGGTAAATAAAAGAAAAAACGCAGCTAACCATTATTCGCAGAGAGATGAGAAGATGTGAGGGATCTTTGTCACATGATTAAATAGAATATATCAAGGGAGAAATCTTGTGAAGTGAATGTTCAGGATTTACTAAAGAAAAGGATTAATGGACAGGATTATTGAGGTGATGTGGCGCAATGAGGACTGAGGTTTAGAGAAAAAAAAATGAGGATCAAATGGACAACATATCTTGCTAGCGCATGTACACCAGCACTGCATGCGCGTCACCATTGAACCTTCAGGGACGGTCGCAGTTGATGCACTTCTGGGGGCAGCTAGCGCATGTACACCAGCGAGCTGCAGCAGCAGCTTACAGCGAGAGCCATTGTCACTGCCGCCACAATACCGTGGACACCTGATCAATGCTGTCGTGTACACCAGATCACGGTTGGGCTAGGTGTGGCACGACACCTCATGAAGGAACCACCGCGGTAGATTATCATAATAATTAATGATCTTAATCTCCTGTTTTACTTTATTTTTATTCAGAATTTTGGCTCTTATTACCTTCTAATTTCTATACTCTGAGGTGGCTCCTTTTATTTCTCAATTATAAATATATTAAATTTTAATTGTTCTTGTAGAATGTAAAAACATTGCACAATTTTTTCAACACATAAGAAAAGTACTAATGGACATAGCTCCAACCAAAGATGGATAGTCTGGTTGAGTGCTACCTGTGTATTATGTTTCAGCACTTGTTCCTTCCCCGACGAATAAGAATCATTGATATCGTGGCTGTCTGAGAATGAGCTTTAGAGAAGTTATTGCAGTTAGCAGAAATGACCCATCATAGAGATTATATACCAATAACGAAAGGATTGCAAAAGATTCCCTGCTCACCTAATCCCTCTATTATGTCCCAATCAAGTCTGTCTCATCCTTTGATTATAAGTCATGAATAGGTCAAATAAGAAGCCATATGGCGCGGCACAGACGCGCCTATGTTCTAATCAAACTTTAATTTACGAAGCAGTTGTCAGTAGGCAGCTTATTTTACATGCTAGAGTAGAATTAAAGCTATTGGGTATTGGCGCCTAAAGAAGCCGGCCGTCGAGAGCGTATCAAGGCCGTTGTGTTGCTTGACAGGACAATGACAACTGAGTGCGACCAGAACCGGATCAGTGGTACCCAGAACAGTACGCTATTTGGCCAAAGTGGTACTGGTACGCTACTGCGCATATCCTCCCGAAACAGGAAGGAGGACCACCGATGGATCGTATGGTTTGCCACTGGAAGCTCCTGTACGTCTACTTGCTAGTCTTGGCTCACCATGCCGCAGCCTCCAACGGCGCTGTCACCACCGTCGTGTACTGGGGCCAGAACGACGAGGGCCGATTGGCCGAGGCATGCAGCAGCGGCCTGTACGCCATGGTGAACATGGCCTTCCTTTGCAACTTCGGCGGTGGCCAGAAACCGTTCCTCAACTTGGCCGGCCACTGCGACCCCACCATAGCGGGCGGCTGCCCAGTTGTGCGCCAAGACATCCACTCCTGCCAGTCCAGAGGCGTCAAGGTGCTGCTCAGCATCGGCGGCGGCGTGGGCAACTACAGCCTCGCCTCCGCCTTGGACGCGCAGGGCCTCGCCACCTACCTCTGGGAGACCTTCCTCGGAGGCACCAGCAACAATCGCCCGTTCGGCGACGCTGTGCTTGACGGCGTCGACTTCGTTATCATGAAAGGCTCCGGCGGGCACTACGACGACCTCGCCAAGAGCCTAGCCACTCTGTACAAGAGCGACGGGACGAGGAAGAAGGCGTATGTGCTCGCCGCGGCGCCACGATGCCAGTATCCGGACGCCACCTTCGCCGCTGCGCTCGACACGGGGCTGTTCGACTACGTGTCGGTGCAGTTCTTCAACAACCCCAAGTGCAACTATGCGGCTGTTGGCGTCGCCAATAATCTGAGTGTTTTGTGGGAGCAGTGGGCGCGAGGCTTGCCGTCGGCGTCCCTCTTTCTCGGGCTTCCGGCGTCGCCCGATGCCGCCAGCAGTGGATACATAACCCCGAAAGCACTTGCAACGCAAGTGCTACCGCTTGTCAAAAGCGCTGCTGCTAATTGCCGCGGCATCATGCTGTGGAGCCGCTTCTATGACAAGGAAACAAATTACAGTACGATTCTGCGGGGCATAATAAATGACGACAAGACAGGGCCATCGCAAAACAAGAGGATAAAAATATGTAAGTATCTCTCATCTTTGATGTTTCTTCTTCTTCTTCTTCCAGTAGTTTGTTCTCCCAGTCGATCTTTTATGTTCTCTTTTCCAAATGTATGTGATGTGATATTGATTATTATAGTGAAGTAATTATGATCATCCTCTAGTTCCACTATCCAAAAATGTTGTGATCGATCACCTAAGTGTTCATACAATTGTCATGGTAACTCTGATTCGGGACCTTGTTTCACTTTTAGATTGGACGAAATAGTTTACCAGAGTGCACTAGGAAACAAACTTTACATGATAACCACTAGGGATGAAAATGAACGGAAATGATCGGAAAAATGCCCAAATCATTTCCATTTTCATTTTCATATTTTCTTTATCGGTCGGAAACGAAAACGGAAAAGTCGGAATCGGAAAACGGAATCGGAATAATCGGACATTCGAAAACGAACAAGTCGGAACGAAAATATGTCGGAAATGATCGGTAAATAATATTTTAAGTCGGAATATAATAACATCGAACAACACGTCCAACATCATCTTAACCTAGACGTCAACATAGAAGCACTACAACTGATGTCTCGTAGGAAGTCATTCATATCAACATAGTCTTAACTTAGACAATACAACAAACATGTAGTCCGAACTTAATACAAATAGCACAGTGTCTGATTCATCATACATATATAGCTAGGCCTAATACAAATAGCACAGTGTCCGTTTTCATCCCTAATAACCACAAGAGCCGGCAGCTGAATATGGTTGAGATTTTTTGCGAGCCTTTGAAAAACTTATCAAGAGAGTCCATGAACTACACATCTAATGTTGTTTCTCAAACAGAAACAAATCATTTGTGTTATCCCCCCACCCCTACAAAACATATTTGATGCATATATTTTCAAGTTATTATCACCACAACCTCTAGTAGAGGAATTAATTACCATTCTTTATTTGTTCAGATATTGTAGCTGGCACCTCTGCCCTGTCTGGGGCATGCATAATCCTTCTCACGTTCATCCTATGGTACAAGACACATTACGGAATGATGCCATGGCAAAGGGGGTCAAGGAATGCATCAAGGATTGAATCCTTCCTGCGAAAGCAGGGAACTTCTCACCCCAAAAGGTACACTTACTCAGAGGTGAGGAGAATGACCAAAAGTTTTGCTCACAAGCTTGGCCAAGGCAGCTTTGGAGCTGTTTATAGGGGCAATCTCCCTGATGGCCGTGAGGTAGCTGTCAAGATGCTCAAGGACACCAAAGGTGACGGCGAGGATTTCATGAATGAGGTGGCTAGCATTAGCAAAACATCCCATGTCAATGTTGTTACTCTCTTAGGATTTTGCCTTCAAGGTTCAAATAGAGCTCTAATCTATGAGTACATGCCCAATGGTACATTGGAGAGATTCACTTTTGGTGACAACTCTGCCGAAGGAAACCAGACACTAAGCTGGGACAAGCTATTTGAGATTGTCATTGGAATTGCACGGGGGCTGGAGTATCTCCACAGCGGGTGCAACACCCGCATTGTCTATTTCGATATCAAACCTCAAAATATTCTTTTGGATCAAGAGTTCCGTCCAAAGATCTCTGATTTTGGATTAGCAAAGCTGTGCCGAAAAAGAGAGAGCAAAATCTCCATTGTTGGCGCAAGAGGTACGATAGGCTACATAGCGCCTGAAGTGTTTTCAAGAAACTACGGCGCAGCGAGCAGCAAGTCTGATGTCTACAGTTACGGGATGGTGATTCTTGAGATGGTTGGAGCAAGGAAGCAGATTGATGTTAGCACAGGAGCCAGCAGCAAATATTTTCCCCAGTGGTTGTACGATGACTTAGATCAGTTTTGCGGCGCAACCTCCGAAATCAGCAGTGAGACCACGGAACTCGTAAGGAAGATGACCATCGTTGGATTGTGGTGCATACAGATCTCACCTGTGGATCGACCTTGCATGAGTAAGGTCCTTGAGATGTTGGAAAACAACACAATGGACTTGCAGTTGCCATCAGAAGCGTTATGGGATAGTTAAGAGGAGACAGCTCCCAATATAGCTTAGCTCTAACAGATAGAGGAAGACGAAATCTTCGATTGAAGCCTGAAAACTACAGAACAAGAGAAGCATGGCTCCATTGTTTTGTTCTCAGATGAAAATGCACTAGACTCAAATATATTATGAAAACAAATCTATGAGAAGATCAACAGAAGAATAAATCAATTGACCACTTAATCTTTTCTTGTTATGTTCAGACTAAATCTGAACATAGCAACGCATTGCCGTGGCCAAAAGCCACTGCATATTCACAACTAGCAGCATGGCGACTATATAAGCAGATGAAAAATATCCCCGACCACACCAGCAGCAAAGCAAAAGAGCAAAGTAATCGAGTAAAGAGAGAGAGATGAGTAACAACCATGAAGTTGTTATTTCTCAAAATTGCAACGATTGAATAAACAAGTTGTAAAACTAAATAAACTTGCCACCGAACAAAAATTCAGATTATCTGCCTCTTATGTACTTTCAATACCCAAAATAGTCTTGCATTCGTAAATTTCAGAGTAGCAGTAATATGTACACAGAGACATGGAACCTAGTGTTGCGACTTGCGAGCATCAGGGTGCTAACAACCAACACTTTCTATAGCGCTGCCATCACAAACAGTGGTACGCGAGCATCAGGAGCAGCACAAACAGACCGTATTGAGCAGACACCACCAGAGCCGATTGAGAAGGGAGAGGGGGGAAACGAGTTACCTGGGTCGCGATTGTTTGAGGCTCAACGAGGGGAAGGTGAGGCGGACTGCAGCCCGTGAATGGGGACGCGGACAATGTTGTAGATGGCGGTGCAGATGGGATGAAGATGCGGACTGCGATGGGGAAGGTGAGGGGGACGACGACGTGCATGGGGACAGAGACGACGATGCGACGGCGACGGCGCGGCGATCCGGTGGAGCAGGGATGGGCGGCGGAGCTTTGGAGTCGGGGAGAGTGGGAACCGGGAAGATTCCGTTACTTGCGTTTTAGGGTCCGAAACAGTAGTGCCAGGCCAAGTTTTCTCCGATTGGAAAGGGGCCAAAATGGATGTTTCGATTCGTGGCCCGCCAAACACGTCGGGCCGTGTGGTCCTCCCTAAGGGGTATTTTTCTTTAATTATTTGTCACATACTTCATTTTTTTTATAGAGTTCTATGGATCAAGGCCCGGTCCCACATATAATCGCGTCGCCTCGAGCGATTATACAAAATACGCCTATACAAAGTACACAGTGTGAGTGTAGGCAGTAGTAAGTGCATTTCGATCAGAGCTGCCGCCTATAAAATGGCCCCGTATCCCAGCATGTGTGTGAACAATATGAGACGAGGTAACCTGCAGCGCTCTTCTCCCTCTGCAGCTACCATCTGGATTAAACCCAGTTGGGCATCTGAGGCATCAGGATCGTAACTTTAACGAATAGCAGAAAAGAGCTCACCTGTGAATTGAAAGGAACCACATTGCAGATCCACATAGCAGAAAAGAGCTCAGCTCAGCTGTGGGAAGATATACTGGGCTCGATACTCCTGCAGGACTGTGAGTTATCACCTGCTGCCCCAGAAGGGTCGAGAAACTCCTCAAAAAGTCTAGATTGTTGCTGAATCCAGGTAGACATCCAGCTAGTGGTGACCGCAGGGAAACCGATATAATTTTACAAGATCTTATTGGCAGCTCTGTTGATCAGCATTAAAAAATAATGAAGAAAATATAGACGGGTAGAAAAAGAACCACACCAGCTGCTTGACAAGATAAATTCACCTATAATGTGGCTTTCTGGGACAGGCCACTAGCACACTATCATAATTTACATAAGCTCCAATCTACTGTACTCCATTGTCCACGCACAGGCGTCGCGATATCAGATGGGAGCAGCAAGGGCACAGGCAGTTCTCTGCACCGGCAGTGCTTGGGCGCAGCCTGCTGCCCCAATTCACCACTTCCTATGCAGTCGTCAATTAACGAACAGCAAAAAGAAACATCAAATTAGTGGTGAAACGTGTCTACTAATATAATTCACATCGTCCTAGCGCAATATTATGGACGACTTTCACTGTGTCATAGCAATGACAAGGTCTAATGGATGTCGATACTCTATATTCTTGCCCATATGGATAGGACGGAGCAGTTGACACCACCACAGAAACGAGCTTTAGCGACGCAAACATTAACGACGTATTCTTGCCCATATGATCTGGCTATATGGAAAGAGAATCAGAGGCTTATGGGTACTTCCTCTCCTTTGTTAACAGAGACTTGATGCACAGAACGTCGTAACATCTCAAATATTTGGTAGTAGCCAATAAAGTGGCCCGTCACTAAAACTCAGTTGTGGTCTGTTGCTTTTCCTGCCTTCTAGAGTCTTTATACAGGTTCAGAGAAAGATTGCAAGATCTTCTTTGAGAAAGATTAGTACACCATAATTTTTTTCTTTTTAACCTAGCATGTTTGAGCGTAAGCCTACTCAGTGGTAAAAATGACCAGCTGTGTCAGCTTATGAAATGCCAATTGCTCAAATGAATGAGAACACTGAAGTAGGGTAGGTGGATGGATTTCCTTTTTGTAGGACGCACTTACTGTTTTAACTGAACCAGGACTCAAAACGACTTTGCAAGCCAGAGGGGGGCAACACAATGACAAGGCATCCGGAAGTAACAAAAGGAAGACGTAATCTCTCGTACCTATTGACATAGCAAAATCCATACGTGGTTCCTGATCAAGGGGTCATCTAGCTAGGCATGAGAGACCTTAGGATAAGAACTCCGATCCGGCATGCGTGGGCAAGATTGTGTGTCAGCGCGCTCGGTCATGGTCAGGCTGCCAGCGCCTCTGCGTCACCCGTGGGCACTGCCAGGTCTGATTGCTGCACTACCAGGTCAGATGGCTCCACATCGCTCCGCGCACAGGAACAGCCAGTCGGTGGCTCCGCAACGCGCGTGGGCACAGCCAACGGACGAATGAGGTGGCTAAGTGGCTGCTTTGTCATTTTCCCACACTCTCACCATCGCGGGTGACGGTGGTGTCGGGGCGTCGTCCATGTCCATAAGCGGGACTTCAGTCATCAGATTACAGCTTTCAGCCACAGCGTTCCCAAGCTTCCACATATGTGCTTCTACACAAGTAGTACGACTTTGACTTGCTGCACGCACGCGTTGTCAAGCTGCCGCGTGCATAAGAGCCGATGGCCCAATCTTGTTCGTTCACTGAAAAATGATGTCTGTTGCTACCCGGAAAAAGAAATGATGTCTCTTCGATGGGGCTGCAGAAAAGTTAATACGAAATTGTACTCTAGTAGCTAGCGAAAGTAAGGGAAACGTTATGTTAATTTGCTTTACTAGTGTAATCCAGTACCAAAGAAACAATCCAAAAGTGGTCACGCCACGCAGCATCTAGAAAGGTCAACTAGTGTTTGGTCACGGAAGTTGACTGACAAAATTTCCTATGAACATGCATATAAAATGTAATGTACATCTAGTTTTGTCCTAAATCAATTTTTTAAAACTTTGATCAATAATATCTAGAAAACCGTAAAATTGACAACATAAAAATAATTATACTAAGATTCATCATGAAATGAACTTTTATAATGTATAATACCTTACTTTGAAATAATATATATATTTAGATATAGTTGGTAAAAGTTCGAAAAAATTGACTTCGGCAAACTATATTTTTGAACAGAGAAAGTACTATTTTAGATATTTTTAAAATATTTTTAAATGGTGTAGTAAGTCTAGCCATGCAAATGCGCGGCCAGCCATACTAGTTATCACTTAATTGATCTCACCTGTATTTGGTAAGTATACGTTTTTTCTGAAAAAAGGGTTTACTAGGTTGCTGAATAGTACAGCGTAAAGCACAAAGTAGATAGAAATGTCAGCAGGAGCTATGTACACTTGCGCTACCCGCCTATAAAACTGTCCCTCGCTCCAAGCCTGTTTATAAAAAGATGGCAAACCTATCGACAAGCTAGAACATCTATTGGCAAAGACAGTTTCTATTCTCCTTCCCTTGTTCATGAAAAAACTGAGGCCTGTAAAACACATTTTCTTTTGTTTTAACCATAGGTTCAAATCTTTGGTTTCAATCAATGAGTGATGTTAGGATGATTCCTCGGCATGTGAAGCACCAGGATCACTATTTCGAGTCTAAATCCACTTGGAGGTGACGTAGTGAGCTGACGGACATCTATACGGGTTAATCCTTTGAAGATCAGGACGGTCCCTCGTGTGAACAAGATGTTACTTACTTTACAAACAACGAGGGATAGATAACCTCCTAGACGACTTCACGCTGCAGGTCGAGATCGCGTGGCTGTGAGAGAAGAAGCCACCGAGTGTTTGTGCTCAAGACCTCCCTCCAGTTTCAGTGTTAGATCACTGCAAAATTAAGAAATCTCAACCAGGAAGCACCGAAGAAGGATAGAGAAGATCCTAGAAGAGTGCACGCTGGTCCAGATAAATCGCGTGGTTGTGAGATCATATGGCGGACCATCAAACTGTGAGAAAAAAAAAAAAAACAAGAGTCTGCAGCTAAAGAAATTTGTAGAGTCACCGAGCAACATGTAACTTGGTTTGGTGTTTGGTTGGAGAATGCAAACGTAAACGCAAAGGGAATGTAAAAAAAAAAAATCCTGCTAATGCAAACGGTTTGGTCAAATGCGTGATCGATTTGCTTGGTTGGGCATGGGTAACGAACGATTTGGGAATGAATAGCTTAACAGAGCACGGCGCAAAGAAACAGAGCACGGCTCTGGCAGCGGGAAGAAAGAAAAATCATGGCTGCTACCTCCACTGACCTGCTACCGCGGCCACGCGCGCGCCCATGCAGCGGCCATGCGCAGACGCTCCAGGACCTCTTCGTCGCAACCCGCCTTCAGATACGGCGCCCAAGCCTCGCCGCTGCCGCCTCGGATCGGAGGACGCGGCCGCTTCTGTCCGAGGACGCAGGAAATTATCAGTAGCCGGCCGACGCCACATCAGTGAGGCCTCCGCCCTACAAGACGTCGAGGACGCTCTTCGTCGTAGCCTCTTCGGCGGCCAGCCCTCCCGCCTTGGCTCGTCCAGTGCTGTGTTCTGCAGGTCCGCATAAGCCGCTGGCATCAACAGCTCCGCGAGCCCATGGCGGATCCCTCGCGCGTGGCGTGCAGCAGCAGGAACGAGACTGCGCACTGCCGAGCCGAGGAGCCAAACAGAGGAGCTCCCATGCAGGGTCGGGGGTGGTCGCTAGCGACCGCCCTTCGTGTCCCTGGAAGCCACCCGATCGGGCATGCGGCTGGGAGTCTTGGTCGTCTTGGGAGGCAGAGGGCGGAGGTGATTGCAAGAACATGGCGTAGCGGAGACGCTCGACGACGGCTTTGTGGTAGTGACAACACAAGAAAATCTGCGATGTCACCTTTCTTGTAAGGTGTAGAGGTCGGGACTTTGTTCCATTATCTAAAAAAGAAAAAAGGAAATATGCGATGTGCATATATTGAGAGACAAGATCAGTCTCCACTCGCGAATTAGGACAAGCCAAGAAAACAGCGCAGTGATCAGGCACCACATTTGTGTAAAGGCACGCCGTACAGATCATTCCTGGTGCATCCCATGCCTAATAAACTTAGAAGATGCAACGAGAAGATGATCCAAGCTGCGACTGGAAGGAAAACTTTTCATGGCTTACTCCGACTATTTATGAGACTACTTAAAACCTCCTACTATTTCCCTCGCAAAAAAAAAACCTCCTACTATTTATGAATCAGAAGATGCAACGCGACCTCTGGAGCATCGAGCACCCCCTACTATTTATGATCCGACCTGGGTTTCGAGCGGTACAAAACAACTAATAAAATCGTGTCCTTTTTCTTCTTGCAATTACAGTGCATCAGAAACTAATTAAAACTGCCAGGTACCGCCTCAAGCAAAGACTATTGGGGCAAGTCGATTTTTAGGTTTCTTTTCTTATTTGGTAATTTTCATTTTGGGATTTGATGACACATCACCCCCTGTTGTTTAGGCATCACCCATTCATGTTAACTCATCAATTTGTTTTTTCATGAGTCCCCAATTAAGTGGTCCATCACTAAAACTCAGTTGTGGACCTTGTGGTCCGTCGCTTTTCCACCTTCTAGAGTCTTTATACGGGTAGAGAGAAAGATTGCAAGTCCTTCTTGAGAAAGATCACTACACAAGAAATTTCTTTCTCTTTAACCTAGCATGTTTGAGCGTAAGCCTACGGATCAATAAAAATGACCAGCTGCGTCAGCTTCTCAGTTGCCAACAGCTCAGATGCAAGAGAACAATGAAGTAGGGTAGGTTGATGGATTTCCTTTTTCTAGGATGCACTGAATGCTTTAACTGAACATTCTTGCTATAAAATGCATCCCGGGACTCAAAACGACTTTGCAAGACAGAGGTGGGCAACACATTGACAGGGCATAACAAAAGTAAGACGTGATCTCTGGAATGTGTTTACACAGCTAAAGCCTTACATGGTTCCTGATAAAGGGTCATCTAGCTAGGCATGAGAGGCATTAGGATAAGAACTCCGATCCGGCAGGCGCGGGCACGATTGTGCATCAGCGCGCTTGGTCATGGCCTGGTTGCTAGTGTCTCTATGTTACACGTGGCCAGTGCCAGGTGTTTCAGGCGTTCAGTACCGGCATGGCCAGACGGGTCCGCATCGCGCGTGGGACGGCCAGCTGACGAATGAGGTGGCTGGCTACTTTGCTCCCAGTAGCACTGGGATGCAAATCAACCAGTGACTCACCGTGAATGAGGCTGCCTTTGATCTCTGACTTGCTTTTGTGTGCGCCATTTTTCCCACACTATCTCACCGTTGCGGGTGATGGTGGTGTCGGGTGGCGTCCACGTCATGGCAACGGAGGCAATACATCCCACACCACCATTACTAAGTACGCCATCTAGGGAACACCATTAGTAAGAGGGGAACTAATCAGGGAATGCCAACATGGCAACATCCATCTATTGTCAGGTTTTTATTTCAAAATAAACAAAATAGGAATGGGAATGTATGTCTTTGCCCCTACATCTGCAACCTGCCCCTCTGCGTTTGTTTACCATTACCAGTGCGAGCAGGGTCTCTCTATCTCTCCCGCCCGCGAACATGTACATCATGACATCGGTGGAGGGCACAACACACGGTGAGGCGAGGCCTCACTGAATGTCGCCGGTGGCACGGTGTACACTGTGCCCGCGGGATGTGTGTCGCCGGTGCTCCCTCCAGTTGAGTCCGCATGTGCTCACGGTCCATTATCTTGCCAACCGCTCCCTTTGTCCTCAGCAACGACCTGCTGCATCTCTCTGCTGCGTCATCGATCACGCAAGCATCAAGATAGTGGGCTGGCGCGACGCGGTGGCGTTCATTCGACACGCCATGGCTCATTAAGAAGCTTGTCCCACCGTGGGCTCGCGCGCCATGCTTGAACCGACAAAGGCCTCCGTCCGGCTCAATGAAATCAGAGAGTTGCTGCCCTGTGCATTCGGATGGTCGGAGTGCAGCTGAGAATTCTCTTCAGCTTGTATATCACGAATGCTAAATAACATGACAGATGCAAAAAAAAAAAAAAATGACAGAAGTAACTACGTATGTTTTTTGCTGTTGTAATTGCTTCTTATTATCACATGATTGATCCTACTGGTCTTTGGCACGTTCTTCTGAAAAAAGTTTACTGGGTTGCTGAAATAGTACAGCGTGAAGCACAAAGTAGATCGAAATGTCAGTAGGAGTTACGTACACGCATGTCTTGTCTCCTGGTAAAATTGCCCCTCGCTCCCAGCACATTTATGCAAACGGGCAAAACTATCAAGGATAGGTATGAAAGCGGATCAGAACGGAGCGAATAATACCTTCTCCATATTTTAATTCATTTTTTTTTTCATTGGATTCGGAGCCGAGCGGATAATTTACGGATGCGGTTATGGATACGGATATTTTCGGATGTCGGAAATGGGGCGGATTCGGACCGGAAGTGGATCGGAAGTGGAGCTTCAAATGTTAGAGATAATATGTCTATCAATAGAGAATTATATGTTCATAAATAATTCATCAAATGCCGTAAGAATAGCTACCACGAACCATACAATATCTCAAGAAATCATGCCATATCAACGACAAGGTCTCAGTTTATAAAACAAGTTCTCGGTTTATAAAATATAAAAGGAAGCACGTAAAACAATGTTTTCAAGCAAACTCCTCCAATTTCTCTTTATTATCTGCTCCACTCTCTCCATTATGCCATGGTCAAGCCTTATGCGCCATAGGATTTCACGGATGGGCCAGGTTATAGATAGATGTGGATTGTGGCTTGTTTGGCTAGCAAGTATTGTCGGATAATCCTATTTTAAGGTTCGAATTGTCCGCTTTAATATCTCGGATAATCCATATCCGTCGGATTTTACGAACCCCATATCCTAATCCGCATCCGCATGCTATTGGATTGGAGCGTAGCGGATTCTCTAGGATATCTAAAATCCCACTTCAAATCCTCGAAAATCGGATTCGGACCGGATCGGAGCGGATAATTATCCACACCACATTCACCCCTAATCAAGGATAATAGCATGGAACAGCAAGGACCGTTGTTCTTCTCCCTTCATGTTTTATATACTGCAGGTCCATGCAAAAAACAAGCCTGTTACACACATTTTTCTTTTCGGTGCGTTCGTTGCATCCCCTTTAAAATTTAGACCTGTCACATCAAAGAGAATCTTATTATTTAAGAGTACTAAATAAAGTTTAATGACAAAACCTTTTTACAGATAGGTACATCTCTACGAGACGAATCTAACGAGACTAATTAATCTATGTATTGCTACAGTGACACTACAGTAATGCTACAATACCATCGCCTAATCACGACTTAATACCCTCGTTAGATTCGTCTCGCGAATTAGATCAGGGGTTCTGCAGTTAGTTTTGTAATTAAATTTTATTTAATACTCTTAAATGGCAAGATTCTTCCTTCTAAATTTTAGACCCTATGCAACGAACACTCCCTTTGTTTAGGTTCAGACCTTTGGTTTCAATCAAACCTGTGATGCGAGGGTGATTCATAGTTTTATCATTTTATTACATCTTAACAAAGAGAGAGGCCTCGGCATGTGATGTAGCGTCCCGCCTCCTCGATGTAACATCCCACCCTAATGAAGACCCAAATCAGATGTTTAGTGCATTTTGATCACAAATGCTAAATTGATCACTTTAGAAAAGTTATTTAAAAGCAAATTATTTGAAAATGGTCAAATATGAACTTGAACTTCAAATTCAAAAATTTTGTATACAAGTGGGCCCATTTGAAAATTTCCTTGACATCCATGGCCAAAGAGAAATTTTTGGAGAATTTTGTGGATTTTTCTACAAAAAGAAATGGGCTCAAATAAATCAAAGTTCTTTATTCAAAATCTGACTTAAGTGAATTTTAATTCAAAATCTAAATCGAATTAGTAAAAGTTGTAATAAGGAAAAATGTTTATCTCACTGAAACCTTCCATAACTGATTTTATCAGATTTTTTGGAGCACAGTAAAGTTGGGTTTCAATCAAATCAAGTCAGCACGTGCAAAATTCAAATGAAAATTCGAAAACGGTACTGTAGCGACATGTGTCGACCTCGCCGTCGATCCTCAGCCGCTGCCCATTCCGGCGAACTGTGGCCGCCGTCAGCGCAGCACAACGTCGACGACTCGTTCAACCCCCCCTAGACTCCAGCCTGCACTCCCCTTGCTCTCTCCGCCAGCTCCCACGCAGCGAACAGCCGCCGCCGCCATTACCGCCGCTGCAAGCTCACCGCCGCGCCGCCGCTCCGCCGCACCTCCAGCCCCGAGCCCAACAGCAAGAAGGTGCGCTAGGAACCCCTCAACCTCAGGCGCAACACCAACTTCAAGTTCAGCCACCCTGCAGAGAGAATCGAAGCGAAGTCCGTCCATGGCCGCCGGGTGATCGTCGTCGAACTCCGAGCAAATTTGAGCCTTCCGGTGAGCCTCTCCCCGATTCCTTGCGTTGGGTGAAGCACATCTCACCTGCGCACACCCCCGTGCTGACATCCTCGCCTTTCGCGCAGTGGAATCGCCGGAAATCCTCTTCTTCCCCGTCGCCGTTCACCGGACCGCGCCGCCCCTCCGACGAAGTCCCCTCTCCGGCCTTCCTCCACGTGCACACGTGCTACGGTGAGCACCTCCGTCACTCCGTGAAGCTCGTGCGCGCCCTAACTTTTCCCCTCGCTGCCTCCTCTCGCCGGAACGCGTCGCGCCGCCGCTCGCCGCCGCCGCCGCCGCTCGCCGCCGACCACCTTCCCGGCCGCGCGCACGTGCACACCAACCCGCGTTAGGCTCGCCTCGTTGCCCTCTACACGATGCCGTTGACCATCGCGTGAGGCTCGCCGTCGTTTAGCCGGAACGGCGTCCTCGCCGTCGCCATGTCGCGTGCACCACTGGCACTGCTACAGTTTTCCCCTTTTTCTTTTTATCTGATTTTCTCAGATTTTGGCCAAACTTATAAATTCGATAGAAATTCGTAGAAAAATTGTAAAAATGCAAACTCAAATGTTATGGAATCCTTGAAATGAGACCTATCCAGTGGTACAACATAAACATCTGAATTCTTCTCAGTTAATTTTATAAAATTCAAAGAATAGAATCAGGAAATAAATTCTATAAAAAGATCTGTAAGTGCAAAAATTCTGAATTTTTGCATTCACACTCCTAATGGGTTCACTGAACATACCACCAAGTGGTATCTTGAAATGCACCTTCTTTTAGGAGTAATTGCATTTTGCAGTTGCTAGAAAAATCTTTTTATTGATTTTATTCCTGCACCTTTTTGCATCAAATTTTGGATATGTTACTGTACCAAGGATGATGGTGCTAAATAAAAATACAAATGTAATTTTAGATCTTCCAGAACCCTTTTTAAAGAATTTAGAAGAGGAACCCTTATTTGCGCGTAAGGAATTTCCTAAATCCAAAGTAATTGTATAAATCACTTGGGACCAAACTGCAAAAACCTGATGAATGGCCTTACCAGCATGTTACATTTTGCATCATAACATCCCCATATCATTTTGTCAAGGAAGTTCCATGAACTATCTTTGATTGTGTTTGTATTGTTGCATTCATTTAGGAACCGACGCCGGACTCGAGGACTTGGAGATCGTGGCCGAGGAGACCGGCGCTGACCTGAACGTGCTTGAGTGTGCTAACCACCAGCCCCAAGGCAAGCCCCGGTGCACTCCCATATTTACAAAGTTTTATACTTTCTCACGTGTATTTCGAGTCGTGAAATGTGCATTACGTATAGGACTTGATTGAAAACCTAGTTGCATGTATCTCCAGATATTCCTATGGGTGTGGTTAAGTTAAGTTCTACCACTCGTTAGTTTGCTATGCTTAATAAAGTAGTGTCGTCGGTAGAATATCGAGTGGTATGGAGATCGCTCGGTGTAAGTGGGGTCGGATTTAATTTATGTTCTCACACGATGATAGTAATGAATTTGAGACCGAACGGGGAAGTTCATGTGTAGGTTGAGGTGACAAGGCTCGCCTTGTTCGCCATAGCCCCGTTTGTGTCGGTTGAGGACCGTTCGTTGTGGCCCCGCTGAGCAAGTTTGAACAGTACCGGATGCATGCTAGGAGAATGGGAACTAGTAAACTTAGTAGCTCGATGTTATATTGTTGGACGGGGCCCCACCTCTCTTTTGGTGATGAAGATGGTATGGTGGTTGCGGGTATGTGTTTGAAGGGAGGGTGCACGGGCGAACCACGGTTAGACCCGGCGTGGCTATCGCGTGGGGAGATGTGTACTCGGGAGAGGTGACACTCGGACCGGCTTTATGATGTCTTGTAAAAGGTTGCCGTGCGTAACTCCTTCGAGTAGCGTACGTCGTGTATTCGGGTTTCACCTGCAGGTGTAAATCGATTCGAATCGCCGTCCCTCGCGGTTATTGAGTACCACTTGTTCACTGTGTCACATCGTAGTAAGAAGTGCACATGATGATGTTTATATGTTATTGTACTTCAATTAATTGTACTGCAACCATGTATTGCTTAGTTAGGTTGCCAAGATTTATATTTATGCAAGAACCCTTTTAATCTGGCTAAAACATGAAAATAAGGATCAAATATTAGCGCCGTTTTTGCAATTTAATTTCACCCCTGGTCAACCCCCCTGCATTTTAGAAGTCGGTCTTAAATGGCCAATTTGACGGGTAAGACTTGCTGAGTATTAGTTGCTCAGGGTTTCGCTGTTTAAATTTTTACTACAGGTATTCCCGATTGCAACTTCTGCGGTTGCTGTGGTAAAATAGTGTGGGAGGGAGAACCGCCCAAGGATTGGTCCAATGAGTGGGTTCCCTCTTCTCCCCGCCAGGAGCAAGGTGAGTGAGATCGTGTCTACGGGCCGAACATGGTTTCATTGTATATATGTATCGTCGGGTGTTTCGCTTCCGCTCGTGTTATGTAATCAAATTTCGAACCCCTTTTATGTAAAATAAATCGAACTCCGAAATGGATATCTTATGTTAATTATGGAACCAATGTAATAACTGCACTTAATGTAAAATTATGTTATTTATGCTTGTGTGTGTGGTCTATGCATACTTGCTTCGCCAAGTATCCCCCGATTAAGATCCTGGTTAGCTAACCCCTCATTGCTTTGAGGCGGGATGCTACACTCGAGGCCGGACCCGCACATCTGGTAGCTCTCTAGGAATCAAGACTATCCTCACAGACAACCACATGTCTTTTCTGCGCACTTTGTCTTCACTCGTGCGCACTCGGGAAGGACTTTCTGGTCGGTCACCCATCCCGAAATTGCTCCAGGCCAAACACGCTTAACCTCGGAGTTCTTTCGAGAGGAGCTTCCGGAAAAGAAGTTGCAACTTGTTGATATGAGTATTCTATCAATCCTATTAAGTCCTGGGTCAGAATGTTACATACTCACTCCCTTAGAAGACCGACGTCCTCGTCGATCAACCCCAGTCCAGGAAGATCCCCTCTTGGCTACATCCGTGCGTCCATTGCCAGCACATGTACCATGCTGTGTGACCACTCTGAGCCCACACCAGCCATGCGCACCATGCCTGCGCAACTGCGCCCACACACGCCCGTGAAACTGCGAGAGTCGGTTCTGAAACTACTTGTAGCGTCCCGCACACCTGGCAGCTCTCTAGGAATCAAGACTATCCTAACAGACAACCATATGTCTTTTCTGCGCATTTTGTCCTCACTCGTGCGCACTCAGGAAGGACTTCCTGGTCGGTCACCCATCCCGAAATTGCTCCAGGCCAAACACGCTTAATCTCGGAGTTCTTTCGAGATGAGCTTCCAGAAAAGAAGTTGCAACTTATTGATATGAGTATTCTATCAATCCTATTAAGTCCTGAGCCAGCATGTTACATGTGAAGCATCAGGATCTCTGTTTTTACCGTGAAAGGCAATGTCGGTGCTGCATAAGTGGGTGCGAGGACATTGTTACAAGAATTTTCTCCAAACAGCTAACAAACGGTCCACGGGCGATGTCGGAGGTGGTGAAGGCAACCACGTCGTGACTGCACGATGGTCGCTGTCCGTTGACAGAAGCCGGCAGTGAGGTGCAAGAATTGCCAAGACCGTGGCGGTGTAGGATCTTAAACTGTTTTGCATGGACCTGGTCAGCTCACACAGGGAAAGCCATCGACTTGGAGTGGAAATGGATTACCAGTCCTCGAGTCGCCGGATGTAGCGACCTCGACCACATACACACAGGCAGTGTTCAGTGTTGGCTTCTGGCCCTGCTGCAGTGCTGCAAATTAGTGCTGCGAATTGGAGCTGGGGTTCTGCAGTGAACTGTACGTACTCCGGTCTCTGTTTCAAAAGGTGCAAGGGGAGAACGGAGAAAGGGAACCAGGCGTCAATAGCAGTAGGTCCCATGGTCAGATGGGGAATAGCTGTCAAACGTGTTCGTCTCGCTGCTTTGCAGCAGCTACAGTGTTCGCAGTTATTTCTTCTGCAGCTGCTACAGTGTTTCTGCAGCTGGTACAGTGTTTCTGCAGCTGCTACAGTGTTCCTGCAGCTGCTACAGTGCTCGCAATTATTTTTCTGCAGCTGCAGTTGAAACGAACAGGCTGACGGTATCGTCAGATGTGAATGCTAATTGACGGGTTTACCTAGGTAGGAAGTGGTAAAAAAATGCAACTTTTCTGGAAAGGAAATATTTCAGCTTGGAACACTATTTGACATTTGGCCAAGGAGGGCCCACGAGGCCTGCCATCAACGAAACAGCAGTGGTCTTGTGTAGTCCTGGGACTTGGGCCGGGCCAAATCCGGGTGGGCCACGGCCTGAATGTTTGGCATGGCCCGAACGTGTTTCGTGCCGTGCCGGCCCGGCCGGAACTGACGGGTCGTGCCGTGCCCAGATTTTGGGCCCGACGGGCGGCACGGCACGGCACGGTCGCACGGGGCCGACCGTGCCATGCTCGGGCCGGCACGGCACGAAGGCGGGCCGTTGGCACGAAAATAGCCCGATAGCACGGTGACGGCTGATGGCACGGGATGATGTTCTCGAGCCAAGGTTTATTTTGTATTTTGATTCGTATTTAAAAATTTAAATTTGTATAGAATTTGCATATGTTGTCCAAATAAGTTGATTTTTTCTTCTAAAATCTTTAAAAAATAAGATTTATCATGTGGAATCTTTTTAATCAAACTTTTCTATTTCAATTTTATACGGATCAGTCAACACATTAATGGTCACTATTTAACATTTTTTTTACCTTTTTGTAAATCACCACAGGAATTGAATTTGTAAATGATTTTTTTTGTGGATGTACAACTACTACATATCTACACATAAAATTTTTGTATAATTTTTTTGAAGCATTTAAGTCTGTATAAGTTTGAATTGCTCTTCATTTATCACAAAACCTTATTACTTCTCTGTTGTTTAGTAAAATTTGAACACACTTTCATGCAAACATTGTTTAAAAAATTCCTCATAAATGATATAGGTTGGTGTTGACTTGGAACAGCTCTACACCAAAATTGAGTTCAAAATCCAATATAGTTTGGAAGATAAAAAAAATGCAAAAACTTAATTTCCTTTTTTTTCGTTACACTCAAAATATGATGACTTTAGAACTCAAATTTGATATACACATGTAATATAGTTTTGCTAAGGTAGTGTAATTTTTGTGAAGTTTTTAAGTTTGTTTTGGCCATGTAACATTATAAAAAGAATCAATTCGAACAATAAAAACGTGCGTTCTCTATGCTGAAAACGTATTTTTGAAATAGTCTGTCAATGAAACCGGGCCGTGCCCCGGTGCCCGTGCTTGGCACGGCCCGACAACGGCACAATGGGCTCCGTGCCGTGCCCGGGCCGCATTTTCGACATCTCGGGCCGACCGGCACGGCACGATGCGGCACGACGGGCCGTCACAGCCCGGCACGGAATTCCACGAAGCACGACGGGCCCGTGCCGTGCCGGCCCGAGTCCCAGGACTAGTCTTGTGCGGGAGGAGCTCTGCCTCACTCCTCGGGTTCGAGAGCAACGAACTTTGAGGCGCTACTGTCGCTACTCGCCACCTACACTCGACATGTAAGTGTAACGACCTCCTTGGCGAGCTCTCTTGCGCCCTCTGATGACGAGGTCGAGCATGATGGCACTCACTCGGGTGTCAGAAAAAGTCGAGAACAAGTATTGCCTGAAATTTCATGGACCATGAAACGCCGTAGCCTGTAGGACGTCCTGGGGTACACGTTCATGGAAAATGCCCCTCATGATGGCGGCGAGGCGAATCCACTGATCGAGGAGCTTGGTCAGGTCAACGTCAACCCTCCACGACGAGCTATGCTGGGTCACGCAGTAATGGAAGAACGGCTACATCGATGGCTGGGATGCGAGCCCCGAGCACCCAGCATATCGAGGTGTTGCGCGCCATGGCGGCCGTCAGTCGACTGTCGCTGGCTGGAAGCAGGGGACGACGGAAACATGGGCGGCAGTCTGTTAAATAAAAGGACCGGATGGATCATCGGTCACCTGCTGATCCGCTAGTTAGAGAGAGTCTTCAACAATTAATCCTCGCTTAATACGCCTGTAGAATAGACAGTTTTGCTAGTAGTTGTAATGATGCTTTGTGTACACAGTCCGTAGCAGGTAGTAGTTTTTCTGGTGGTCAAAATCAGGGAGGGGATCCTGGTAGTAGTGAGGCAGGCAACTCTCAGGAGGAGAGGACACTTGCAGAATGGACAGTGGTCCAGAATAGGAAAAAGTTAGGAAAATCAAAGTTTAAATGAAAGGCCTTATTTGGAATATTAGAGGTCTAGGTAAAACTGGTAGGAAACCGTCTCTAATGTCGAAAATTAGGTGTAATCAGGTAGATTTTGTAGGGATTCAGGAAACCAAGAAGAATGAGTTTTCTGAAACCTATTTGAGATCTTTGAGTGGAAGTATGAAATTTGAATGGAAATACCTACCTGCTGTTGGGTCAGCAGGAGGTATCCTAGTAGGTGTTAATTCTGATAAGTTTGTTGTTACCTTTAAGGAAGTTTTGAAATTCTCGGTGTCTCTTATTATTCAAGATAGGAAAAATAGCTTTAATTGGAAACTAGTGATAGTCTATGGTTCCCCCTATGAGGAGGGCAAACAGGAGTTTCTAGATGAAATGAATTATGTGTTGAGTCTATGGAAAGGGCCTACTCTGATAGCTGGGGATTTTAACTTGTCAAGGTTTGTTTCTGATAAGAGTAATTTACAGATTAGTCATAAATGGGCAGACGCCTTTAATGATTGGGTAAATAAATGGGCTTTAATAGAGCTTGATACAGCGAATAGAATGTTTACGTGGGCAAATAATCAGGAAAATAGGATTCTTGCAAAGTTAGATAGGGTTTTTGCCTCAACTGATTGGGATGCTGCTTTTCCTTTAACTAGAGTGTCTGCTTTAGATAAATCAAACAGTGATCACACACCTTTAGAAATAGACACAGGGAATAATATGTCTTTTGGTAAGAAGAGATTCAGGTTTGAAAAATGGTGGTTAGAGCGTGCTGACTTTAGGAATGTGGTTTTTAAGGCTTGGAATGTACCTTGCAAGGAGTCTAATTATATGGATATTTGGCAGTTTAGGGTCAGAACGTTCAGAAGGTTAGCTAGAGGGTGGGCTGCCAATGTCATTGCAGAGTTAAATAAGAGTAAAAAACAGATAGCGGATGTCACACCCGATTTTTATATAGCATAAATCGAATGCATTCTACATGTATGCCAGGATCTGTTTTATCATACATGTAGTGACATCTTAGTGATACACAGTTCTATAGCGAATAAAACAACTTAAATAAAAACAAACCAGAGTTCTAAACACAGCAGCGGAAGAAGAAGAAACTCCAGGGCGCTCCACAGGCAATCGGCTGGCGGCAACGTGACCTTCTGTGCGTCGTCTTCATTGTAGTCTTTGGCTTCCCCACTGAGCAACATTTGATAATTGTGGAGGAAAAAGCAAGCGGGAGTACATGCCGTACTCCGCAAGTGTAGGAAAGTATGACATGCAGGCTTATATGAAAGAAAGGCTATTATAGGTCAATAGCAGAAAAGCAACCATAACTAAGACATAAAGCACCTATATTACTAAGTGTGATGACCACCCTCCAAGACCAACATACAACTGCTCACCAGGTTCCCACCACCTGGCTACCAACTCATCGGGTTCCCACCACCCGACTACCAAACCAACCAAACCATCCATCTAATCATGAATAAGTCCAGGCTTACTCGTGACCGTGAGCACGGCTGTCAAGACAGTTTTACACTCTGCAGAGGTTGCACCACTTTACCCACAAGTCGTGATTTCATCACCCGTCGGTGACTAAAACCTCCATTATGCCACTGCACACTTCCTATGGTGTGCGGCCAGGAGATCACTACGAGGCCTTTACAAAGCGCTTCCAAATCCTGTATGCACCCGCTAAGGTTCCACCGCTAACAGCATATGGAGTCCATTTTACCTCCGCTGCAGAAGCCCCCTCTTGCGCCACTAGACCACCGGATGGTGCACACAGAATAAGGAGACATCTAATTAATTGGCCAAGCTACTCCCATCGCAGTCTTGTGATGGCGCGGATATGCCGGGTTACATGCTCCATGAACCGGTCCTTAGAATCTAAGCAGGAAGCTAGCACATACCATAGTCTCGTGCACGCCGGCACCATACCAAACCAACCGTCCTGCCTAGATTCCTAATCACCATGTTTCTAACCATTACCATTCCCAATTAGGTTGCATAGATCATTAGTCAAAATTAAGGACTCCCATCCCAAACATCAGCGGGGCTAAGCAAGAATCTACCCAAGAACACCGCTATCATCTACCACAACCAGGCGACAAGGAAAGGTAAAGGAACAGGATATGACACATAGGATTCAAATTTATACGCAATGCATAACTAAGCTAGAGGGAGAAAGAAATAGGATCAACATGCGTCAAGGACACTTGCCTGTTTTTATAGAGTGCTGCTCAGTGAACTTGTGCTCTTGATCTTCGTATCCTCGTACTGCTTCTCGAGTTCGACGTATACTAGCAAGAGCTATCCATAAAACAGAAAACACAAACAAGCAAAAGCAGTACATCAGACAAACGAAACATGTCATAAAACACTATAGTTGGATAGATTATAAAGAGGTGAAGATTTAGGCGCAAGAATCGCCTAAATCGGAGCTACGGATAAAAAGATATGAGCAATTCATGAAACAAGGTTGTTCTGAAAACTGTACAGGACGGGCTGTGCACATACAAGGCAAAGACGTGCGCGTTCCCGTTGATTGGCTGCACTTTTCGGGACAAGTATTTCACAGTAATATGGCTCATGGTGTGGAACACGACAAACAAAGGAGGATTGGGTCATGGGTTCACCTGAGAAGGAGACCGATCAGTTGTATTGTGATGAGGTCGTGCAGCGACAGTTTCTGATGGCATTGCGTTCCTGGATGCACGGGAACAGATCGAAGGGAGCCCTTCTGTGTAGAGAAACACAGATTGGTGGAACACATCCAGGTATGGTTGTAACAACAAATAAGCGAAAGAATTGGCTAGAACATGGATTTCATTACCATCATGTACGCTGGGCAGATCCAGAACTGGGAGGGACGGTTGTTGAGATGCAGATCCTGAAAGATTAAGAGCTCCTCTGCACACCAAATTTGGATATGATGTAGAGGAAGTGGAGGCGCACCATCTGGTGAAATTTGGCTTCAATCCATTGGGTAGATCATCGGGAACGCCGACGGCAATCGGTGGCAGTATGGCTGGACGCGAGAGCAGCGAGTTGCGGCGGCAGCCTGGCGGCGTGGTGAGTGTTTGTGGGGGTGGGGAGGACGTGGGGGAGGTGCTGGAATTTATAGGAGGGGTGGGGTTGGTGGGAGAAAGAAAGGAAAGAGAGAAATATGATGGAAAATGCATTAATTCGACGTTTAATGCTCATTTTCTTTCCTTTTGACTGAACGCAATAAATGGAATAAATATAGAATGCCTCTTGGCAGGTAGAATAAGAGAGAGATGGGATTGAACAGCATCTAGAAATATTCGTGGGATATATGACGACGACGACCATTGGAGAGATTAAACAAGGATTTATCCAACCTACAAAATCCTTAGCCTAGTATATTATTTTACAAATTCATTTTTCATCACATAAAACAAATTCATTTTATTTTCTAAAAGAAAATCTAGCAAAAATGCTTCACATCCCAAAATAGAAATTTTGGGGTGTGACAGCGGATGAGTATAACATCTTAGACATAGAGTCTGAAAATAGACAGTTATCACCAGCAGAACTGGATAGAATGAAAACCTTGGATAGAGAGCTAGCAAAGTTATGGGCCTTAGATGAAATCAAGTCTAGACAGAGATCGAGAGACAGAGAGATTTTAGAGGGTGATAGAAACACTGCTTATTTCCAAGCAGTGGCTAACCAGAGAAGTAGGAAGAAGAGAATTGATCTGCTGGAAGGACCTAATGGGGTAGTTACTGAAACTAGTGATATTCTAAAAGTAGCTGTTAATTTTTATAAGGATTTATTTAGGGAAGAAGATAGAGGTAGTTTTTCTTTGGAAAGCAATTTTTGGGAGGACAGTGAACTAGTGACTGGGCAGGAGAATGATTTATTGCAGGCACCTTTCTCTGAAGAAGAGATTAAGGCTGCAGTAGACAGCTGTTATGCTGAGGGGGCCCCTGGGCCAGATGGGTTGCCTTTCCTTTTCTTTCATAAATTTTGGGTTGTAGTGGGAAAGGATGTAGTGAATCTGTTTGATGATTTTCAGAAAGGGAAACTCGACCTCAGTAGACTTAATTTTGCTTTGTTGACTCTTATACCAAAAGAGAACGATGCTAGGAATCTTAAGAAGTTTAGACCTATCAGCTTGACAAATTGTAGTTTCAAAATTTTTTCCAAGCTACTGACTCTGAGGCTGGGAGGGATTTCTCAAAGGCTAATTGCTAGTGAGCAAAGTGCCTTCATCAAGGGTAGATATATTTTAGAAAGTGTAGTGGTAGGTCATGAGATAGTTCATGCTGTGCACAAAAGTAGAGAACCAGGTTTGATTTTAAAACTAGATTACGAAAAGGCGTATGATAGAGTAAGCTGGGACTTTTTGTTCGAAGTTCTGAAATCTAGAGGTTTTGGTAGTATCTGGATCAGGTGGATAGAACAGGTTGTGAAGTCAGGGTCAGTGGGAGTCACTGTAAATGGAGAAGATAGTCATTTTTTTAAAGTAGGTAAAGGTTTGAGACAAGGAGACCCAATCTCTCCTTTGCTTTTTAATCTAGTAGGTGATGTCCTGACAAGGATGTTAATAAAGGCAGCTAGGGTTGGTATGATTAAAGGCTTGTTAACTAATTTAAGGCAAGAAGGAGTAGTATCTCTGCAGTATGCAGATGATACAGTGATTTTTTCTGCAGTAGATGCTAATAGCCTGAGGAATTTGAAAGGGGTTTTGATGTGTTTTGAACAGATGTCTGGGATGCGTATAAATTTTCATAAAAGTGAATTGGTTCCTTTGAATATTGAGGACAGGATAGTGCATGATATTTCCCACCTTTTTGGTTGTCCAGTAGGGAAGTTCCCTATTAAATATCTAGGTGTGCCGCTGCATTATGATAAACTTAGAAGGGAAGATGTGCAACCAATAGTAGATAAAATGTTGAAAAGGATTGCAGGGTGGAGAGGCAAACTGCTATCACATCAGGCTAGGGTAACGTTGGTTAAATCGTGCTTAGCAAGTATTCCTGTTTATCTGATGTCTTTTATCAAGTTTCCGAAATGGGCAATTAAGCTAATAAATAGTCAAATGTCACACTGTTTATGGAATAACTATGAGGGCCATCACAGTTACCACTTAGTAAATTGGGAAAGTGTGTGTATGAAAAAGGAATTTGGAGGATTAGGTGTACCTGACCTGAGGGATTTGAATCTTTGTTTGTTAGCTTCTTGGATTAAAAGATATCAAGCCGATGAAAATAAGTTGTGGAGAAAGGTAGTGGATCTGAAATATGACACTAGGAGGCCGAGCATTTTGTACAGTAGGTCTGAGGGGGCCTCACATTTTTTTAAAAGTGTAATGTGGGCAGTTCAAACAGCAAAAGTAGGATATAGGTGGCATGTTGGAAACGGTAGAAAAGTTAAGTTTTGGGAGGATATTTGGCTAGGATCCTCTAGTTTAGCTGTACAATTTTGGGAGTTGTACATAATAGTGAATGAAAAATCTGCTACCTTAGCAGAGCTTTGGGATGGAGTGGATCTTAAGTGCACGTTTAGGAGAACAGTGAATGATAGATTAGCAAACATGTGGCTAGAAGTAGTGCAGTTAGCATCAACTGTGCAGTTGAATGAAGAGGAAGACACACTGATTTGGAGGTTCCAATCAAGTGGGGTCTACTCATCTCAATCCTTATACAAAATAATCAATTTTAGAGGAGTTCAGCCAGTGCATACCCCTGCTGTGTGGACAATAAAAGTGCCACCAAGAGTCCATTTCTTCTTATGGCTTCTGTCTAAGAATAAGGTTCTAACAAGAGAAAACCTAAGTTTTAGGAGAAAGTTAGATGATGAAACCTGCCTTTTTTGCTGTGAAAAAGAAACTGTTGCTCACCTTTTCTTTGAGTGTGTAGTGGCTAAAGAAATGTGGGTTGAACTCTCTGAAATTTTAGATAGAGTTGTTGGACAGAATTTTGAATCAATAGGCTCTTTATGGCTATGTGATAAGAGGTTTGGGGTAGTTAATATGATAACCTCTGCTGCTTTATGGGGGTTATGGAAAGTAAGAAATGATTTGTGCTTTCAGAGAATTTCTTGGAAGGGGATGTGGATGATCTGGGACAAGATCATTCCAATGGTGGAGACATGGAAAGTTCTATGCCCAATTGGAAAGATGGACGTGCTAGTTCAGCATATTGCTGGGTGCAAGATGATGAGGGCAAGACCTGGACGAATCTTGAGGGGACGGTAACAAGGCCAGTCTGGAATTTGAAGAAGATGGTCGTACCAGTTGGTATGAGGAAGAACGATGCGTGAGAAGAAGGAAACTTGAGGAGCAGTAAGCTAGCCGAGCTTTGGTGTGAGTTCTGGGTGGCCGGTGGGTCATGTAATGTTTCTGGCATTTGGCATGTAAGGGCGGATAGCCTAAGTTTGAACTGTAAACAATATTCTGCCTGGTTGAAATATATCCGGCTGGAGCGTCGTCATGGCGCTCTAGAACTCTAAAAAAAAAAATAATACGCCTGTATCGGCGTCGCCGTCGCGCTCCGCGCGCGCGGCGGCGCTATGTGCTCGATCTCGTCGGCGGCGGCCACGGACTCTGCCGCAACCAGGAAACGACCAAGTCAAACTCTGCTGGGCCCCAATCTGGACCGCACGTTCCCTATCGGACGGCTCCGAAGACGACCCTGTCGTTGTAGTTCCACGGCCGCCGCGACGCGGGAGGGCGTAAGTTGAGGACGATCGTCAAAGTTCCGTCGGCGGCCAGCGCTACTAAGTGCCTCCCTGTCGTCGCAGTTGAATCCGCATGCTCACGGTCCATTCTCTTACCAGCCACTCCCTTTGTCCTCGGCAACGAAAAACCTTAACCCTACCCAACTACTAATAATAAATAAATTATTTACTAGCCTAATGCATGTCAAAGATTAATCATACTACAAATTTGCTATTTTTATGAACACAAAACTATTTATGATAAGTCTGTCGTAGTTGGTTAATTACATTTGTTTGCTCAATTTTTAACATCCTCCAAAGGATGTAGAGGCTGGAACGTTGTTTCCATTATGTAAGAAAATTATTTCCTCTAATTTGTCTTGAGATGCATAAAGTACATAATCGGAATGTCATCAAACCATTAGAAAGCGTAAAACCTATATGTTCTCTTATTTAATATCTTCAGTTGCATGGAATGCTAAATTATATGGCATATGCAAAAAAGGGGAAAAACTAAACACGTTTCTTGCTGTTGTAATTGCTTCTTCTTATCACATCAATGATCTCACTGGTATTTGGTGCGTTGTCCTGGAAAAAAAAAGGTTTACTAGGTTGCTGAAATAGTACAGCGTAAAGCACAAAGTAGATAGAAATGTCAGCAGGAGCTAGGTACACTTGGGCAACCCATCTATAAAACTGCCCCTCCCTCCAAGCCTGTTTATGAAAAGATGGAAAACCTATCGACAAGAACAGTTGCTCTTAACCTTCCCTTGTTCATTAAAAAACTGAGGCCTGTAAAACACATTTTCTTTTGTTTGAACCATAGGTTCAAAGCTTTAGTTTCAATCAATCAGTGATGTTAGGATGATTCCTCGGCATGTGAGGCATCAGGATCACAATATCGAGTGTGAATGCACTCGGATGTGCGCTAGTGAGCTGAGGGAGATCTATACGGGTTAATCCTCTGAAGATCATGCGGATGCCTCATGTCATCAAGATGTTAGTTAATATACAAACAATGAGGGATAGAGAGGCTCCTTGAAGACTTCGCGCTGCAGGTTGAGATCGCGTGGGGGTCAGATAGTAAGCCACCGAGTGTTTGTGCTCAAGACCTCCATGCACCTTCAGTCGTCCATCACTGCGAAAGAAAGAAATGTCAACATGGATGCAGGATAGAGAAGCTCCTAGAAGACTTCACGATAGACCAGATCGCGTGGTTGTGAGATCATCATATATGGCCAATCATCAAGCTGTGAGAAAAATATAATCAACAAGGGTCTGCAGCTAAAGAAATTTGTAGAGTCACCCAGCAACATGTAACTTAGTAGTTAAGTGTTTGGTTGGAGAATGAAAACGTAAACGCAAAGGGAGTGAAAAAAAAAGGCTGCTAATGCAAACGGTTTGGCCAAATGCGTGGTTTGCTTGGTTGGGCATGGGTAACGATTTGGGAATGAAGAGCTTAACAGAGCACGGCGCAAAGAAAACAGAGCACAACGCAGGCAGAGGGAAGAAAGAAAAATCATGGCTGCTACCTCCGCTGACATCCTCGTCGTCGTGGAGGCTCGCGAACGCATACCCCAGGCGCGACATCAGTGAGGCCTAAGCCCTTGAAGAGCGCGTCGAGGACACTCTTTGTCGTAGCTAGCCTCTTGGGAAGTTGGGAGGCCAGCGCTCCCGCGTGGTCGTCGTTCTCTCGGCGGTGCTGGGCTCGTCCTGTGCCGTGGTCTGCAACTCCGCATAAGCCGCTGGCATCATGAGCTCCGCGAGCCCATGCCGGATCCGTCGCGCGTGGCGTGCAGCATCGGGAACGCGGCTGCACACTGCCAGGCCGAGGCACCGAGCACTGTTAGTCCCTGTTCTGTACAACCAGATTGCTCTGTCCTCTGTTTTATTTAGTCCCTTGCCAAAGCTCTCAACAGCCATACAAGTTAGTAGTGCACAGGTGCACCAACAGCCTCCTCTGCACGCCATGCCTCGCCGAAGCACCGGCATGCAAACACATCACTGCCTCCTCATCACTTCTAATTGTTAATCGATCAATTTTACTCCCTCAAGGCTCCAAATAATAAAGGGACTAATAGGCGGGACATTATAAATCCATCAAAAGACTAATAGTAACTGTATTACTCCATCCTACCTAACTAATAGGTATTAATTGTAATCTCATGGGTGTAGACTAACAATTAGTTAGGACTCCGAACATGCAACTGAGAAGTAGTGAGAAGTTGTTAGTCAACTATACAATTATCTTTATAGCATGAGCAACAATCTGATGCCCGATCATATAGTCACACTAGCAACAAACACATCACTGCAGCAGCTGGTCGGACTCCCAGTGGGCGGTCTCCCAGTGAAACGGCGGAATGTGTGAGGAGGAAGTGAGAGGAGAGGCTGGGCCACGGTTTTGCTGTTTGGCGCAAATGGGGTCGGGCTGGAGCGGTGATGGGGGGGCGTGGCGGTCATGTACTGCACCGGTGTCGAGGAAGGCAGAGGAAGGAGACAATGGGAGGATGACAATTAGGTCCCGCTTGCTTTTCATTTTTTTTTCACGAATTTCTGTCTCTCTCTTGTTAATTCAAATTGAAGTAGCATTTGTGCTTCAAAAATTACCAAATTTTGTCTGGGGATCTTTTGACACGTTTAGAGGACAGGTGTGCTTTCCATTTGTCCAGAAACTTCAAATTTTAAATTTGAAACTTATTCAAAGAGGTTTAAATTTTAAACCAGAATGAATTATTTGGGACACTTCCTAAAAGAGAATGATTTTTATCTTTTGGCTAGATTTTTATTTCATTATCAGATTTCAAATATTTGGATGCACCTAGTTCTGTTCAAAAGTTTGAACTTGTTTTTCAAATTTGACTTCAATTTGGTTTAATTTCAAATTTAACAAATGACTTGAATTAAGAATTTAAATTTCTCATATCACCAGCACAGCATCAGTGGCTATAATTGTGCAAAAATTGAACGAGGCACTTGGGGTGCCACAATTGGTTCCTTAGACTGATTCCCTCCTGGAAAGGATAGAGTGGATCCGTTCGTGTCACTCGATCCGTTTACGTGAGTGGATTCCTTCCTTTTTGACACATTCCACATCCGTTCCGTGCGTGGAATGCACCGGGGCTTGCCTGGCTCAAGTGTGGGGTTAGCTATTAAGAGAAAGTCAGCTGATGTCTCCTTCTGGGCTGCTCAACATCCTGATCCTCTACCTGCTCCTGAATCACCTCGAGTGCTATATGCCATGACAAATGAATGCAAGTTAGATGTAATGATATAATGCACTTAAATTAAATTCACTTAAGTAAAGAAACTTGGTTTACATAATTTTGAAATAAAAATCGAGGAACATTAGGATTTGCATGACATTCTCTGAATTTTAAAGGCATTTGTTGTTATTGAAAAATTCTCCAAAATTCTCTTTTCTGATAAGATCGCTACAGGAATTTGTTCAGGGCACAAGTTGTTATTGAAAAGTTTGAGTTGCTGAGATCAAAAAGAAAAAAAAAAGTTTGAGTTGCTTCACACTGTTTGGTATGTCATTTATTGAAACAGTTGATTTTTGGTTCAGATTTGTTCTCAACAGATTCCCGGTGACTCTCATGCCAAGCTAGGCTCAGACGTAGAGAGAGATGGAGAATGAGCTGAACGTTGAGACGGAAACAAAGAAGCAAAGAGGCTAGGCAGGAACTACAAGTTTTGGCATTACTGTGTAAGGTGTGAAACTTTTGAAAGCATCGGCGTATCTTACTACACAGGTCAACTTTACTTCATGGTCCTAATCTTCGTAGACTTTGGGTAAGTCGATTTTCTTCGATTATTTAGCACATAAAACTTTAACCATGTCAGGTACCGCCTCAAGCTAATACTCCCTCCGTTTTTAAATTGTTGTCGCCATTGACTTTTTTATTTACGTTTGACCGTTCGTCTTATTCAAAATAGTTGTTCGAATATGCAAAATTATAAGTTAGGTTCAAACTTACTTTGAAGATAAAACAAATCATCACAAAATATATGATATTTTTAAAACTTTTTTGAATAAGACGAATGGTCAAAGATAGCAAAAAAAGTCAATGGCGACAACAATTTAAAAACAGAGGGAGTACTATTCACCAGTTTTTGAGTTCCGTCCGACCGCTCTCCATTTTCGGGTTTCTTTTCTTATTTGGTAAGTTTCATTTTAGGATTGGATAACACATCACCGCCTCAAGCAAATACTATTCACCATCTATGTTGACTCATCAACTTTTTTTTTTCATGAGTCACCCTCAGTAGTTGACTCATCACGTACCCGTCCATGTTAAGTCATCAATTTTGCTTTCATGACTCATTAGTCATCAGCCCCTTTTGTTGACTCATCACTTTTTCTGACTCATCACACCATGCCTTAGTTACTCATCATATCCTTCTTGGGTCATGATCAAATCTCTTTGATGACTTATTTTTCTTGTTTCTTCAAAAACGCCAACGACGGCGGTGCACTAACGTAGTGCCACGGCCGAACACACCATGGGACATCGGTGGGCTCACGTGCCGGCGTGGGGCAGCAGGGGCGCACTCGACGGACCAGGGAGCACAGGCACGTGTGACTGCGGCGACGCGGAGCGGTGGGTGTCACTAGCGCCCGGGTCCGTGGCTGCTCGGCAGTGCGGGGAGCACGGAGGCAGCCTGGAGCGAGGAGAGAGAAAGGAGCATTCACAACTATATATATGAAACTTGAATTTGAACTTTAGATCATTACATCTTTTTTTTTTTTGCGAGGGTAGATCATTACATCTTAATTGGTGGGCGTGAGAGGTACCATGAATTGGTTGGTCACCATGTGTAAGGAATGATGTCTTACAAGTTCCCTTGCTTCAGACGCGATCTACATTGGCTTTGCAATTGGCTCTGCAATTGCTCTTGAAGATGCATGGTTTAGACTTGTGCTTGGCGCTGTCTATATATATGATAGGCTCAGAACAAATAAATGATGCATATTCTCTTGAAGAACGCCCATTAATACAATCGCTCGCCAAGTCGCCATATTATCTCTCTTTCCTTCTCACTCCATACTGGATTTTTATCACATAGACCTCTTTTTAACCGGTTGAGTCTGTTTGGATCCAAAAGATTAACAACTAGTCCCTGAGGATCTCACCTGTGGATCGACCTTGCATGAGTAAGGTCCTTGAGATGTTGGAAAACAACACAATGGACTTGCAGTTGCCATCAGAAGCGTTATGGGATAGTTAAGAGGAGACAGCTCCCAATATAGCTTAGCTCTAACAGATAGAAGAAGACGAAATCTTCGATTGAAGCCTGAAAACTACAGAACAAGAGAAGCATGGCTCCATTGTTTTGTTCTCAGATGAAAATGCACTAGACTCAAATATATTATGAAAACAAATCTATGAGAAGATCAACAGAAGAATAAATCAATTAACCACTTAATCTTTTCTTGTTATGTTCAGACTAAATCTGAACATAGCAACGCATTGCCGTGGCCAAAAGCCACTGCATATTCACAACTAGCAGCATGGCGACTATATAAGCAGATGAAAAATATCCCGACCACACCAGCAGCAAAGCAAAAGAGCAAAGTAATCGAGTAAAGAGAGAGAGATGAGTAACAACCATGAAGTTGTTATTTCTCAAAATTGCAACGATTGAATAAACAAGTTGTAAAACTAAATAAACTTGCCACCGAACAAAAATTCAGATTATCTGCCTCTTATGTACTTTCAATACCCAAAATAGTCTTGCATTCGTAAATTTCAGAGTAGCAGTAATATGTACACAGAGACATGGAACCTAGTGTTGCGACTTGCGAGCATCAGGGTGCTAACAACCAACACTTTCTATAGCGCTGCCATCACAAACAGTGGTACGCGAGCATCAGGAGCAGCACAAACAGACCGTATTGAGCAGACACCACCAGAGCCGATTGAGAAGGGAGAGGGGGGAAACGAGTTACCTGGGTCGCGATTGTTTGAGGCTCAACGAGGGGAAGGTGAGGCGGACTGCAGCCCGTGAATGGGGACGCGGACAATGTTGTAGATGGCGGTGCAGATGGGATGAAGATGCGGACTGCGATGGGGAAGGTGAGGGGGACGACGACGTGCATGGGGACAGAGACGACGATGCGACGGCGACGGCGCGGCGATCCGGTGGAGCAGGGATGGGCGGCGGAGCTTTGGAGTCGGGGAGAGTGGGAACCGGGAAGATTCCGTTACTTGCGTTTTAGGGTCCGAAACAGTAGTGCCAGGCCAAGTTTTCTCCGATTGGAAAGGGGCCAAAATGGATGTTTCGATTCGTGGCCCGCCAAACACGTCGGGCCGTGTGGTCCTCCCTAAGGGGTATTTTTCTTTAATTATTTGTCACATACTTCATTTTTTTTATAGAGTTCTATGGATCAAGGCCCGGTCCCACATATAATCGCGTCGCCTCGAGCGATTATACAAAATACGCCTATACAAAGTACACAGTGTGAGTGTAGGCAGTAGTAAGTGCATTTCGATCAGAGCTGCCGCCTATAAAATGGCCCCGTATCCCAGCATGTGTGTGAACAATATGAGACGAGGTAACCTGCAGCGCTCTTCTCCCTCTGCAGCTACCATCTGGATTAAACCCAGTTGGGCATCTGAGGCATCAGGATCGTAACTTTAACGAATAGCAGAAAAGAGCTCACCTGTGAATTGAAAGGAACCACATTGCAGATCCACATAGCAGAAAAGAGCTCAGCTCAGCTGTGGGAAGATATACTGGGCTCGATACTCCTGCAGGACTGTGAGTTATCACCTGCTGCCCCAGAAGGGTCGAGAAACTCCTCAAAAAGTCTAGATTGTTGCTGAATCCAGGTAGACATCCAGCTAGTGGTGACCGCAGGGAAACCGATATAATTTTACAAGATCTTATTGGCAGCTCTGTTGATCAGCATTAAAAAATAATGCAGAAAATATAGACGGGTAGAAAAAGAACCACACCAGCTGCTTGACAAGATAAATTCACCTATAATGTGGCTTTCTGGGACAGGCCACTAGCACACTATCATAATTTACATAAACTCCAATCTACTCTATTGTCCACGCAAGGGCACAGGCACTTCTGCACCGGCAGTGCTTGGGCACAGCCTCCTGCCCCAATTCTGAAGCGTCTCCGCTTTTCGCAGGATCGAGTCGGTATAGCGCTGATGAACAGACGCAACAGTACAGCATATAAAAAGCACAAATTAAGTCTTTAAGTGGTTACATTAATCCAATTAAAACATGGAGTCGCACAGCGGAAATAAACGGTACAAGTACAAGTCCAAAGCTAGAAGAAATACAAGCGCACGCGCTCACGATACACAAGAACCCGCATCCAAAGCCATGAAGATGCGGACTCGAGAGGAGTTCACTCCTCAGTCTCCCAGTGGGCTGTCCAACCAAAGGGAAGCTGGCCATCCCACTGTCCACCTCCACCTGTAGAGTCGGGGATAAAGGTGCTACCTCCAATAAAACATAAGGAGCCAAACCCTGAGCAACTAATACTCAGCAAGTCCCGTCAACGTAGCTATCTACAGCCGACTTCTAATTATGCAAAGGCTACAAGGGGGTGGCTGACGCGATAGCATAACTCGCACTAATTACTGGATCCTTATTTTCAGATTTTTATTTTCAAGTTAGGTACTTATCCAGCAAAACAGTGTGCATATCTCTAGAATAGATATAAAGTAACAATACATCAACAGTGACAGTATATATATAGAAATGTAAATAACAGTAATGTAATAGACTAGCATCATCATATCATCAATCATATCACACTACGATGTGGCGCACTGAGCAAGGTTGCTCTTGACCGAGAGCGGCGGCATCGATGTACATCCTGCAGGAGAAAAACCTGACCACACGCCACACACGCGCAAAAGTCGCATGCAGCAACCGTTCGCAAGGGTCCCCCTAGAGCTGGCTGGGTCTCACACCTCCCGAGAAAGGCCTTCCCGCACGGTCCCCGTCCCAGACGTACGCCCCGATTGGGAAGCATCATTTCTCTCCCGAGTACCATGATAGAAAATGCAAGTATCCGCGAGACACCAGGGCAACCCAAGCTACTAAGTTTACTAGGCCCATAAAAACACTAGCATGTGATCAGTACGTTCGAACTTGCTCAATAGGGCCAACAACGAACGGTCCTCAATTGACACAGACGGGGCTACACCACCGTGAAGGCCCAGCCTTCTCCAACCATCCTACACAAACAATTCCCCGTTCGGTCTCAACAAATCCTAAATCCATCTAATACAATCCAGGGTAATTCCTAACTCGCGAGTGGGACCTACCACTCGACTTCTACCGTTCGCTAGTCCCTAAGCATAGCAAGTTCTAACGCAACCTAGACCACATCTACAAAAATAGGACACAAGGTAGGATATGGAAGGGTAATCCTAATGCAGTTCTAAGGCTTCACATCAATTCCTAATAAACCTAATGCACAATCAATTACTAGCCCCAATCAAGTGAGAAAGTAAAAATCCTAAATAGGGAGGCATGCACCGGGGCTTGCCTGGATCAGGAGCGTAGCTAACAGGGTCAGCGGGGTCAGTGTCCTGCTGCGGCTGCTCCTCCTGCACCTCCTGGGTCTGCTCCTCCGGCAGCTGGAAGTCCAGTGGCTCCGGAGTCGTCTCTGTCACTACACGTTATGACAAGAAAAATAATGCAAAGTTAGATGCAAGAATATGATGCAATTCATGATTTAATTACTTGATAGAACAGTCATTTACACTGTAAATGCAAATGATTAACCTTGTTAATTAATTTCGTCTGGGGTATTCCCTTCATTAACTTTTAATTAAGTTCACCATTAATCCACTTAGGTAAGTTAAATGAATAATGTGATTTCGAAAGTTAATTTATGTCCAGTGGCATTTTTCTGGTGAAGAGTGCCACTGGAAGTAATTTATGGTGAAGTTTCATGATTTATTGCAAGGTAAATTATTTATAATAATTTATACAGTGCAGAACTTGATTTAAATCATAAGAAAATAATTAGACAACATGTGACAGTGGAAAAATGCTCTGTAGGTGTGTTATCAGATTCTTAACAGGCATGCAAGAGTTCAGGATTTATTGGGTAACAGAGAATTTATCATGAATTAAATAATATCTGTACAAATTTATTTTTACAGGAAACAGAGAACATCTTTTGTGTGATTTGATATTTTTCCTACACAGAGCAGAGCACAAGAAGGCTACCAAAATTTGATTTGTATTTTTCTGAGATGCATTCATTTTTCTATCGATTTTACATGTTTTTGTGAATTTTTGGAGATTTAACTAAATGGAAAAGGATTAAAAAGGGCGCGACCAATCAGATCTGGCCACAAAGGCGGCCACAGAATCTGGGCCGCACCAGATCTGGGCTGGCCACACCAGATCCAGCCACTCGCGTGCGAGAACGCACGCGGGGCTACAAGGTTGGCCGCACGTGATCTTGGGTGGCCACACGGGATCCGGTCCGTGTGGTCCACGGTGCTGCGGCCGGGCTTGTCGCCGGCGCACGGCGGCGCGCTCACCGGAGTAAGCTCCGGTGATGCTAGCGGCCAACGGAGGGCACTAGAGGGGGCTACGCGAGGCGGGGTTCTCACCTTGACGAACGGAAGACGGCGGCGATGGCCGGAAGCAGCTCGGTGACGATGAGGCGGCGGTGGCGGAAGTCCGGCGGGGTCGCGGGCTCGCGGTGGTCGACGGGGAGCTGCAGCTGCTGGCTCGCGAGCTTCACGGACTCGTCAGGATCCTCGGCGTACAACAACGCGACGTGGAGAAGGCCGGGAAGATGGTCGTCGTCGGGGAGCCTCCTGCGGTGGTGAAAACCGGCGATGGGGAGAACTCGAAATCCGGCGATGCGGCTGCGAGAGAGGGAGTAAGGTGAGGTCACAGGGGTGCGCGACCGAGTTGGGTAGTCCCCCACGCAAGGAATCGGGCTAGGGCTCACCGTGGTCACCGGAATCGGCGTCGAGGTCGAGGAAGCTCAACCTCCGGCCATGTTGTCGATGACTGGCGATTCGCGAGCTTCACGAGCTGAAGAAGGGAGCAAGCGCGGAGAAGGTCTTCAAGCCATCCTCGCTCTGCTTCTCACGCGACGCCTCGCACGGGAGTGGGCAGGAGCGGCGGGGCAGCGAGGCTGGAGCTCACGCGGCGGCAATGGCGCTGCGAAGCTAGGGTTCGGAGGTCGGGGAAACGAGGAAATGGGAGCGGGGCAAGTGGGAGAGGAGCGGGGTCGCCTCTTGACGTCGTCCGCGGCCGAGAGCGGGCCAGGGCGCCGCGGAGAGGCGCCGTACGCCGTCGGCGACGTGGAGAAAAAGCTCCGACGCCCTCAGTGAGAGTGAGGTGGCTGACAAGTGGGCCCGGGCGCATCTTTCTTTTTCCCAGAATTATTCAAACTGAGATTTCCCCAATATTTGGCGCTCGATTGGAACTAGCAAATGAACTCCAAAAATTGTAAAACCGGTTGCATTCGAAAGGTCATGAAATGCTCTTTCCAGTGACATAACATGCACATGTCAATTCGAAATAGAATTCAAATGGCAGCTAGTCAAAGTTGGACATTTTTGGAACTTTGGGGATTTATTTGAGAATAGAAATGAATTTCAAAAATCACCAAAAATTCTCCAAAATTCTTATTTCGCAAGGGCTATCTCCAGGAATTTTGGTTGGGTCAAGTTGTTAAAGCAATGTTTGAGTTGCTTCACAGATATGGGTTTGAACTTGTTTACTTTGAATTTCGAATTTTTGAATTTGGCTTGATTTCATCTTTTCTTCAGTTTGGTTTGCACAATTCTGAAATTCAGTGACACGGGGTGTCACAAATTCACCACTCCCTATGCAGTCGTCCATTAGGCCAGTCGCAGTGGATACTTTCATTTCACACTTTTCAAAGGTGCCACATCAGATTTAGAGTTTTCACATGATAAATGAAATGGTCTCTCTCAATGCACAATTTCATCTCACGGTTTCATAAGCAAAGTATAATATTAAATTCTTACATTGAGATTGGTCAAAACATGTTAGGATGAAAGTTTTTGCTCTCAATGGGTCTTTCAATAAGCTTTCATATATATGAAATCGTGCCAACTTCCTTTCATTAGAATGAAAGGAACTTCTCCTCTTTCATCTTAATTGATGTGCCATGTCATCTATTTTGTTGATGTGGCACCTTATTTAATGTTGATGAAAGGCCCATTGAGACTGGCCTTAGCGAACAGAAAAAAGAAACATCAAATTAGCGGTGAAACGTGTCTACTAATATAATTCACATCGTCCTGGCGCAATATTATGGACGACTTTCACTGTGTCATAGCAATGATAAGGTCTAATGGATGTCGATACTCTATATTCTTGCCCATAGGGATAGGACGGAGCGGTTGACACTACCACGGAAATGAGCTTTAGCGACGCAGACATTAGCGACGTATTCTTGCCCATATGATCTGGCTATATGGAAAGAGAATCAGAGGCTTATGGGTACTTCCTCTGCTTTGTTAACAGAGACTTGATGCACAGAACGTCGTAACATCTCAAATATCTGGTAGTAGCCAATAAAGTGGTCCGTCACTAAAACTCAGTTGTGGTCTGTTGCTTTTCCTGCCTTCTAGAGTCTTTATACAGGTTCAGAGAAAGATTGCAAGATCTTCTTTGAGAAAGATTAGTACACGATAAATTTTTTTCTTTTTAACCTAGCATGTTTGAGCGTAAGCCTACTGAGCGGTAAAAATGACCAGCTGTGTCAGCTTATGAAATGCCAATAGCTCAAATGAATGAGAACACTGAAGTAGGGTAGGTGGATGGATTTCCTTTTTCTATGACGCATTTACTGTTTTAACTGAACCTTCTTCCAATAAAATGCATCCCAGGACTCAACGACTTTGCAAGCCAGAGGTGGGCAACACATTGACAAGGCATCCGGAAGTAACAAAAGGAAGACGTAATCTCTCGTATCTATTGACATAGCAAAAGCCATACGTGGTTCCTGATCCAGGGGTCATCTAGCTAGGCATGAGAGGCATTAGGATAAGAACTCCGATCCGGCATGCGTGGGCAAGATTGTGTGTCAGCGCGTTCGGTCATGGTCAGGCTGCCAGCGTCTCTGCGTCACCCGTGGGCACTACCAGGTCTGATTGCTGCACTACCAGGTCAGATGGCTCCACATCGCTCCACGCACAGGAACAGACAGTCGGCGGCTCCGCAACGCACGTGGGCTGGTGGCGAGCGAGGGTGTTGGCCGAGGACTGGATCTCGCCTGCAGAGTGGTTGTGCTCGTAGCGGATCTCGACGCTGATGAGCTGGGCGTAGAAGCTGTTGAGGCTGATGTCGTCGTCGCACACCGTGATGGAAGCGACGAGGGACTCAAAGTCGACCCCAAGCCCGGCCAGCATGTAGCCGAGGACCTCCTCATCCTTGAGGGGATGGCCGATGGAGGCCATGGTGTCGGCGAGGCCCTTCATCTTCTGGAAGTACGTGGCCGCCGTCATACCCGCCGTCTTGGTGTTGGAGAGTTGATAGCCCAGCAGCATGATCTGGGCGCGGTTCTGCGCCGAGAACATGGCGTGAAGCATGGACCAGACGTCTCACGCTATGGTGTACTGGGTCATCTGGCCCATCATGTCCTCGTTCATGGATGAAACGAGGGCGCTCAGAACGAGCTGATCCTGCGTGTACCATCGCAGGTAGGCGGGGTTTGGGACCTTCTGTGCATCGTCGCCCGTGCCTTCGGTGGTGAACTGCGCCGGCGCCTGGACGGAGCCGTCGACGTGCCCGAAGAGCTGCTGCGCACGCAGCACTGGAGTTGCCTGGGCCTTCCACAGGAAGAAGTTCTCCCTGGAGAGGCGAACGGTGATCACGTTCCCAATGGAGGGAACGGGGATGCCCGGAGAGGAGGAGCTGATGGCTCCGGCGGTGGTGGAGACGGCCATGGTCGTGGTCGACATGAGGGGTGGGTGGGAGATTGGATCTTGGCTCTGAGATACCAAGACAAACTGTTAAATTGCCGAGCATACAACTGCATTACATTGCTGGGTACTTATAGTACAACACGGATTGGAGTACAAGTTAGGTTTACAACAGAATATCTAAACCGATCACAACTATACGGTGATTCTCCTCTATCCTACGCTATCTTTATCTGTAGGATAAGAACAGCGTAACAGCTTGAAGATACGCTCGGTTAACACGAGGTGGCTAAGTGGCTGCTTTGTCATTTTCCCACACTCTCGCCATCGCGGGTGACGGTGGTGTCAGGCCGTCGTCCATGTCCATAAGCTGGACTTCAGTCATCAGATTACAGCTTTCAGCCACAGCGTTCCCAAGCTTCCACATATGTGCTTCTACACAAGTACGACTTGCTGCACGCACGAGTTGTCAAGCTGCCGCGTGCATAAGAGCCGATGGCCCAATCTTGTTCGTTCACTGAAAAATGATGTCTGTTGCTACCCGGAAAAAGAAATGATGTCTCTTCGATGGGGCTGCAGAAAAGTTAATACGAGATTGTACTCTAGTAGCTAGCGAAAGTAAGGGAAACGTTATGTTAATTTGCTTTACTAGTGTAATCCAGTACCAAAGAAACAATCCAAAAGTGGTCACGCCACGCAGCATCTAGAAAGGTCAACTAGTGTTTGGTTACGGAAGTTGACTGGCAAAATTTCCTATGAACATGCATATAAAATGTAATGTACATCGAGTTTTGTCCTAAATCAACGTTTTAAAACTTTGATCAATAATATCTAGAAAACCGTAAAATTGACAACATAAAAATAATTATACTAAGATTCATCATGAAATGAACTTTTATAATGTATAATACCTTACTTTGAAATAATATATATATTTAGATATAGTTGGTCAAAGTTCGAAAAAATTGACTTCGGCAAACTATATTTTTGAACAGAGAAAGTACTATTTTAGATATTTTTAAAATATTTTTAAATGGTGTAGTAAGTCTAGCCATGCAAATGCGCGGCCAGCTATACTAGTTATCACTTAATTGATCTCACCTGTATTTGGTAAGTACGTTTTTCTGAAAAAAGGGTTTACTAGGTTGCTGAATAGTACAGCGTAAAGCACAAAGTGGATAGAAATGTCAGCAGGAGCTATGTACACTTGCGCTACCCGCCTATAAAACTGTCCCTCGCTCCAAGCCTGTTTATAAAAAGATGGCAAACCTATCGACAAGCTAGAACATCTATTGGCAAGGACAGTTGCTCTTCTCCATCCCTTGTTCATGAAAAAACTGAGGCCTGTTCAACACATTTTCTTTTGTTTGAACCATAGGTTCAAAGCTTTGGTTTCAATCAACCAGCGATGTGTTAGGATGATTCCTCGGCATGTGAAGCATCAGGACCACTATTTCGAGTCTAGATCCACTTGGAGTTGCTATAGTGAGCTGACAGGCATCTATACGGGTCAATCCTTTCAAGATCAGGATGGTCCCTCGTGTCAACAAGATGTTAGTTACTATACAAACAATGAGGGATAGAGAAGCTACTTGACGACTACGCGCTGCAGGTCGGGATCGCGTGGCTGTGAGCGAGGAAGTCGCCGAGTGTTTGTGCTCAAGACCTCTCTCCAGTTTCAGTGTTAGATCACTGCAAAAGAAAGAAATCTCAACCTGGAAGCACCAAAGCATGATAGAGAAGATCCTAGAAGATTTCACGCTGGTCCAGATAAATCGCGTGGTTGTGAGATCATATGGCTGATCATCAAACTGTGAGAAAAAAAAAATCAACAAGAGTCTGCAGCTAAAGAAATTTGTAGAGTCACCGAGCAACATGTAACTTTGTTTGGTGTTTGGTTGGAGAATGCAAACGTAAACGCAAAGGGAATGTAAAAAAAAATCCTGCTAATGCAAACGGTTTGGTCAAATGCGTGATCGATTTGCTTGGTTGGGCATGGGTAACGAACGATTTGGGAATGAATATCTTAACAGAGCACGGCGCAAAGAAACAGAGCACGGCGCTGGCAGCGGGAAGAAAGAAAAATCATGGCTGCTACCTCCACTGACCTGCTACCGCGGCCACGCGCGCGCCCATGCAGCGGCCATGCGCAGACGCTCCAGGACCTCTTCGTCGCAACCCGCCTTCAGATACGGCGCCCAAGCCTCGCCGCTGCCGCCTCGGATCGGAGGACGCGGCCTAGTAGAATGCCTGTACGAGCAGAACGGGAAGCCTTCTCAACTTAGCTCTGCTTCTCCTCGCAGTTTGTCCTGAGCAATCACCAACTTCACCCCCGAAACACATAATTGGTGATTTTGAATTCTAACGGACACACCACGAGTATGTGCTGCTGATTGTGAGTGTACTGTACAAGATGAAGACCCAGACTATGTTCTCATCAGATTCCCGGTGACTCTCATGCCTAGCTAGCTAGGCTCAGACGTAGAGATTGAGAATGAGCTGAACGTTGAGATGGAAGCGAGAATTTCACCAACGAGTGGTGTACGTTGAGGCAATTTCCCGAATGAAAGCAAAACAAGCAAAGCGGCTAGGTTTCTTAAAAAAAAAAGAGCAAAGAGGCTAGGCTCTAAAATTTTGGCATTACTGTGTAAGTTATGAAGCTTTGAAAGCTTCGGGCGTAGGTCAAATTTAAATCATGGTCCTATTCTTCGTAGAATTGGGGGCAAGTCGATTTCCTCCGATTATTTAGCACATAAAAACTTGAGCCATCGCAGGTACCCCTCAAGCAAAGACTTTTCCGGTCACCAATTTTTAAATTATGTCCGGTCGTTCTCCATTTTCGGGTTCCTTTCCTTATTTGGTAATTTGCATTTCGGGTTTTGATGACACATCACCCCCATGTTGTTTGCGCATCACCCATCCATGTTGACTTATCATTTTGTTTTCATGACTGTCATCACCCCAGTTGTTGACTCGTCACGTACCCGTCATGTGTTAAGTCATCAATTTTGTTTTCATGATCGTGACTCATCAATCATCACACCCCCTGTTGTTGACTCATCATTTTTTCTATAACTTATCACACCATGGTATGCTGACTCATGATCCCCTTCTTGGTTCATCAAATTTCTTTGTTACTCCCTCCATCCTACAACAAATGGCATCGAAGCGTTTAAATTTTGTCCCAGAGCAAATGACATTGTAGTGCATACCATTAAAAGGCAGGCAAGCGTAATCAAAAGGCATTGTTTCCTATTTCTCTAATAATTAGGGGTACCGGTGTCATTTTTCTCCACGCCTAATACCTCTGAGATTTTTTAAGATGCCATTTGTTGTGGGACGGAGGAAGTAACTTATTTTTTCTTGTTTCTTCAAAACGCTGGCAACGAGCAGCGCGCTGGACCGAGGGCGACAGGGGTGCACCAACGTAGGGCCACAGTCGAGAAAACCATGGGTATCTTGGTGATCATCTTGTCGACGATCGTCTCCAGATCGCCTGGCGCTGGAATCGGCGGTGGCGGCTTTGCCATCGTCCTGGCGGGTGGGCGGTGAGTTTGGTGGCAATGTAATCTGAAATCGTGGTGTGGAAAGCAATGAGTGCGAAATCACATGTCAGAGGATCAAAGTCTCCTATACCGAATGATGTGGACTGAACTAATTGGAATTAATCAATGAAGAACAATCGAATTACAGCCGGGAGAGATACCTACTCGCCCTCCGAGGAGGCTCTGAGTTTTGGTCAATCTTTACTTAACCCTAACAAACCCACAAGTCTAACTTATATAAGCTAACACGCCTGCCTAACAAACTGCACCCTGACAGCTGGTGCCTATTATTCTGCCGACTAACAATGGTTATCCGGCTAACTAACAAATAACTTGGACGCTAAGCTAGCCACTATCAGATGCGATCTTCTTCTTCTTGCGCTGATAACAATTCCTGAAGAATGTGTCCACAATAGTTGCTGCCCTGTGCATTCGGATGGTCGGAGTGCAGCTGAGAATTCTCTTCAGCTTCTATATCACGGAATGCTAAATAACATGACAGATGCAAAAAAGAAAAAGAGAGGAGTAACTATGTACGTTTTTAGCTGTTGTACACTAGTACAATAAGGGCCTGCAGTGACGCAGGCCATAAAAGTTTAGTGGCGGACGCACGGCCCAGCGTCACTGCAGGCCATGGCTCGGGCACTGTAGCACCTATAGGTGGCGGACGGAGTGATGCAATCATCCAGGTGCCAGTTCGGTGGCGGTAGAAGTGACATCGACAGCGTCCGCCACTGAACTTGGTCTAGTAGAGGCGGTCGGGATGACGTCACGGGCGACCGCCACCTCTCCCCGTGGCAAGAGTGGCGGATGGTGATGTCAGCTTCGTCCGCCACCCGGGGTGACGTCACGTGCGTCCGCCACTTCTTGTGAAGCAAAGGTGGCGGACAGTGGTGACATCATTTTGCCCGCCACCGAGTCGGCACAGTATATATTCGCGGTTCTTCCTCGCCCGAACAGTATCGGGCTGGACTCGAGGTTCATGTCCGTACGGCGGCCGGGAAAAATTAGAAAACAAGAGGGGAAGGTTTTGATCTCGTTTTTTTTCAGGAGTTGTTCTAGAAGGTAAAACCTAGCAATCCATTGGATTATTTTTGTGTTTAGATGCCAATTTGAGGGTTAATTTTGTGGATAAAGTTTACCTAGGGTTTACAACTTTTTTGGCTTTATTTGAGGTGATTCCATTGGTTTTTTAGTGGGGATTTAGTAGATCCTATGTTATTTATGAACCCTCTATGTCCTATGTGCTTTTCCTTTAGGTTTCCTATTCGAATTTTGTAGATCCAATTTTGGATTGCAAATGCATGAGAGAGAAGGGAAGGGGGAAATTGATTTACTTTTTTAATATTTTCTCTATATTTTTTTATTACATTGTTTAATTTCGTTTTTATTATTGCAGATGGTTGATAGATCTTGGATGTACGATGGAGGAGGAGGAGACCCGCTACTCTATTTTCAGGAAATCACCAACTTTGTGATAGCCGCGAGGACTCACGCTTCACGTCAGTAGACAAGGGCTATATATTGTCCTTGTACGAAATGCAAGAATAATATACTGTTTGAAGACCATGAAATCATTCGTGAGCACTTGTTGGACAATGGTTTCATGGACAACTACTCAATCTGGACAAGACATGGTGAAACATCAGATAGTGGAGAAGCCGGCAACGAGCAGGAGAGTGTTGAAGGCAGTGGTCACCGAGAAAGGGCACAACCCAACAATGATCGCTATAATGACGATCAGTGCAACACCGGGGATGATGAAACTCGCGAATCTGAAGGCATCGATGTAGAAGAATTGTTGCGCAACATGCAGCATGAGGATTTGCTCCATCACAAAGATAAAGGCTTTGATAACGTAGAAACGTTGCATAAAGCATCGAGGGACCTTCTTTATGAGGAATCCAAAGGGTGTGACAAGGACTGCACGGTATTGCACTCGGTTCTTGGACTCCTCACATTGAAGGCAAGCAACGGGTGGTCAGACGTTAGCTTCAACAGCTTGCTGGAGATGTTAGGCAATATGTTGCCGAAACCAAATCATTTGCCCACTAGCACGTACCATGCAAAGAAATTGTTGTCTCCATTGACATTGGGCGTACAAATTTGTATATGACCTGGTCAAGACTTACCGGGTAGTTCACGGGAAGCCGGTCAAGGGAAGAAAGCGGAAGAAATCCGATCAATTCCAAAGGATGCAATCTTTAAGAAGAAGTCGATTTTCTTTCGCTATTTATACTATTGGAAACAGTTGGAGATTGGTCATGCAATCGACCTTGTGCATGTCACAAAGGGTGTGTTCGATAGCACATCAGGTCTCCTGATGGACACTCCTGGTAAGACAAAGGACGGGCTCAACGCCCGGAAAGACCTGCAAAAGCAAGGAATAAAGCCAGAGCTTCACCCTCAAGAAAGGCCTAATGGGAAGTATTATCTTCCACCGGCCAGCTATAACCTGACCCTTGAGGAGAGAAAAGAAATATGCAAGTGCCTACACAGCATCAAGGTACCCACTAGTTTCTCAACGAATGTAAAGAATCTTGTCTCAATGGCTGACTTAAAGATAAGTGGCTACAACACGCACGATTGTCATATGATGCTTTCTCTGTTCCTCGCCATCGCTGCAAGGGCTATCAAACACCCGTATGTCAGGATGGTCATCACACGGATGTGCCACTTTTTTAACGCTGTATCAAAAAAGTCATCGACATTGTCGAACTGGAGACCATACGTAAACAAATGCGAGAGACTATGTGCCAACTCGAGATGTGCTTTCCACTCACCTTCTTTGATACCATGGAGCACTATATGATCCACATTGCAAATCAAATACTTGTTCTTGGGCCATCTTACCTTCACTATATGTATCCGTTTGAGCGTTACATGTATGTTATGAAGAACTATGTGCGCAATCCAAGAAGTCCTGAGGGGTCCATGATAGAGGGATACACAACAGAGGAGGTGTTGGAGTGCTATAATGATTACATGAAAGATGGGAAACCAATAGGTGTTCCAGTGTCACGGCACAAGGGAAGGCTCATTGGTAAAGGAATCAAAGGAAGGAAGACCTTCAATGATGAGAATTTTGAAAGAGTAAAAGAAGCACATTTCACCATCTTGCATCAGTTACAGATTGCCGCACCATACGTTGAACAACACTTGCAACAGCTTCGATTAGAAAATGAAGGCATGTCTGAGGAATTGATCATGAGAGAGCACGAGCGTTGTTTCATTACCTGGTTGAAGGAACTAAACATACCAACTGGTGAAACAACACAAGAACAAACGATGCATCTATTGGCAGAGGGTCCACTAAGTCTTGTTACGTCATGGCAAGCGTTTGACTTCAATGGCTTCACATTTTACACCAAGGCAAAGGACAATAAGAGCCAGTGCCAAAACAGCGGGATAGTAACATTTGTAGAGGATAGTGAGGGAATCAAAAACACATATTATGGATACATTGAAGAGATTTGGGAACTCAACTATGGAATGTCTTTACGTATCCCCATCTTCAAGTGTATATGGGTTAAGCATCCACAAGGAGTAACGGTGGATGATTCCGGCTTCACAATCGTTGACTTAAAAAATGTTGTTCACAAGAATGAACCTTGGATACTACCTGAAAATGTGGCACAAGTGTTTTATACACCTGACCCCGCCACAAAAAAGCACGTCGTTGTGTCAGGAAAACGAAGAATCGCAGGAATTGAGAATGTTACAGATGAAGAAGAGTACAACCAGTTTGACGAGGTGCCCTTCTTTGCAGATACAACACGGATAGCTCTAATCGAAACAACACTAGACTATTCACGCGTGGTGCTGTACCTCCGCACAGATTGCAAAGGAAAAGTAGTTCAAGGCTAATTAGTGGTGTTAATGAGTGTGATGTATCCTATTTAATTTTAATTATCGTGTGTTTGTAATATATATGATACTAATGAGAGACTCCCTTTATTTATGTACTACCTATCATCCTATTTCATATGTTGAAATTATGATGTGAATTTTAAATATTAAATTTTAGATATATAGTATATAATAATGAAACCATATATAGTATATAATAATGAAACATTCTATAGTATATAATAATGAAACCATCTATAATAATAAGGAAATAATGGGAAAATATATCATATATATTTATCAACTAATTTTAAAGAAACGTGTAGCTAGAAAAAAAATATTAAAACCATTTTTTTGCAAAATTTAGATGTATAGTATATAATAATGAAACCATCTATAATAATAAGGAAATAATGGGAAAATATATCATATATATTTATCAACTAATTTTAAAGAAACGTGTAGCTAGAAAAAAAAATATTAAAACCATTTTTTTGCAAAATTTAGATGTATAGTATATAATAATGAAACCATCCATAATAATAAAGAAATAGCGGAAAAATATATCATATATATTTTTCAACTAATTTTAAAGAAACGTGTAGCTAGAAAAAAAATATTAAAACCATTTTTTTGCAAAATTTAGATGTATAGTATATAATAATGGAACCATCTATAATAATAAGGAAATAATGGGAAAATATATCATATATATTTATCAACTAATTTCAAAGAAACGTGTAGCTAGAAAAAAATATTAAAACCATTTTTTTGCAAAATTTAGATGTATAGTATATAATAATGGAACCATCTATAATAATAAATAAATAATGGAAAAATATATCATATATATTTATCAACTAATTTTAAAGAAATGTGTAACTAGAAAAAATATTAAAACCATTTATTGAAAAAAATGGTGGGCGGGGGATCGAACCCCACACCTCAAGGATAGAAGCCGGCTGCCTTACCACTGGGATGTCAAGACTTTCAGGTAAGAATGGCTTCGGGTTTTTTAAATACTATTGTTTACGTTGTAAAGTGGCGGACGGCTCTACCGTCACCCGTCCGCCACTCTTCCTGATTACGTCATCCGCGTCCGCCACCCCGTCCTCCTCCTATTTAACCAGCCCGGCCTCCTCCTAAACCCTAAACCCGGTGGCTTTCGCGCAGGACGCCGTCAGGCTGGCGAAATTTCGTGCCGCCGCCCTACACGCCGCCGCCCTCCTCGCCGCCGCCCTACACGCCCCTAGATCTGCCGTCCCCAGATCCTGGACCTCGCCGCCGCCCTCCTCGCGGAGCTCGTGCGCCGAGCTCAACTTCCAGGACCTCGCCGCGGCGCCGAGCTCGTCGAGCCGTCCCCGAGCTCGGCTTCCCAGACCTCGCCGTTGCTCTCCTCGCGGACCTCGCCGCAGCGCCGAGCTCATCGAGCCGTCCCTGAGCTCTCCTTCCCTGAGCCGCCAGTCCCGGAATCGCCGTCCCCGTGCCGCCGTCCGTGAGCTGCCGTGCCGCTGTCCTCTACCTCCAGGGACTAACTATTGTGGTTATTACGTGATGGACTGGCTATCCTTGGCCGTGCATAACAAGTTTACACATTTGCCCCAGGAAGATCCGACAAAACATGTAAGTACTAGTTGCATATATTTACAATCTTTTGCATATAATTAAAATGTTTGTTTTCATTAACGCAAATTTGATGTGTGTTTTTGTCATGTGTGCATGACACTACTAAGAAAGGGCTAGCTGGATTCAGCGACGCTTCACTATATGGCTTCACATCAAAGATGTGTCGCTTCATCATGCATCACCTTATCTACCCCGACGGCGATTATTTTGATCCAAAGGGAAAGTTGGCACAATTCCCAGACTTATGTTTGTGGACTGGGAAAGCAGCTATAAGTCATCAACAGACCACAATTGAGCAAAATTGGAAGGATGACATTGCCGCTCAAAGGAACAAGATAGACTATAGTTGGGTGTATGACAAGGATGTGAAGGATGTGCGGTTTCTGGCCCCATGAACAATTGTGTCGTTTTTGTATATATGGAGGGATGAACTTGTGTTGTTACATGATATTTGGTTATTATTATCGAACTTTACTTGTTTGATGTCTTTCTGTGATGATCTGTGATGATTTGTGATGAAATATTTGAAATGCGTGTGATTTTGAATTTGGTGGCCTCGTCAAACGCCACTGCTCGAACGAGCCAAGTGGCGGATGAGGTGACGTCAGCAGTCGAGTGACGGACACGGTGACGTCACTTCTACCACCTCTGTTGGGCGCCTGACAGGTGGCGGACACGGTGACGTCATCTTTGTCCGCCACCCCTGCCGTTGGTTCGATGGCGGACGCTGTGGCGTCAGCGTCCGCCACCGTCTTCGTCTCGAGGTGGCGGACGATCCGTCCGCCACCGAACCCGGGACCTAGCAGTGGCGTTAGCGCAATGGCGCTCGCCTTGTCCGCCACTGCTAGGCCAAAATGACCGCCACTAAAGGCCCTCATTGTACTAGTGGTAATTGCTTCTTATTATCACATCATTGATCTGACTGGTCATTTTTTTTTTTTTGACGAAAAACTGTAGGGGAGTTCCCCACAGTGCAAGCCTTTTCCATTAATAGATTATATTTACAAGAAGCAAGAAAAGAAAAGGTCAGGAGGACTACGCTACTACTAGAGCTAAAACAAAGACTACTACAGCCTACTGTTACCTCTACTGCTAGTTACATACAACAGAGATATATACTACACTTTAGGAAACCAGTCCAAAGTGCACAAGATTATATGAGATCCAACCAGCTTCTTATAACTTGATGATGACTCTCATTGATTCTGTATAGATGCAGAATTGTTTCCTCTTTAAAGGCTCTTTTCCAACTAACTACACTAGGTAGCTTGTTGTCAAAAATCTTAGCATTTCTCTGCTTCCAAATGGTCCAGATAGCCACTGAAAAAATTTCCATGAAAAACTGATACTGAAAGTCCCTCTTGCACTGCACTATTTTTTCTTTCACATCAAGTTCCTCATCCCATAATATACCAAGACTGAACCAGCATGTTGAACTGAAATCACAATCAAAAAAGAGATGCTCCAGGGTTTCTTCAGTGTTCCTACTACAGAGCACACAATTATATCCAGTCTGTAAAATATGGTTCCTTCTTCTAAGCATATTTCTAGTGTTTACTCTGTCTTTTAGGAGAAGCCAGATGAAAAACTTGATTTTCGGCATGCATTTGCTTTTCCAATTCCATGCAAAAGTGATATGGCATCCACCTCCTTGATATGCATGATTATAAAATTTATTAGCAGTATACATAGCTGATCCCCAGATATAAGTCCATATATCATCATCATCATCATTTGTCCAAATAGCATCTATATTCTGTTGCATTAACAGGAGCTCTTCATATGCTTGCTGTGATAGTGGTAGGCGAAAAATTTGCTCAAAATTTTCTGCCATCATGACTTCAGCAAGTGAACAGTGTTTGTTCCTTGCATAAGTGTATAATCTTGGGTACTCTGTAGAGAAAATTTTTCCATTGATTAAATCATGCCATAACGCCACTGTATCACCTTTTCCTATTGTACAACTTGCAATGCCTCTATATTCTGAGGTCAATCTGAAGATGTCTTTCCACCAGAAAGACCCAACTTCCTTCGCTTGGTGTGGCACCTCATTTATATAATATTTGCTCCATATCAAAGTAACCCAGGGTATATTCTTCTTGTTATAAAATTTGTCAAGATGTTTCAATAGAAGGGCTTTATTTTGCAATCTGATATTCTGAACCCCAAGTCCACCTTTGTCTTTGGGCAGTTGCACTTGATCCCATGCTACTAAGTTGGCACTTTTCTTTTCTCTATCAATACCTCTCCACAAACAATCTTTCCTTACCCTGTCCACTTCTTCAACAGTAGCCTCTGGAATTTTTATGATACACATAACATAGGTAAGCATTGATGTGAGCACTGATTTAATTAGTTGAAGCCTCCCAGCATATTGTAGAAATCTTGAGCTAGCAGTCAACCTTCTTTCCATTCTACTGACAATTGGCTCAAAGTGCTTCACTAGTGGTTTTGTTGTACCTAATGGTAATCCTAGATAAGTAAAAGGCAGGGATCCAACCTGACATCCAAAAGTTTCAGCCAACACTTTAACTCTATCACCAGGGACATTTATTGGGATCATACAAGATTTTTTATAGTTAACCTTCAAACCAGTCGCTTCAGAAAATGTATTCAGAATACTCTTCAGAAATATCAGTTGTGTTGCACTAGCTTGCATTACCAATAATGTATCATCGGCATATTGTACAATGGGGTAGTCAACATCTGCTCTTTGTGGAATTGGTGCTCCAAGTATACCTTGTCTGTAAGCTTTATTTATAATACTTTGAAGCAAATCAGCAGCTAGCACAAAAAGAAGGGGTGAGAGAGGGTCTCCTTGCCTTACTCCTCGCTTACACTGAAATTGTTTGCCAGGTACACCGTTTAGTAAAACTGATGAGGTACCAGAAGATAAAATCTCTGAAATCCATTTATTCCATTTTTCTGGAAAGTTTTTTGCTTGCATTATCTGAATAATTGCCCTGTGCTCGACCATATCAAAGGCCTTTTCAAAATCTAGCTTAAGGAGAATAATTTGCCTTTTTGAGTGATGACACTGATGTAAGTACTCAAAAGCCCATCCCAAACAATCTTGAATTGTTCTTGACTTGATAAACCCATATTGGTTAATGTGTATCACTTCCATGATAATTTTCTGAAGTCTGTTTGCAAGCAACTTGGTTATGAGCTTGATTGAAGAGTTGAGCAAAGATATAGGCCTGAAATCATTTGTAGTTTCTGGATTGTCCTTCTTAGGCACTAGTGTGATATATGAAGAATTAATACTTTCCAGACCCACTTCATGATTAAAAAATTCTCCACAAAGGGTATAGAAATCCTCCTTGATATCTTGCCAGCAGTGCTTCATGAATTTACCATTAAAACCATCAGGTCCAGGCGATTTGTCAATTGGCATGTTTTTCACTATATCATCTATTTCTTCTCTTGTGAAGGGAGCACATAGATCTGTGAGATCATCGTGTTTTTCTAGAAGCTCCTGTAGATTAAAGTGCATTGTAGTCTGTTGAGAAATACCCATTCTGCTTTTAAAAGCATTCCAGAATAATGCAGCCTTTTCAGCATGATCAATTACCATTCTGCCCTCTTCAGTTTGTATTTGTGGGATAGTATTTCGCCTGTATGATTCTGTTGCCATGGCATGAAAAAAATTCGTGTTTTCATCCCCTAACTTAACACGCCGCATTGTGAATCTCTTCTTCCAATAAATCTGCCTATAGTGCAAGAATTTCTGCATCTGAGTTTTAACAATTTCTCTAAAGTTCCATTCTTGTGTCGACAAGTCTCTGATCTCTTCAATTTTATCCATACATCCAATGATCAAGTTGCAGTTTGCAATGATTTTATTCAGTTGAGAAAAATGCTTGCTCCACTCCTTTAAACCTTTTCTTAGGAACTTAAACTTGGCTGTTACAGAAGCTGCACTGTTTCTCCCTGGAAATATGACATTCCAGTGTTCCTTCACTACTTCAGAAAAACCTTCTTGCAATGTCCAGAAATTTTCAAACCTAAAAATATTGGCTTTAGGGATGTGGGTACCTATCTTCACTTGACAGGGTACATGATCAGATATTATCCTTGCTAATGGCATTACCATTGTGTTGGGATATTGTAAAGTCCACGAGGGATTAGTGAAAAACCAGTCAATCTGCTGCAGTAGAGGTGTTCTTTGCATGTTGCTCCATGTATATGACCTTCCTTTTAGAGGCAATTCTATGAGACCCAAATGACTTATTATACTGTTAAAGGTAGATATATCACTATAATTACCACCTGGACGATTCCTGTTTTCTGAAGATCTATAGAAATTAAAATCTCCAAGCAGAAGTAGGTTCTCATCTGCATCAGTGTCTAATCCCATGAGCCAATTCACAAACTCATCTCTTCTGGGTCCATGACATGGGCCATATACTGTAATTAGAGTCCAGCTCTCTAGATTATGTCTTGATGTGAAAGTGATACTGAGGGAAAAGGATTGTTTATCAATTGTAACTCCAGAGAAAACAGCACTGTTCCATATAACTAGTATACCCCCAGAAGCCCCATCGGATGCACAAAAATCGAATTTATCAAAGCGTCTGGGAGCAAAATGGTGAATGTAACTAGAATCAAAGTTATCTCTTTTTGTTTCCTGGAGACAAACAATGGCACTGTTGCTTTCCTCAATTTTGTCCCTTATTGAATTCCACTTTGCTTCATCATTTATCCCCCTGATATTCCAGCAGAGAACATTCCAGTTTCTATTTGATGTATCCATTAAAAGACCCACTATTTGTGCGGATAAAACAGATTGCATAGCAAACTGTGCAGAGTAGCCATTCACAGAAATATATAGTATGAACACCAGAAGAAATCCATCTCACAATGATAATCAGATAACCATCACACATAATCAACATAGAACACCAAAAGGGAGCACTGGAAGGACCAGGCCCTATCATACATCTCAGCACATCATTAAGGTAGACATAAGATAGCTTAGCATTTAACCCAGCATTCTGATTGTTCATACATCTCAAATAATGATTTAAGCATTTAGACTTCAAAGCATTTGCAAAAGAGTTCATACGAAATAACATAAGCACAAAAGAATTAAGCAAGCTAAAGTTGCAGATTATAGCATTCTGCATCACCAATCTTCTTGTGGGTTTAGTTCCCATTGGTCACCTTTGCTTTCTGAAGTTTTTCAACTGTGATCTCCTCAGGAGACAGCTGACAGTAGCTAGTACCCATATCCTGCATCAGTTCTACAGGAATTGTCTTCTCTGGATTTTCAGTGATTGCATCAACAATATTGTCCAGCTTTGAGACTAAGCTTGCCTGATCTTGCACTTTGGACACATTCTTTCTTTTCTTTCTTGGAGTGTCAGTTAGTTTAACATGCTTGTAACAACCATCATTCTTTTTGTCTAGTCGAGGGCTTCTGCGACATATAGCATTTCCACTAGATTCTGCTGGGTTGAGATTAGAGGCATTCATCAGAATTCCTTTCTTTGGAGTTTTAGCAGACCTTGGTGGAGGGAACCTTGTGGCCACCTTTGACTTAGATGAAACTGCCTTTTCCTGCTGTTGATTTGCTGAGTTGGTAAGAGAGTTTTCCACTATCGTTATCTGCATATCAATCTCCATTTCAGTCAACTGCATCTCCATGCTGTCAGTGCCTGACTCCTCTGGTGATTCATTCAAAGAGGATGCTTGCTGACCATTAGAGTCATCTGATTTATGTTCTGAGCCATGTGAATCCGAGTTATCACCTTCATCCAGATTTGGCTCAGAAACATTTTGTGCCCATAACTGTAGCATCACAGACGGAAGAACAGGTCTATATGGCACTATGGCTAGGTTATTAAATGAGCTATCATCAAAATCCAGCTTCCTAGCAATATTCTTATTGACTGTCTCTCCCAATGACACCTGTAAATTGTGTGGAACAGTGATGGAGATTGGCTTGAAAGCATCATCCCATGTCCTCTTGATTGGCCCCAAATTTAAAGGATTTCGAAATCTGCTTGGACATGAGGTGAGCTGCAATCAAAATAGTTCTATCTCTGACTCTATCCATGATTATTTCAGGTGGCAGTGATGGTCCCATAACCATAGTTGTTTGTGTGTTCTGCATTACATTCATGGAAGTAGCATCACTAGAGGATGAAGAGCCATCTGAAGAGTCAGTAGAGCCACGAGCAAAAACAAGATTTATTGGTATATCCGGCCCATTAGCTCTAAAGAACTGAGCAGTTGATCTTGAGTCACCAAAGGAGATTACATCTTGCTCTTGTTCTGGATGATGAGGGACTGCATTTTGAACATTCAAAATATTCTGCTGTTCATTCTGCTGTTCTACATCCTGAGCACCTTGTTGCATATTTTCTTGCATGTGCTCTCCTGGAATAACCTCCACCCATTCTTCTTCTGCATCATCAAATTGCTCTTGCCCTTCATTATTGACAAAAGGATTATCCTCATTTGCACCACCTTGTTGTTCCTGTATCCAGCCAGGGTGTTGATTACCAAGAGCAGCTGGCAAGTGATGAGGCAGGGGATGGGGATTCCCATCCAGAGGCACAGGGTCTTCACCTCCAGGGAAAGCATCAGGAAATCCACCATCTAAAATATAGACAGGTACTGTCCAAGAACGTCCCTGCCCTCCCAGCATAGTACCTTGAGAAACAATGAGACTTCTGGGTATTCTATCTGGAGACAATACAAGAACTCTGACCAACACTCTAGATTTGTTATTATCCGTAGAGTCCCAAAACAGTAAACGACCAAAAGGAGCCACAGCAGCTTTAATATAATCCATTGACTGATAATCCAGAGGAAAAGCTAAGAACATAATGGTACACTCTCTAATGTAATTGCAAGCTTTTAGATTAAATCCTCTATCATGTTGTACTACTGTGATCTGATGCAAAGGCCCAAACGGAATAGGACTAAGATCAATCATGCTCTGTCTCTGAGTTGGAGATTGAAACTGCAGCAGCCCTAAACCAAGGGGCGAGAAAGAGGATGATCTTATCCTTACATTGAGTTCTTCCTCCAGAAACTGAATGACATCCTCGAGAGCTTCATGTCGATGCTGGACGGCTGGGGGCGGTACAAGTGTGACGATCCCATACTCCTCGTGAAGACGCGGTGGTTCGCCACCAAGAGCCAGGCGGCCACGAGCTGGCCTCTGCCAACCATCTTCTATGTTGGCTCCTGCTGGGGCAAAAAGCATTGGGTTCACCGGGAAATTGGCCATGTTGTCCGGCGAAGGCTGAGCAGCTAAGGGCGTAGTTGCGGCGTTGATGGTTGTAGCGGGATCCTTGGTTGCTGTGTTGATGGCGGCGGTGTTTGCCGATGACGGCGCAGAGGAGGAGGGTTTTAGATGAATAGTCGAGGGGTTGGAGTTATCTGTGCGACCATCAGGTTGTTTGACAGGCGTAGCTTGTTGAGATTTCTTTGGGGCCCACATGAGTTTTGGACGTGCTCGTGTATAACACCAACGTGAGCGGTGCCCATAGTTGTAACAAGATTTGCATCGAACCGGACTAGTACAAACAGCTTTGGCATGTCCCGGGCCCAAGCAGTTTAAGCAAATAATATTTGAATTTGACTCTGTACCTGAAGGCGCAGAAAGATCGGATCGAGAATCAGCATGCTTTTCTGGCTGCGTGTTCTTCGGCTGCTCTGATGATCGAGGATCATCCAATAATTCATTTTCCAGTGACTGATCCATCTGAAGATCCTTCTGAAGACGAGCAAAAGCAGTGGAAACCCCAACTAAATTCTGAACATTGTTATGTTCGTCCAGCCTGCCAAAACTTAAGCGATCCAAAGAATTACCATTTTCATCAATCTCAAAAGTGAAAGATCCAAATTTCAAAGGAGCAGGAGGTAAATTGGGCTTGTGCTTAACAGGTGGTGAAGCCTGTACGAGTCGAGTAGCAAAAGACACATGCTTTTGTTTGGCCTTGCCATTGGGAGATGATTTCTTCTTTCGAGTGACAAGAGTCCACTCCTTAGCCTGTTCTTCTTCCCAGATACGCTTATCACGTTCCCAATGAGCAACACCGTCATTCCACAAATGAAAATAGACATCAAAGGTAGATCCAATAAAACGCCGCAGATTATAAACGTGAAAACCCACTGCCTTTGACGCCACAGAAAATCGAAAATGGCGATCACTCAAGAACTTGACATGAAAACCAGCAGCGGATCCGCCAAGACATGATTGGAGGGCCAAACTTACAGAATCTTCCGTTAATCTGAAAGTGTACCTCCGAAAAGTAGCCAGCAGAAAGAATGATCCATCCAGGGATGAAGAAGGATGATGAACTCCAGATCGGAAGCGCTCCAAGACCTCCCGCTGAAACCTTTTGCCGTGAGAAAAATCCCAATTGGCCCCAAGTTCCGATGAAGATCCCATCGCACAGGAGGAGGGGACGATCTAGATGTGGTTGAGGGTGGTGTGGGGGGCTGCGGGATGGTTGTAGATCGTCGGAGTGAGGAGATCGCCGGTGCTCACCTTAGTCGCCCTGAGAGCCATTGGGATAAACGAGTTCCTCTTGCTGCTCACCGTCCTGTTCTCCGAACAGCTAGCATCGAGTCCATGGGCGATGTCGGCAGTGGTGAAGGCAACCGCGTTGTGACTGCAAGATGGCCGCTGCCCGTTGACAGAAGCCGGCAGTGAGGTGCGACAATTGCCAAGATAGTGTGTGGTGGTGTAGGATCTTAAACTCTTTGCACGGACCAGGTCAGCTCACACGGAACGCTAGCGACGTGGAGATGGATCACCTCGACCACACACAGGCAGTGTTCAGTGTTGGTGCCCGGCCCTGCTGCAGCGCTGCGAATTAAAGCTGTTGTTCTGCAGTGAACTGTTTGTACTCAGCTTTAAAAGGTGCAAAGGAGAAGGGGAACCAGGCTTGAAGGCTTAGGGTGTGTTTGGTTGTGCTGTGGCTGTGAGAAAAAGCTACTGTGAGATATGGCTGTGGAAAAAGCTGCTGTGGGCTATGAGCTGTGAGAAAAGCTGAAAGCCGTTTGGTAAAACTGTTGTGGCCGTGGAAAAACCGTGGAAATGTCTATAATATCCTTAAATGGTCTGAAAAACTATGCATATATGGAAATTAATAGTAAAATATTGTTATGTTTAGAGATTAACATTTAAATCTTAAAACATTGTTATGTATATATGGAAATTAATAGTAAAACATTGTTCTGTTTAGAGATTATTTTATAAAAGAAATCTTAATGTATTAAAATTTTACATCCACCATTAAAACATAAATTTTTAAAACCTTTTTAGAAATTCTCTTAAGATATAGGGGTTTTCTGTAAATTTGTCAAGACACATAAGTAATACAACTAATTACAATTTTACCTGAGGGCCTGTTTACAAAAGCTTGGGCAATGCTCGTTCATGACCGAAACGAGCCTTCCAAGCTCAAATCGACATGGGGAGAAGGGGAGAAAGTGGATGGGGAGTGGGGGAATCGGACCCCCAGGCTATGCCGCATCCATTTGATGCAAAATTTGGGGTCACAGCTGTTGGGATGGTGGTTGATTTTGAGAAAGGTGAAATCGTCTGCAAGCAGTTTTCAGCAGCTCTATGTGTTGGAATTGTTTCGCAACAGGCTAGAAGAGGACGCCGTGCCATTCAGTCCAGGAGAGGAATTGTTTTCAGCAGCTCCCGCTAGCTTGGGCTGCCACACCGGATGGGACTAGATCCGGCGAGGAGCAGATAGAGAGGAGAGAGCGGGTGTTGGTCGGAGCACCCTCGCGCTGCGGATGAGAGAAGCGGGGGAGGATAAGGTGTCGCTCGCAATGGGGCGCTGGGCTGAGGGGCGAGCTGCGCCGGCGGGCAAGCTCTAGCCCTAGCGCCGTCGTTTCCACTTGCCTGGTGGGGAGGATGGGGGAGGGGAATGGAGAGGGGAAGAAAAGAACGAAGTAGTACGAAGCAACATAACCGGTGGCAGTGCGGGTAATTTTCACCGAAGTATCCATCGCACAGCCGAGAAAAGCAGGGCGCGAGGTGCTGTGATAAAAGGGTTGGGAGAAAGTTGCTTTCTCCCGCAGCACGTAGGTGAAAGCCGGTCTGTTTGGTTGAACTTCTAACTTTTCTTAGAAGTAAAAGCACCAAAAACCTAATCAAACACAGCCTTAGACTGACTCTAACAACATGTATTTTTGAGATGCAAAATGAGCTTTGCCTTACCGTATACAGTAACTTGCCTCCTCTTCCAATCGCTCATTCTCCAACAGCAGCCAGCATTTGTATCCGTTCGTTTGTTTCGCGTGTGTTCTGGCTCATGTTCGGCCTCCGCCTCCAATCGATCCATCGCCGGCGAGCTCCAAAGGCAGCCCCCTCTTAGCCTGATGAAGATGAGGATGGGGATGAAGGAGGCCTACCTGATTCCGAACCTAACCCGGACATCGTCCCCTTAGGGGGACGTCCCCCACTTTATCCGACGGTTCTAGATAGGCCACGTCATCGAAATCCAAACCTCTAAACCGTAATTCTATCCCCTAAACCCTAATCCTAACCCCGAAACCCTAATCCAACCCTCTAAACTTTAATCCGAACCTCTAGCTCCTAATCCGAACCCCTAACCCCTAATCCTAACCCCTCTAAACCCTAATCCTAACCACTCTAAACTCTAATCCTAGTCCCTAGATACTAATCCTAACCCCTAAACCCTAATCCAAACCTCTAAATTTTAATCCAAACCCCTAATCCCTAACCCTAACCCTTAACCCCTAATCCTAACCCCTCTGAACCCTAATCCAAACCACTCTAAACTCTAATTCTAACGTGGAGGGACGTCCCCATAGGGGGACGAGAATGTTTTGTATTCCGAACCTTTCTTAACCTGAGCGTCATCCCCGCGGCCGCGCCGTCTGCAGGAGTGGTGTTTTCTTCCGTCGACGATGGCGCACGGGCTTCGGCGAGGCGCCGGACTCGGACGCGAAGAGGATCTGAGCCGCGCCGGCCCCTGCCCCAGACGCGACGCCGCCAGCCGTGCCCCGCCACAGCGCACCTCGCGACGGCCCTACTCGCTCGCACTGCTGCGTGCCACGCGCCCCGCTCGCCCGCTGCACACCGCGCGCCACACGCCGATAGCGCTCGCCCTCCACGCCGCTCACCCCTGCGTGGGGTTGAGGCCGGAGAGGTGGAGCTCGTCGAGCGACGCGAGGGTACGGCCGGGGCGGAGCTCGGCGGTGAGGGAGCTTGGGCGGAGCTCGGCCTGGGCAGATGCGGTCGGCCTCCGCATCCTTGGACCGGTGCTCAGACTCCAGCTTCCGCCACCACCGCACGAGGTCGCTCCGTCGATTCGACTTGAGGACCGCAGCGTCAAGGAAATGCATTGGAGAGAGAGTGTGCATTTTTACATGTCCTCTCCCCTCCGATGCAAATTGCATCTGGCCTTTGCATGTTCTGTTGCAGTGGATTGGCTCGTGAACAGTCGTTTGGGGAGGCAAAAATAGGTTTGCCTCTCCCTGTTGAAGTCAGTCTTAAAGTAAGAGCGATGTATATTTTCAAAACCGCATTAGCAACGCCTTTGGGTGTTTCGCGGCCCCGATCTATGCCCACTGATGTACTAGTGGACTGGTGCACGCTGAATGTTGATGTAATCAGCTAGTAGAGAGATTTCTCTCCCTCCCCCTTTTGTAACTTTTTTGTGCCTGCGCTTGCCGATATGTAAAACAATTACTATTGCAATAAGAAATTCAGGTGGGAAACTCCCCCACGGTAGATTCATCGGAAAAAAGGGCATTAGCAGTAGGTCTCACTGTACTTAGCATCCACACCAGTCAAGGAAAAATAAGGAAGTGGCAATCCTGGGTATCGTCAGATGTGGATGCTAATTTACGGGTTTACCTAGATAGGAAGTGGTAAAAAATGAAACTTTTCTTGAAGGTAAACTCTATCTAACAACCGCCGTGCGTTAGCGCGCTGGAACGGCAGACGCGCGAACCGACCGATCGCGATCGGGCGGCGACTGATTTTCCGATTCCCCCTCGGACCCACTGGCCCCTGCCACCCGAGCAACAAATGGGGCCAACCCAAGAAGAGATCGTGTGAACACGAACACTCCCCCGATTCATTTCGCACCGCTCCTTCTCTCTCTTCTCTCGCATCCCTTGACGGCGGCGGCGAGGGACGCCGCAGACCTGGCCATGGCTCGGTGGTGGAGGACGGGGCGGATGCGGCGCGGTTCAAGCGCGGTGGTGGTGGTAAACATGGCGACGAGCAGTTCAACCGCCATGCTTACCACCCGTAGTGTGAACTGCGTTTTTCAGTCGCCGGCAACGAACTACTTTCCCTCTGCAGCGAATTCACTGCTTGTAACTGGCATTTGCTCGAATCAATTTGTGCCATTTACTCTTATGCCATTTGCTCTTATATATTCTACTCGCTGATTAATTGGCTCAATTTATCCAAATTTTCCGTGCAATTGCTACTGATAGGAAGAAGCCGAGTGGTATGGAACCTGTGAGAAGATGAGGGAGGAGCTAATAGAGTCTATCTAGCGAGTTTTAGGGTGTTTGATACATACTTTATGTGCTAGTTTTTCATATTCTTGTTCAGAATAGATTTTATTAATCAGCTGATATTGGTCTGTCGATTTTTATTTCAAGGGCTGGACACTCAATTGTTTTTGCTTGGTTATGCACTGGGACTACCACGAGATGCCTGTCTGGATTTAAGTAGTGTTATTTACATCTAGCTCCAAAACTGGTTATGCTTTCTAGGATTTCTGTTTTTTTTTTTTTGAAACATTAGGATTTCTGTTTTGATTTTTCAATGTACAACGGTTTTTTAGTGAGTTAAAGTGCAACACTGGATTTTAAGAGATCTATGATGTCTTTGTTCCTTGAATGGTCATAACTTAGTTTAGTTGAGCTCAAAAATACAGTAGATTTGAGAATTTAGAACAAAACATGTTTTTGCGGACAATTAACATTTTTCGTAGATTTTGCTTTATTGCTTACGGATATCTAACATGCTAGACTAGGAGAATGCATCCAGTTGCATATTACGTACAGTCATGTTGATATGATCATTTACATTACTTTGATTTTTGAGGAAAATCACATATTACGGTCATGGCCCTTTTTTGGTATTTCTGCCATTACTGTAAGCACTCTTAGTGTTCATTGAAAGTAAACATTGGTCCACACTCCACAAATTGAGGTCCTGCGCATATTGAATGAGTGGTGCGGACTGGAAACATTGCATAGGGTCGATGATGTTGTCAGCCCCCTTATCTTTATATATGTTGTGTACAGAAATGCTCCCAATATTGTCTGATTGGCTTTCGAATATCCAATAAAAGTACTTACTAGAAAATATTTAAGAAATTGCAATATTCTAGTTCTCATCGAGAGACATGCACACATGAAGCATTTATAGCATTTTTAATTCTCGAATATGATTTAAGCTGTTGTAATAGATGTTCATGGCAGCTCAAGTTGCTGGGATGTCATATTAGTTTGGTAACTTATTTTATGGCTTTTGTGCATCAATACATGGTGGCGTCAAATATGTGGCATAAAGCCATAAACTATTATTGAACCTACCAACCTGGGTGATATTGGCATCTTTTCCATGTAGTCCGTAGCTTGGTCGAGTGTCCCATGTCTCCCAAAAGTATCTGTACATCCAATAGGTATTCTATGAAATTGAACTTGAAACCTCAGTTATTTTCTGTGGCGCTTTTCTGTTGAGAAATTAACACAATGGATGATTAAGCTAGTCATTACTTTATTTCAGCAATGAGGCTTTTAGCGTGCTCTATGATGTTTCTGTTCTGACATAATGCAGCTCATACAATCCAAGGTTTGACTGATGTGCTAATACCTAGTAAAGTAGTGTTGTGTTTTCACTAAAGCAATAGATATTCAGATGTACTTTATTATACATGAATATCATTCGAGCTTCATGTGTGTTCTTGTGTATAGTCCAAACACTTTTGTATCAGCTATAGAAGCATTTGGGTAAAAGAAGCATGTTTTGAAGGATTTCTGAATATAGCCGGCGATATAGCAAGGTTTAACTTGACTAGAATTGTTTCTTGCTATTGCCCTACAAATTCTTCTTACATCAGGGTTTGTAATATCTGATATTGATATTGAAAGCATTTTACATGGACTGATGAAGTGCTTTAGTTCAATACAAGTAGCAACTATATTCTTTGTAGCAAAACATTTTATCTGATATTGAAAGCATTTTACATGGACCTGTGAAGCACTTTAATTCATTATTACTGAGAGAAAATTTATTGTGTGATTTGCTTTCGAGTAATCACTAAATTAGCTTACTAGAAAATATTGAAGAAATGGTATTATTCTAGTTCACATCAAGAGACATGCACATGTGAAGCATTTGTAGCATTTTTCAACAGAAATTCTGTAATATTCTCTAAGCATTTTTATTGTGAATCAAAAGATGTTTTATGTTGCTGGTGTATGTACATGGCAGCCCAGGAATATATATATGATCCCTAGTATTTATATTAATCAATGTTGTTAAAGTAATATAGTATGCTGCCATTTTCGTATCATACAGATATCTATGCTCCCTGATGTACATTACTGCTCCTTTTTTCTTTTTCTTTTAGACAATGGCTAGGGGAAACAGCCCTTTGGATTTACCTTCTAGATCGAGAGGAAATCAATAAAATAGAAGTTATTTTCCATGCTCATGTATTGCATGCATTCTATGTATTGAAGCTAATTTCAGGTTTTGAACAAAAAACAAACATGTATATGAACGTTTCACTATCGTTGGGTACATTAGTAAGTACTCGTTTGAACTCCAGATTGCAGGGCTGGAGCAGGTGTGTGAGCCAATGATTTTGATTAGCATCTTCAGGGCCACTTGAGGATAGATAATGTAGTGTTGGTTTTTTTTTTTTTTGCTGTGCAATTCTGTATGTTTAAATTGTCATCTTTGTTTCTTGGATTTTGTTTTTTTCTACATGTCTCCGTTCAAAAGCTGATGAAAGAAGCTACTGGCCTTTTTACAGTTTGGCAGAAGTGCAATGTAGGCATAGCTTTGCTGAAGCTTTTGATTTGCCTTTTTGAAGGAAACTGCTGAAAGCAGATCCAATGAAAGGTATGTTTGTTCAGTTGTCGTCAGTGATATTATTTTTTGTGGACATGCATTTTTGTTGTTGTTAATATTAGTGTTCTTTTTTTGTGTGTGTGGGTATAATCTGTGTAGTGTATCCTCCATGCCTACCGTTAAACATGCCTGCCATTGCTATTTCCATGTTAAGTAATGTAATATTCTGATTCCATCTTAGTATTTGATTCCTACAGCTACAGGACAGAACACTAGTTCTAGTCATATTTTGCTTCGTTTGGAAATCAACTTCTTTTCCTGAAAAAGGGACCTGTGCGCATTTTAATTGTTTGCTAGTAAGCAAATATATATTGCATTGGAAAGCACTTTATCTGATATTCAAAGCATTTCACATAGGCTTCTGTAAGCAGTTCAATCCATTACCGGTAGCAAAAGCAAACACATTTATTTGATATATTGAAAGCATTTTATTGGGACCTATGATGCAATTTAATTCATCAGTTATATTCCTATTTCATCAATGAATTTTAGATATGTATATATTGTGGAGAATGGAGTATAAGGTTATTCATCTAAAGGTGGAATCATTCATCCTTGATACTTCGTCGATTTTATCGTGAGAGCAGACCTCATTTAAATCTCATTTAGTACCAGCAGATATGTACTCCTCGAACTTTTTTGTCATGTCTGGTTGGTTGGTGAGCATGGCAAGGGTATCAAAGTGCTCGATGCTTATAGTAAATATTGAAAGCATTTTGTTCTATGCATAAGAAAATCATTTTTGATATAACCAAGTACCTAAGAGAGTATGCTCATAAGTATTTTGCTACCAATTTATTGATTACATCTACCCAAAACGTTTTTGCAGGCCCATTGACTTTCTTTTTTATGGAACCCATGAACAAAAAGATGAAGGGACACGAGCATTCTGAAAAGTGGACGAGCACAGGCAAACTGGTGTTCTTGGACGAGCATTCTGAAAAGTGGACGAGATCTGGTGTTCTTGGATGCTCTATATTGATTGATGTAATTCAGATACTAATCAACTAAGCTATTATGTATGATGACACAGCACACAGGCAAAGTGGTGTTCTTGGATGTCAGGAACATCCTGCATGTTGCTAGTACTGAACTAGGCAGTTTATATGTTTGAAAAATGCCAGGATGTTGAAATTGACAAGCGTAACATGCAGATTAGTGTTTCTGGATATTTCTGCGTACGATTTTCCTTTTTTCCGAATGCTTTTATTTCTCGTTGCTTTTGATTGCAAGCAAATATGCTGAGCGATGGCGCGACAGGAATAGAGAAGGATGAAAATACTGGAGCACGTGTCTCGCGCGGAAACCGCGAGCGAGCGCAATGCGCTTCCGGCTTCGGGCTTGTTCGTTTGGCATGGAATGCTTAGGATTTAGGCCACAATCCAGTGGGTTTTGATGGTCTGGAGAGAATCCTGCAGTGGGCTGGAAATGTTGTTCGGTTATGTTTGGGCTGGATTCCTACCGACCCTAATCCTGCCACTGAGCCCACCAAAACGCTGGGAATCGGTCCAAGTGTCCGACCCCGTGGAACGACTCCCGCACGCACGCGACCGCAAGCGAGGCAGAGGTCGAGGGCGACGGCGACGGGCGGCGCAGCGCGTCGGGACGGCGGCACGGCGCGACACGACGGCAACGGCGCGGCCGAATCCCTTCCAATTCTCGCCGGTACGTGTCTCCCTCTCCCCTTTGTCTTGGATCTTGGACGGCGGTTCTTGGATTAGAAGGGGCGAACGGCGATTCGTGGATCTTGGATGCGCGCCGCGGCCGTAGCGGCGGAACGAGTCGGCGGCGATGTTCACGTCCGGGGAGTAGTTGCGGAACGAGTCGGCCCCCGCGCCGCCGCCGCTGCCGTAGTTGGTGAAGTTGGCATTGCTGTACCCCTTGAACGGCCCGCCGCCGGGGGAGCCGCGGCCGGCGACCGAGGAGGTCTCGCCGGAGGGGCAGAGGAGCGCCGCCTTGGAGCAGAGCGCGGGGAGGCGGGCGCGGATGCCGGCCGGTGAGGTGGGGAAGGACGCCGTGGCTGCGGCCGGGAGCGGGGAGAGCTTCGCGACGAAGAAGGCCGGGTGGGGGCGGCCAACAAAACCTCAACAGTTCGAAATCACGTCCATGATCCTGTGCCGGTGATCTGCGAGCTCGACCAGGTGTGCCGGCAGGAGTGTAGTTAACGGCCGAGCACTACTACCGCAAGACATCACCAGACAGATGAACATTAGGCATGCTGCACAAGTGCACAGCGTGTCTGCGTGTGCGTATCTATATGAGAGAGCAATAGATTCTATGTGTGCTTGTTTGCCATCCCTGTTCTTTCCAATCTGTCAGTTTCTACTTGCAGCTTTGTCATCTTCAAAAGGGCAACTCTTATCTTGTTTCTTTTTCTGAGACCATGGGCAACTTTTATTTGGAATAGTTAAAAAATACAGGCAGCTCTCTTTTGATTTTTCCACAGCAAATCAGCTCTACTTTTATTACTAGTAGTAGCCTCAGCACCGGGAAATGGGGATTTTGTCTGACAAGTTGTGAACATGTTAGCCATCGATAGACAAAGTCTGCATTCCAAATAGAAGTGAAATTTGAAACTGATGTTCAGTAGTCAGTCATCTGGCCATGGTTGGATTTTTGTCAGGTGTCTGCTGTCTATCATCAGTTTCAGCCTAGTCGTTGAGTTATAGTAGCACTGAACTGATTTGTGACATCTGATTCGAGTCCATTTTACTTCTTATGAGTTTTTCAGAATGTAGCACTGAATAATAGTAGCATTGTGAGTTTTTCAGAATGTAGCATTGAATGTAGCACTGCTTCTTGTCCATGTTGCTTCTTGTGAGTTATAGTAGCACTGAATAATAGTAGCATTGTGAGTTTTTCAGAATGTAGCACTGAATGTAGCACTGCTAGCTGTGACCCTACTTGCTAGCTGAATGTAGCACTGAATGTAGCACTGAATAGTTTTTCAGATCTGTTGTTCAATGTCAAGAATGGTTAGGATCAAGTGAGTAACCCTACTTGCTAGCTGTGACCAATCTGGATGAGCATCCTGCATGAGCATACTTAAATTACTTTTCTTTCAAAAATCAGAATGGTTTTCTTTCAATTGTCATTTCTGTCTTCCATTATTTATTCGTGATCACCTCTTGTGAGTATGTGACAGAACCACACACAACATTTTGGTTCATCTTCAGTTCTGATTATGCTGCTGCCATCAAGTACATTTTCATGCTGTTCAGAATAGGAATTTTCATGCTGTCTTGAACTAAACTTGTATACATTTATTAATATGTGCTTATGTTTGCATCTTTTAGAATATACCGACTGCTTCTAGGATCGGAGAAGACGAGCCACCACCGTCTTCACTAGTATGTCTCATTCTGAGTAAACTAGCTGGTTGTTGTTTTTTTCACTGATGAAGAAACCAAATAGTCCATGCTTCGAACTGGGAAGTACTCTGATAGATGTATGAAGTGCTGTGATGACATATTAGCCCTAGTGTATAGTGAAATGTGAAGTTTTCAGTACATTCAGATGTTATACAGCATGCAAATTAATTAATAAAAAGTAGCCAAAGAGTGTATTGATGATCAGTTTGTGCTATAACACAGTGGCACTAATGTTAAAGTTGAACACTAAACTGTTAGCTAGTTTATCTCCTGTCACAATGCTCCTGTAGACTTATTCATTATCCTGCAGATCATATGCTTTTCTCCTTGTAGGCAAATTTGAAGAGTTCTTTGGCATTGACCCAAAACTGAAATGAAAAACGACCAACCGACTCCATGCATGTTCTTGAGTTCTTGGTGTGATACTAACTATTATGCATGTGCAATTTGCACTAGATGTACCTGGCATGACCTTTTTGTGCTTGTGTTGCAGTGTGCAGTGACATTGGAGTGGCAACAACGCTCAAGATACATGTGGATGTTGGCTGCCCAAACTGTCACTTCTGGAAGGGAATTTTGTTATTCAAGCAGTAGTGTTTCTATCATTAGCTCTTGTATTGTTAGTAGAATGGTTTTCGCAAATGGTCAAGAAAGCTCTGAAGTCAAGAAAACTTGGACAGAATTGCCTTCTGTTTGCAGAAGCAAGTGTATGGACTATGGAGGTCTTCTTGAGCATGATGTACTTTCTATTTTCATTCTAAAAATGATGTTGTTCAAGCTGTGAGATAACACAGGCAAAGAAATTTGAGCTGCCAAAGTTTATGTATTCAGATAGGCGTGTTTATTGTTTTGGAGGTCTTGTGACTTTTTATTCAAGTTTGTGTTTCAGTAAGGTACAGTTTTTGTGTTGCTATATTTTTTTTAATCTCCTATTTGTTTTTCCTGCACCTGCCTATTCAGTTGATGTCTGAATTTTAAACTTTTGTCGTGGACGATTTCGAATCTGAAATGTAGCTGCCATCGTTGCATTGCAGCAACATCCGATAGAAGAGTAGTCTTGTGCTGTTGAATCGGTGTTAATTGATAATACAGGCAGTGAATCCATGCCCAACCGAACGACCCATAGGTGCCAGGGATTAAGCAAATCAGGGGAATGAAATCTTCACCCATGGATCAAGTGACAGGAGGGGATTCACTCGATCCCTGCCTGGATTGGTTTCCTTTAGGGATTAAATCCCACATAACCGAACGAAGCCTTCCGCGGACGAAATCGGAAGGCGTGGGCAGGATGCTGCGGACGCTTACCAAAAATAGGTTGCCGTAAAAAAGTTGATAGCGAGACCCGAAGGCTCCCGTCTCGCCAACAGCTGAGAGAGGAAGGGAGAGCTCCACCCGTCTCCGCCGGCTGGTCCGCCGGTCTTCCTCGCCTCCGACGGCCTCCTTGGCCTCGGGTGGTGGGGAAGATCACGGATCTGCCGGCTGGTAGTTTAGGTCCCTCCTTTCTTAGGGTTAGGGTTAGGTTTCCGGTGACGGCGTCGAGACGGCGGCGGCGGCGTCCTCTTCGGAATAAGGTCTTCCGAGCTCTCCCCCGTCTCGGTGGCGTTCTCCTCCGACGCCAACGACGAGCTCGTGAAGTCGGGGTCCGGCGAGTTCGGCTCCTGTCTTGGAGGAAGCTCACGGCGTTGTCCAGTGTCTTGGTGATGCTGGTGGCGTTGTGTGGTGGTCCAGCTGCTTCAGCTGGCCTATTGGAGGCTGGATTGGGTCGTCTTCTTCGCCGGTCGCCGGCGAGCCGGCTTGGTCCAGTTGGGGGTGCCCGGCCGATGTGCCTTCTGCTATTGCGTTTCTTCAGCGGCTCTCCTCTTCAAAGCACTGCGGTGGAGGCTTCCTTGTGCGGGTCGTGCTCCTCGGTGCTTCTTTCGGGTTTCGACGGCGGCCTGGAGGGTCGCGGCGGCGGCCATGGTGGTCGCGGCGGCGTCGATTCCATCGCTTCTCCAGCAGAGCTTGTTTCTACGCAGGTCCTCGAGGACCAAGTTGTATTTTCCTTTTATGTGAGGGGCTTGTGTGTTTCTAGCTGGCGTATGTGTACCGTATGTCTGTATTTGTGTTTGTATTTCCTCACTTCATGAATGCAGATATCGGTTTACATAAAAAAAAAATAGGTTGCCGTGCGGGGGGCCTTAACGCACGGCGGGCGTGCGTTTGCGCAGTCCTTTCTTGAAAGGAAATATTTCAGCTTCGAACAGTATTTGACATTTGGCCCAGGAGGGGCCACGAGGCTTGCCATCCACGAAACAGCAGTGAACATGTGTGGGGCCGGGCCGAGCCGCCGCGACATCAGGCGTAACAACGAGACGGCGTCGGGAACGCGGGAGGCGCCCTCTTCACACTTGCTCGGGTGCCACTTCACACTGGCTCGGGTGCCAAAAGAGTCAAGAACGTAAGTACTGCCTGAAACGTCGCTGAAGTCAGATGGAGAGACGACCTCCTTGCCCTGGAGCCTGTCAATACATAATAATCCTTCATCCCCTGTTCGCGAAGTACAGGAAGAAGAAAATAGGCGTTCAACTATGGGTGCATTCGGCGCACGCCCCTCTAAAATTTAGAGGGGTCTAAACTAAAAGAATCTAAATTTTAGAAGGGTGTGCGCCGAACGCACCCTATATAGATGGACACGAGCTCCCATGCGTGCGTTGGGACGGAGGCCATATATGATGGCGGCGCGGCAGATCCACTCACTGATCGAGGGCCATGGTCAGGTCAGCCCTCGAAGACAAGCTATGCTGGGTCACACGGTAATGGAACCACTACATCCATGTCTGGGACGCGAGCCTCGAGCACCCAGCAGAGCGAGCCCAATAATGGGCGTAGAGCCGGACAGATCAGGCTTTTTGCAGAGAAAAAGGAGAGAGAAGAGGGAAAGATTCTTCCCTTGGCGCGTCTGCCGGCGCCGGGCGTGTAGCTGCGCATGCGCCCGCGAAGAGCCTGGCACGGCGCTTGCTCACCTGTTTTGTGGGGGCCAGAGCTAAGCAGTTGACAATTGCTCCAGCGAGGTGGGTCCGGTTTGTTTAAAAAATCATTATATGGAGCCGGTTTAGAGCCAAAGCCGTTGGGAAATTGAGGCGGTACAGTTCGTTTGGTGTACCAAAGCCAGTATTATTGGGCTTGCTCGCATAGCGACCGTCAGTCGACTGTCGCTGGCTGGCAGCTGGGGGCGACGGAAACATGGGCGGCAGTCAGTTAAAAGGACCAGATGGATCATCGGTCACCCGAAGTAGAGAGGGTCTTCATCAATGCTCGCTTAATCCGCCTGTATCTGCGGCGGCGCCATTACTAGTCTCGTCATTGGCGGCCATGGACTCTACCGCAACCAGGAAACGACCAAGTCAAACTCTGCTCGGCCCGATCTGGACCGCACGTTCCCTATCGGACGGCTCCGATGACGACCCTTAGCAGGGGCGGCTCCTCTGCTCTGTGCATCACCGTTTGATCTTCGCAGGGAGGGGAAGCTGGTGCCGGACTCAAACCACTCCAGGAGCGCCTCGCAGTTTCAAACGACACAGGTGGTCCTGCCGCGCCGCGGGATTCGTGTCGCCTGCCGGTGCTCACGATCCCTTTGCCAGCCGCTCCTGATGTCCTCGGCAGCCAAGTCAACGCCCCGCTGCATCTCTCCCCCGCGTCATCGATCGCTGACCTTTGCAGCTATGCAAGCGTCAAGAACATGGGCTGGCGCGACGCCCTGGCGCTCGTCGACACGCCATGGCTCATCAGAGCGCCACCAAGTTCTGAACGACTAGGGTGGCATGTCGCTCCACCTTTGCTGTCCCGTCAAGGAGCTTGTCCTGTTGGCACATCCAGCAAACACTCACACACACGCGAACACGAACGCCGGCGAGCGGGAGTCAAGCAGGGGATTTCCGGCGACGAACGCCGCGGAGCCAATTGCTCCTTGTATCTTGGCTATTTCTTATTGAACTGGACTGGGCAACGATTACAGAGGAGTTCTGGGGCTTAAGTAGGCCGGGGACACCACGAAGCGATCCTCGTGCCGGCCTTTGCGCCATGATCCGCAGGACCCGCTCAGCCATGCCATGAGCCTCTGCTCGACGCGGACATACCAGCTTCCTCCGCACGGAACGGCGCCACGCACACCACTCCGTCTTACAACCTCCCTATGACTCGATCAAAGGCAGCGGCAGCGGCAGCGGAACCAGCTCTCGCACGCACTGCACCTGGACACAACTTGATCGATCACGCGACACTGCGCGTTCACAACCCATCATTGCCGCAGCTATTCTGCAGGCAGACGCACACGCGCGCATGGCGTGACACACACACACATACGCACTGACTCAACTGATCACGCCAGGAAGACATCCATGGTGTGTTTATTTCTAACATGTCCAGCCGTGGGCTCGCGCGCCATGCTTGAACTGACTGAGGCCTGCGTCCAGCTCACTGGTATTTGGCACGTTTTTTCTGAAAAAAAAAAGTGATTTATTAGGTTGCTGAAATAGTACAGTGTAAAGCACAAAGTAGATAGAAATGTCAGCAGGAGCTATGTACACTTGCACTACCCGCCTATAAAACCGCCCCTCGCTCCAAGCCCATTTATGAAAAGATGGCAAACCTATCGAAAAGAACATCTATTGGCAAGGAAAGTTGCTCTTCTCCTCCTTGTTCATGAAAAAAACTGAGGCCTGTAAACACATTTTCTTTTGTTCAAAGCTTTAGTTTGAATCAATCAGTGATGTTAGGATGATTCCTCGGCATGTGAAGCATCCGGATCACTATTTCGACTCTGAACCCACTGGGATGTGCGGTAGTGAGCTGAAGGACATATATATGGGTAAATCCTTTGAAGATGAAGACGACCCCTCGTGTCAACAAGATGTTAGTTACTATACAAACAATGAGGGATAGCGTGTCGGACGATGCAACGAGAAGATGACCCAAGGGCTGAATCAGAATCAAAAGCAAGGTTATCTGTAGGGATGGCCCAGCTCGCTCCTTGCGAACCGGGCGACCACGGTGGCGACTCGGGCGACCCGCCTGACCTCGCCGCCGCTGGCCCCTTAGCCGCCGTCGCCGCCTCCCCCACCGCCGCCACCCCGACCCCCACCACCACCCCCACCCCCTCTGCCTGCGACCTGCCAGCGCCGTGCACCGAGCTCCGTCTTGGAGCCAAGCGTGCGCCCGGCGCGACGCCATCGCGGGAAACCGATGCCTTGCCGGGCCTGACCATCCAGGATCAGCTTCTGCACGACTTCTACATCACCGCCGTCCCAGGTGCCGTCTCCCCTTCCTCTATCACCGGTGCCCCCTCTTCCATCTGGATCACTCCGCCGTCCTCTTCTTCTCGTTTTAACGAAGCCTACATCTCTAATCTCCTCTCTCACAAGCTGACTGCTCCCCCGGATAGAATTAGAGCCGTTCGTGTTGCTAACTGCGTTTTTAGGGCGCGCGTTGCGAATCGTAACCTGGCCAATGCAATCACTGTGCGAGGCTCCATCATGCTCGGTCCCTGTGTGTTCTTGATCCATCAGTCCAAGGAGGCCGCCATTGCTGCAACCGAGAAGCTCCAGGGGATGAGCAAGCCAGCATTAACTGCCCAACCACCACATGAGACTTTCGGCGCGGGCAGTGACAGAGAGGCAGGAGAATTACACCGGCTCGGGGCTCAACAACATGACCGGTCAGGAATTTGTCAACACAGCTCAGCAACAGGGTCCTGCTCCAAGATTTCCAGCAATCCGTTGGCAGCAGGGCACAAACTTCCTCCCCTGCTTCCCCTGCCACAGGTCGACACGTCCGCGGCGACCCATGCCACCATGCAGCTGCCCCCACATCACGTCGCTTCAACATTCACTGCCCCCGGCTCCCCGGCAGCAAAACCCTATCTGCAAGCGCTCCTCACCCCGCCGCGCCCACAAATCCGCCCCTCTCAGCGCATGCTTCCCATCACCACCACCACGGGCTGCTTTCGCTGTCTATCCACAGACCACTTCGTGCGGGATTGCCGGGACCCCGTTCGGTGCCGCCGGTGCCGGTGCTACGGCCACCGTGAGCGCAACTGCAAGATGCCTGTGGTCCGCCTGCAGACACCCATGTTCCGCCGGCGCACTCAGGCGCCCGTGGTGATCCCGCTCGCCACCACCGACTCCCGTCGCACGCCACCCCCACCGCCGACCACTGCCTCCCCCACCACCCGCTCCGTCTCGCCGCCTCGCAACCGCGCCACCTTGCCGCGTACTCCGTCCCTCGGCTCTCTCAACCTTGAACAGCCGCACGGAGTCGTGGCGCGACCACGCGCGGTCACCTTCGCCACGCCACCACCAACCGTGCACGGGATTCCACACCCATGCCTTTCAGCCTCTGCTGTCGCCGCGGACGAGGACTGCTCCGAGAGCGACGGATCCAGTTCTGGGTCCTCCATGATGTCGCCTGCCCACGGCTCGCCGTACGGCTCCACCTCTCCATCGCCGCCCGGCTCGCCGCAAGGCCAGCAGCCAGGAGGAGATGGCAGCCTGGGGGGCGGGGACAACGAGCAAGATGCTGCGGAGCACAGTGACGATGAGGAGGAGGTGGAGAGCAGCGACGACGGCGACGGCAGCAGTGACGACGGCGACGACGGCGACGGGGACAACGGCGACGGCGGCGGCGACGACGACGACGACCCGCCGCCCCCGCCATTTGCAGCCGGCCAGGCTGAGATCGTCTCGCTGTACGTGCCTCAGGGCAGGTGGCGCGCAGCTGCGCGCTACGCGTATGTCTACCTCGCCGATGCGGTGGCGCACAACCCTGGCCCGTTCATCAGGAATGCGCTGCTCGGGGTGGCGCCAGGGCTGCAAGTGGAGCTGCTTCCCTCCTCACGTGGCAACATGCTCCTCCGCTTCCCCAACATCGCCGCCTGCGAGTTCGCCATCGCCCAGAGCCCGATCTACCACATGGGCAACAGGATGGACCTGGAGCACTCTGCTGACACCGCCAACAGATTTCTGCGTGCTCCCGAGTGGCTTGCCTTCCTGTCTGCCACGGACTACCCATTGGAGCACTGGTTTGATCAGAACATCAGAGCTGCGTTCAATGGCTTCTCCACTGTGGTGGAAATCGACCCGTCATGCCTATCCGGGTTCGACTATTCCTCTGTTCGGGTGATTGTGGAGGTGCACCGCAGGGAGGACATTCCGGAGGATATGTACCTGACGGCTCCAGGCGGGGCCGGCGTGATGGTCAGCATCACCACCCATCTGGTTTGGCCTCGCGCGGCGCAGCTGGATGCGAATGGGGACCTCATCAACTTCTTCGCCCCACCACCACCACCACACCATCCTCCACCTCACAACCCTGCCAACCAAAACCTGCCTGCCATCGCGCCGCCACCGCCACCACCGCACCATGCCCCCGCGAATCCCGCTCCACCAGCACCCCCGGCGCCGCATGCCGGCAACCACGCTGCGGCCGCCGCGCCTGCCCAACTCCTCCATAGCATCACCACGCCCATCCACCCCTACCCCCTCGCGCCGCTTCCCAAGTTCCCCATCATCATCCCTATGAGCGCGCCACCAGCATCTGCCGTGAATTCTGTTGTGCCTCTCGCCATCACTTGGTACCCGGAGGAACCTGAGCATGCCCCGACCCTTGCCATGGAAGAGATACAGCCCATGCCTGCACCTGTGCCACGCGCCGCTGGACGGCGCCCGCGGCGTCGTCAGTCGCACGCAGCTGCCGAGCCCCAACGCCACAGTGAGCGCCTGGCGCACAAGGAATCGGCGATGTTCGTGAACATGTCCAACAAGGCCGAGCAGCGCAAGGCGCTTCTGAACAACCTTGAAGGCTGTGCCAAGGAACTGAAGCAACATGTCAACAAGAAAGGCCTGCTCAACAAGAAGAAGAAGCCGATTGCTTCCAGGGATCTGCGCCAGATGGCTACCACTGCTGGGCTGGGCGCTGTGGCTGTTCGCACGCTGGATACGGTGCTCGCCGGTTCAGAATGATCAGGCACTCACCTGCAGATGGTCTCGCGTGTGTGATTGCTTGGCCAGGTTACACTAGCACGCGCGTGTCTTTCCCTTCCGTTCTTAGTTGCTGTTTACCTATCCTCTGTGTCGGCTGCCATGCCATGTCTGGTGACTGCGATCACCGCCTATGTTGTTGTGTCGTTTCCTCCGTCGCTTATCTTAGGTTGTGTTCTACGTTCATTTCGATCTCTGGTCCTGGTAACTGGGTCGTGGCCTTAGCCACTTGTACTAGCCTGGTGTGCGTCCAGTTTCAATGAATGAAAACGTTAAGCTTATTAAGATTGTGTCTTGGAACGTCCGGGGTTTAGGTGATCCTCACAAATGCTCTCGTGTCCGAGACACTCTTGTCTCCTGTCTCCCCTCTATCATCTGTATCCAGGAATCGAAGCTGAGTAACCTTGACATGTTCAAGGCAGCGACCTTCCTGCCTCGCGTGTTCACGGCCTTTTTACAGGTCGATGCTGATGGCAGTCGCGGCGGGATCATCACCGCCTGGGACCCCTCCTACTTCTCTGTAGTCTCCCACACCGCTACACAAACCTCACTTACAATCCACTTCAGCTCCACGATTACCGCTCTAGAGTTCACTCTCACTAACATCTACGCGCCGTCCGACCACCAAGCCTCACCTGCCTTCCTAGCTAGCCTTCTTGACATCAAGAACACGGTTCCTAACGCTTGGGTGCTTGCGGGAGACTTTAATCTCGTTCGTGGTGTCGCTGACAAGAGTAACGAAACTGTCAACAACGCTCTGTGCGATGCCTTCAATAACGCGATACATGATCTGGCCCTCCTAGAACTCCCCCTCCTCGACCGTGATTTCACTTGGTCGAACAAGCAAGCCCATCCCATCCTCGCCCGCCTCGATCGTGTCTTCTTTAACAACGCCATGAGTTTCCTCTTCCCAAACTCGTCTCTCACTTCTCTGGTCCGTGCAGCGTCCGACCACACCCCCCTCCTCCTCTCTCTCTCTTCCACCATCCCTAAAACAAACACGTTTCGTTTCGAGAATTCTTGGTTGCATCACAGAGATTTTCTGACCACCATCATCCCGGCCTGGCACTCGGTCACCCCGCGCAGCGACGCTGCCGGAACGCTCGCTGCATGCTTCAAGGCCACTAGGTGCGCGGCAAAGGTTTGGTCACGGGTAAGAAAAGCACCGCCCACAATCCACCAAAACTGCAAGTTCATAATCTATCTACTTGATGTCCTCGAGGAGTATCGTGTCCTATCTGCAGGAGAATGGAGCCTACGCCAACTATGCCAAGAGCGCCTGGACCTCGCCATTCGGGAGCAAGCCGCATACTGGAAACAGAGAGGAAAATTCCGGAAGCTCAAGGAAGATGATGCCAACACCGAATTCCTCCACGCGAGAGCAAATCAAAGGCTGCGCCATAATCAGATACGCTGCTTGGAGGTTGATGGCACAATGCTGACGTCGCATGAGGACAAGACCCGGGCTCTCACAACATACTTCCGGGCTGCATTTGATGACACAAGCTCACCAACATGGAGCTTTGATCTGGAAGCCATCTATAGTGGGAGGCCACAGGTCGATTGCTCTGCTCTTACACTCCCGTTCACTGAGGCTGAGGCATTTACAACTATCAAGGCCATGAACTGCGCCAGCGCACCCGGTCCGGACGGGTTTGGCCCGAGTTTCTATCAGGCAACATGGCATGAGATCAAACCGCAAGTCATGAGCTACCTCTCTGCTTTCCAATCAGGGCAAGCGGATCTCTCTCGTGTCAATCGGTCATATATTGTACTGCTGCCCAAGAAGCCCGGTGCACGCACGCCTGATGCTTTCAGGCCTATCTGTCTACAGAACTGCAGCCTGAAATTGCCGTCAAAGATCCTCACTACAAGATTGCAGCGACAGATATCTCAATTGATTGATACAGACCAAACAGGCTTCATCCGTGGCCGCTCCATCTCAGAGAACTTTGTGTATGCTGTTGAACTTGTGCAAGTGTGCCACAAAAGGAAGACTCCCACATTGGTGCTCAAGCTTGATTTTGCCAAGGCCTTCGATTCAGTAAACTGGGACAGCATGTTCACCATTCTGAAAACTCGTGGTTTCTCTGACCAGTGGGCACAGTGGATCCGAAGCATGCTTGCCACCTCCCGCTCAGCTGTGATGGTAAATGGGTGTCCCGGTCCGTGGCTGCAATGCAAGCGTGGCCTTCGTCAGGGCGATCCCATGTCACCCTACCTGTTCCTACTTGTAGCTGATGTCTTACAAGCTCTGATCCGCCATGACGGTACTGTAAAGCACCCACTAAACCAGACCATGACATGTCCTATTCTCCAGTATGCGGACGATACCTTGATCCTCCTCCGTGCACACAGTGATGATGTCCAACGGTTGAAGGAGCTGCTCGATGCGTTCTCGGATGCAACTGGCCTGAAAATCAATTTCACAAAGAGCACAATGGTTCCGATGCATGTGCCTGAGGAGGACATACCTGCGTTCATGGAGACGCTGGGATGCAGACGAGAAGGCTTCCCCCAAACCTACTTGGGGTTACCTTTGTCCAATGAGAAGCTCCGCTTGTCAGCTTTTGCGCCGCTAATCTCGTCCACAGATCGATATCTCGCCGGTTGGAAGGCTGCGCTACTGAACACTCAAGCGAGGGCGGTGCTGGTGAATGCTGTTCTGGACAGCATTGTCATCTACATCATGATGGTGCTCCTCCTGCCACCCGGGACAATCGCCATTCTGGACTCTCGGCGCCGTGCATTCCTATGGTCCGGTGAAGACAAATGTCATGGTTCTGCCTGCTTGATCGCTTGGGACCGGGTCACGCGGAGCAAAGCACATGGTGGGCTGGGCGTGAAGGACCTTGCACTGCAAAATCGCTGCCTGTTGCTGAAACTACTGCACCAGCTTCACTCTCCAGGCGAATCCGCGTGGGCGGCATGGGTACAGCTGAATGCTGATATCGTGTCCATGGAGGGCAGCGTCGCCGGTGACCATTGGGAGGCGCTGCGCAGCTTGCATTCGGCGTATCAAGACCTGACAGCAGTTGATCTGGGCGACGGTCGCACGACGTCGTTCTGGCATGATGCCTGGCTACCTGCGGGGCGTCTTGCCGAGGAGTTCCCTGCGCTGTATAGTCACTGCACGCGCCCAAGCATGAGCGTCCACGCCGCGCTCCAAGACGGGCTCTTGGCGTCCATGGTGCCGCGTCTGTCGCGTGCTGCGGCGGCTGAACTAGAACTGCTACAACCAATTGTTGACGCCATCCTCCTGCTCCCACGGCCAGACAAAAGACTCAGTCCACTGATTGGTGCCGACGGCAAGTTCCACTCCGCGCCGGTGTACAATCTCTTGAACGCCGGCACGGACACGCCGTGTGACTTCGCTGACTTCGTCTGGAAGAACAGAGCTCCTCCCAAGGTCCAATTCTTTTGTTGGCTTCTGGTACAGGAACGCATACAGTGCCGAATGAACCTGCTCACGAAGACAATCGTCGATGATGACATCTGTGAGCTGTGCTCCTCCGCGGCCGAAACTTCTGACCACATCATTCTCCACTGTCCGATTGCACAAGCATTCTGGGAGGCTCTGCACTTTGATGTCCCCCCATCACTCTCCGTAAGAAGAATTTGGGAAATGCCCAGGCCGCCCGATGTCCCTGCCCTCCACTACAATGTGTTCATCCAACTATGCTGTTGGCAGATATGGAAGCACAGGAATGACGTTGTGTTCCAACGTGAGCAACAGTCGCTAACCCGGCTGCTGCAAACCTGCAAGAAGGAAGCCCTTCTGTGGCGGTGTCGACTCCCCCGTGATGATGTTAGCGTCTCAGACGCATGGTGTTCTTATATTGGTGTAAATATGTAACATACATACTCTAGTCCTTTTCTCAAACTCCCTCATGTAATTTGCGGGCCGTCTTGGGCCGCCATTACAAAGTAATGGAATCAGGTGGGGACCATTGTCCCCCCCGTTGACCTTCAAAAAAAAGAATCAAAAGCAACACTAGCTGCGACTGGAAGGAAAATATTTCGTGGTTTACTCCTACTATTTATGAGACTACTTAAAACCTCCTACTATTTATGAATCAGAAGATGCAACGCAACCTCTGAAGCATCGAGCACCTCCTACTATTTGTGATCCGATCTGGATTTCGAGCGGTACAAAACAACTAATAAAATCTTGTCCTTTTTCTTCTTGCAATTACAGTGTATCAGCGGAGACTACTTAAAACCGCCAGGGACCGGATCAAGCAAAGACTTGAACCTTGCATGCCAGGTACCGCCTCAAGCAAAGACTATTCTGGTCACCAGTTTTTGAGTTCTGTCCGGTCGATCTCCATTTTCAGGTTTCTTTTCTAATTTGGTAATTTTCATTTTAGGATTTGATGACACATCACCCCCTGTTGTTTAGGCATCACCCATACATGTTAACTCATCAATTTTGTTTTTCCACGAGTCCCCAAATTAAGTGGCCCATCACTAAAACTCAGTTGGACCTTGTGGTCCGTCACTTTTCCACCTTCGAGTCTTTATACGGGTAGAGAGAAAGATTGCAAGACCTTCTTGAGGAATATCACTACACAAAGAATTTTCTTTCTTTTTAACCTAGCATGTTTGAGCGTAAGTATACGGAGCAATAAAAATGACCAGCTGCGTCAGCTTAGTGTTAGTTTTCCTTTTCTGTTGACCTGCGGGCAACAAACTCTGTTATAAACACGGAAAGATATAAAACAGAATCAGAAATAAAGGGAAACAAATTAGGAGTCCGTTTTCTGCCTTGATCGGGAGGCAAACCGATATGTTTCTATCTAGGACTCGGCCCCGGGCCCACAGAGCGAACCTATAAGAAGAGAGGGTACCCCTAGGGTTTCCTCACGCAATCAATTCCACCCCACCGATCAATTGAGCGCTCTGGAGGGTCTGGAAGCCCGAGTCCTCCGCCGCCGCCTTGCTGTGGGGCATACTCGGTACCGTCCAGCAGGCAATCGCTTGAAGACGCTCAAGGAACGACTACGCTACATCCCTGAACGTTTTCGTCATCAAGCCCTCGCCATGGACGCCACCTCTACTGGTAATGATCTAATCGAACCCCTTATTCCGCATTAGATTAGTTTACTGGATGTGATCTGTTATCTTGACTAGATGATCCTGTTTAGCCTAAGCATTGTTTTGATCTAAGGCTTCTTTAGTTCTAACAATTGGTATCAGTTAGCCTAATCTAGTCGATTAGATCCTCTAGTGTTTATGTCAGTGGTTCGATTCCTATGCTAGACCCTTCATGTTTTAGTCAGTTAAGCTTTAATTGCTTGATCTAGCCCTAGACAGAGGTGTTTCAGTTAAGTTTAATCATGTTTTTAGTCTCTGTTTAGTCAAGTTTTATGCTACTGCGCACTAAGATTGTTCATGTTTTAAGTTATTCTTTAGATCTTTCTATGTGCAGTCAGTAATTAGTCATGTTTTAGTTAGCACAGTAAGTAATTAGATTAAGTTCAGTTCATGTTTGAGTATTTACAGTAAGAAATTCAGTTAATTGCTCATGTTTTTAGCAGTTAGGGTTTTCGTTTTTCATTAATCTAAGTAGCCATGTCACACGAATTTGATGCGCACCTAAGCTAAGCTGGGCTCTAGGGTTGGAACTCACACATCCTAACCCTAACCCTAAGCTAACCCTAAGAGAGGTCTTACCTCTCGGGTTGTCGTCGTCCTCCGCCGCACTCAGATCCACCGCGCGCGGATGGCGGCGCCTCTCTCCTTCCCGGTTGCCGTCGAGCTCTCCGCCTCTGGCGCGACCTCGCCGCGCATCAGATCTGGGCCGCGCGGGCTCCTCGGCACGCGCACGGGCCTTCGGGCCGTCGCTGTCGTCGCCGCTGCGCCTACGTGTTGCGGCCGGGCTGACGTCGTCGCCGCCGCGCGCGACGGTCACGCTTCAAGGCACCACGGTCACGCTTCAAGGCACCACGGTCGAGCTGCTCGACAGAGCCGCGCGCGATTCACTCGCACGCGCGCACCGGCGAGCAGTTCCCGTGGCGCCATGGCGGCCGCGCGGCGTCGAGGTGGCGCTCCGGCGTCGCGCCGCGCTCCGGCGTCGCCGCCACAGCGTCGGGAGTGGGGGAGCGGAGTGAGGAAGTGAGTGGAATGGAGGCTAGGGTTTCGGCCGGCGTTTTTATGCCGAGACCGTCACGCCTTGGCCATCCGATCCGCTCCTCCCTCGATCCGACGGCGCGCAGCCCTGGCCATGCTTGGGCTGGGCTAGATGCGCCGTGCGGGCGCGCGCGCGGCGGGCCGAATTCACGGCCCGCTCGCTGGTTTTCGGGCCTCCGCCCCGCCAGCCCTTCAGCCGGCCTGCCAGCCCCGTGCGCGCGTTAATTTTCGTGCGCGCGCGTGCGCGTTAAGCTGGGCCGGGCCGCGCGAAAATCTGAGCTGGGCCACCGATTTCAAATTGCGGCCTGCGCGCGCGAATTAAGCGTTTTATTTATTCTTTTAAGCTTTAAGCATTATGTTTAAGCACTTTTAGCCTGTACATTAATGTTTTAAGCTAAGTTTTCAGTAAGTTAATTTTATATGTTGGTGTTTTATGTTAATTTAAGTCTAAATCCACCAATATACTTTGAGATGCCTCTATTTAAATAGATCCACCGTGAAGTTTATTTAGAGTAAACTTGTGATTATTTCTGACCACCGTTGTTTGATCATGAGTATTTTAAGTTAAATTTCGTTTGTTTTCCCCACCGGTGATGCAAATTGAAATTTATTTGTGTGATTTTAATCAGACCACCGTAGGGTTTTAATCATGCACTTAATTTGCATTTCATTGTATATCATTACTAAGCTAAGTTTTCTCTTATTTTCAGTGACGAATGTCAATGCTGCTGCCTCTGTCCTCAGCAACATCGAGAACCTCAACGGGGCAAACTTTCCGGACTGGAAGAGCAAGGTCACTACATGCTTGGCATGGAATGATCTGGATATGGCTCTAAGGAAAGAGAAGCCCGCTGCTCCTGAGGCTGGACAAGCTGCTACGCCTGCTTTTGAGAAATGGGAGAAGTCCAACCGTATGGCTCTCATGGTCATGACTGGCACCATCAGCCCTGGCATTAAGGGTGCACTCCCCACTAAGAATTCAGAGGGACATGACTACACTGCCAAGGAGTTCCTCGCTAAGGTTGAGGAAAATTTCAAGAGCTCCTCTAAGACCTATGCTAGCACTCTCATCATGAAGCTAGTCTTCTCTCAGTACACTGGCACATCTGGCATAAAGGAGCACATCTTGAATATGTGTGACATGGCTCATAGGCTTAAGGAGATGAAGATGGAGATCTCTGACGGTTTCCTCGTTCATTTCATCATGACGTCCTTGCCATCTACCTTCAACGCCTTCAAGATCAACTACAACACCAACAAGTCCGTTTGGACTATCAGTGAATTAATCAGCTATTGTGTTGAGGAAGAAGAGGGTATCAAAACTGAGAAGATGAAGGATGTTGTGAACATGGTTGGCAACCTTAGTCTCAACTCCACACCTAAGAACCAGCATGAGGCTAGCAGCAGCAAGCAAGGTCAGAAGGGGGGAGCGAAGAATAAGAACAAAGGCAACAAGAACTTTGCTCCCAAGAACAACAACAAGTTCAAGAACAACCACTCTAAGGGTGGTAAGATGTTGTGCTCCTTCTGTGACTCTCCTAAGCACCTTCAGAAAGCCTGTCCAGGCTTTAAGGAATGGTTGAAGCAACAAGGCATTCCGTTCGATCCGAACTATAAGAAGGGGGGAGCGAAACCTAAGAGTGGCTAATGGGACGGCCGTTGAAGTTGAAGGCGTTGGAAGCTTCGACTTAGAGTTGCCAGGAGGCTTCCAGCTTCGTTTAGATGATGTCCTTTATGTTCCTAGTTTAAAGAGAAATTTGATTTCTGTATCAGCTTTAGATGATTCTGGACATGTGTGTGAGTTTGGCAACAAACAATGTGTGATTAAGTTTAATGAGATTAGTGTTGGTCTTGCTAGTCGGCAAGGCATGCTTTATATGCTCTCTCTTAATGATTCTGTGATGAATGTTACTACAAATAAGCGTAAGCGTGATAATGAGACCTCTTCGCAATTGTGGCATTGTCGCCATGGCCATATTTCGAGGGGGAGAATTGAGCGTCTCATTAAGGACGAAATAATAGAGAAATTAGACTTCTCCAATTTAGAGCAGTGCATCGACTGCATTAAGGGAAAATATGCTAAGACAATTAAGAAAGGAGCTACTAGGAGTACGGGCGTGTTAGAAATAATTCACACAGATATCTGTGGCCCTCTCTCAGTAACTTCGGTAGATGGCTATGATTCTTTTATCACCTTTACCGATGATTATTCCCGCTATGGACATATCTACCCCATAAGAAAGCGTTCAGATGCGCTAGAAATATTTAAGATATATAGACATGAAGTTGAGAAACAGCATAACACCTCCATTAAGATTGTGCGGTCAGACAGGGGTGGAGAATACTACGGGAAACATGTTGAATATGGTCAAATTAAGGGACCGTTCGCTAAGTATTTAGAAGAAAATGGCATTAAGGCACAATACTCCATGCCTGGAGAACCACAGCAAAATAGAGTGGCTGAGCGGCGTAACCGCACATTAATGGACATGGTAAGAAGCATGCTCAGTCATTCTAGTCTACCTGTCGAACTATGGTTAGAGGCATTAAAGACAGCTGCCCACATACTTAATCGGGTTCCATCTAAGTCAGTTCCCAAGACACCTTTTGAGCTGTAGAATGGGAAGAAACCGTCACTTAATTATTTAAAAGTGTGGGGCTGTCCCGCTGAGGCTAAGCTATTTGATCCTCAGCATAAGAAATTAGACTCTAAGACAGTGAGTTGTCACTTTTATCGGATACCCTGATAAGTCTAAGGGATACCGCTTCTACTGTCCTGGTCGCTTCACTAAGTTTGTTGAAACCAGACAGGCCGTGTTTCTTGAAAACTCAGAAATTGGTGGTAATTTTCCGAAGAGGGATATAAGTTTAGAAGAACTGCGGGTCAATCTTCCTGATCCGGATTATCAAACACTTGTGTTTCAGTTCGTACCGCCAGTTATTCCTCAGATAAGCAGCACAGTGGCGCCCACTGTCACTCAGGCGCCAGTAGTTCAGGCGCAAGAGATGCAGGCGCCAGAAGTTGTGGTCCCGGTGCCAGACGTTGGGCACGAGGCGCCAGCAGCAGAGGTGCAGGCGCAAGAAGTGCCGTTAGTAGAACCTCAACCGGTCCCTGAACCTGCCGTGATCGAACCATTAAGAAGATCCGTCAGGGAAAGGAGATCGGCTATTCCTGACATTTACGAGACATACTTAAGTGAGGATCTGTACGATGTCGGGAACATGAACGACCCTGCCAACTTTAAGGAGGCAGTTCAGAGTGAGAATTCTACTAAATGGATTGAAGCCATGGAAGAAGAGCTTAAGTCTATGAATTCTAATCAAGTATGGGACTTAGTAGAAATTCCTGATGGAGTCAAACCAGTGGGCTGTAAATGAGTCTACAAGACCAAACGTGACTCTAAAGGGAAAGTCGAAAGGTTCAAAGCTAGGCTCGTTGCTAAAGGGTTTACGCAGAAGGAGGGGATCGATTACAACGAGACCTTCTCTCCTGTGTCTTCCAAAGACTCTTAGAATTATCATGGCAATTGTAGCTCATTTTGATATGGAGCTGCATCAGATGGATGTTAAGACTGCGTTCCTGAATGGAAATTTGGATGAGACTATTTATATGGTTCAGCCGGAAGGTTTTACCATTAAGGGTAAAGAGAATATGGGATGCAGATTAAGGAAATCCATTTATGGCCTTAAGCAGGCGGCCAGAATGTGGAACTTTAAGTTTGATGAAGTAATTAAGAGATTTGGATTCAAGAATAATGATGTGGATCCTTGTATCTATATCAAATCCAAGGGTGGAAAGTTAATAATCCTAGTGTTGTATGTTGATGACATACTATTAGCCTGCAACGATAAGAATATATTACATGAGACTAAGAACTTCTTGTCATCTCATTTTGACATGAAGGATCTAGGTGAAGCCTCGTATGTACTTGGCATTGAGATACACCGAGATAGAGCCAAAGGAACACTAGGATTATCTCAGAAAGCATATATTGAGAAAATGCTTAAGAGGTATAAGATGGATAAGTGTAACACATCTCCTGTCCCATTTCAAAAGGGCGATAAGCTTCATAAAGGCCAGTGCCCTAAGAAAGATTTAGAAAAGAAAAGAATGGAGAACGTTCCCTATGCATCGGCTGTTGGAAGCTTGATGTATGCGCAAGTCTGTACGCGTCCAGACTTGGCATTTGCAACCGGAGTTTTTGGTCGATATCAGTCTAACCCAGGATGGGCTCACTGGGTGGCTGTTAAGAAGGCATTAAGATATTGCCAAGGCACTAAGGACTACATGCTCACATACAAGAGGACAAACGACCTTCGAGTCGAATGTTACACGGATGCCGACTTCGCTGGTGATAAGGATGAATTGAAATCCACTTCTGGATATGTTTTCACGCTAGCGGGGGGAGCGATTTCATGGAGGAGTGCTAAGCAGTCAGTAACAGCTGGATCTACGATGCAAGCTGAATTCGTGTCATGTTACCATGCCTCGGGACAGGCAATGTGGCTTAAGAATTTTATTCCGGGATTAAGGATTGTTGATAGTATCTCGAGACCTATCACAATGCACTGCGACAATCAAGCCGCAGTTTTCTTTAGCGGTAATGAAAAGATAAGTAGTGCTTCTAGGCACATCGACCTCAAGTTTCTTATCGTTAAAGAAAGAAACCGGGACCGCATAATTAAGATTGAGCATATTGATACTGAGTTAAATATAGCAGATCCGCTTACCAAAGGTTTACCACCACACCTTTTCGAAAGACATGTCATTTATATGGGTCTGGTGGATAGCTTTGATAAGGTCCTGGTCTAAGGGCCGTTAATCTTCCCCAAATAAGAGTAAGAGTCCTGACAAAGTTTTCTAGTGGAGGCTATGGGTAATGTTGTCCCAGTGTGACGTGGTCCGCTGATGACGCATTGGTCTGGTGCTTGCTGGTTTACTGAGGAGGGATTTAGTTTAAGTATAAGAGTAAGTTAAGTTTAAGTTTGTTGACCTTTGGTCAAGGGGGAGAATGTTAGTTTTCCTTTTCTGTTGACCTGCGGGCAACAAACTCTGTTATAAACACGGAAAGATATAAAACAGAATCAGAAATAAAGGGAAACAAATTAGGAGTCCGTTTTCTGCCTTGATCGGGAGGCAAAACGATATGTTTCTATCTAGGACTCGGCCCCGGGCCCACAGAGCGAACCTATAAGAAGAGAGGGTACCCCTAGGGTTTCCTCACGCAATCAATTCCACCCCACCGATCAATTGAGCGCTCTGGAGGGTCTGGAAGCCCGAGTCCTCCGCCGCCGCCCTGCTGTGGGGCATACTCGGTACCGTCCAGCAGGCAATCGCTTGAAGACGCTCAAGGAACGACTACGCTACATCCCTGAACGTTTTCGTCATCAAGCCCTCGCCATGGACGCCACCTCTACTGGTAATGATCTAATCGAACCCCTTATTCCGCATTAGATTAGTTTACTGGATGTGATCTGTTATCTTGACTAGATGATCCTGTTTAGCCTAAGCATTGTTTTGATCTAAGGCTTCTTTAGTTCTAACAATTGGTATCAGTTAGCCTAATCTAGTCGATTAGATCCTCTAGTGTTTATGTCAGTGGTTCGATTCCTATGCTAGACCCTTCATGTTTTAGTCAGTTAAGCTTTAATTGCTTGATCTAGCCCTAGACAGAGGTGTTTCAGTTAAGTTTAATCATGTTTTTAGTCTCTGTTTAGTCAAGTTTTATGCTACTGCGCACTAAGATTGTTCATGTTTTAAGTTATTCTTTAGATCTTTCTATGTGCAGTCAGTAATTAGTCATGTTTTAGTTAGCACAGTAAGTAATTAGATTAAGTTCAGTTCATGTTTGAGTATTTACAGTAAGAAATTCAGTTAATTGCTCATGTTTTTAGCAGTTAGGGTTTTCGTTTTTCATTAATCTAAGTAGCCATGTCACACGAATTTGATGCGCACCTAAGCTAAGCTGGGCTCTAGGGTTGGAACTCACACATCCGAACCCTAACCCTAACCCTAACCCTAAGCTAACCCTAAGAGAGGTCTTACCTCTCGGGTTGTCGTCGTCCTCCGCCGCACTCAGATCCACCGCGCGCAGATGGCGGCGCCTCTCTCCTTCCCGGTTGCCGTCGAGCTCTCCGCCTCTGGCGCGACCTCGCCGCGCATCAGATCCGGGCCGCGCGGCCTCAGATCCGCCGCGCGGGCTCCTCGGCACGCGCATGGGCCTTCGGGCCGTCGCTGTCGTCGCCGCTACGCCTACGTGTTGCGGCCGGGCTGACGTCGTCGCCGCCGCGCGCGATGGTCACGCTTCAAGGCACCACGGTCACGCTTCAAGGCACCACGGTCGAGCTGCTCGACGGAGCCGCGCGCGATTCACTCGCACGCGCGCACCGGTGAGCAGTTCCCGTGGCGCCATGGCGGCCACGCGGCGTCGAGGTGGCGCTCCGGCGTCGCGCCGCGCTCCGGCGTCGCCGCCGCAGCGTCGGGAGCCGGGGAGCGGAGTGAGGAAGTGAGTGGAATGGAGGCTAGGGTTTCGGCCGGCGTTTTTATGCCGAGACCGTCACGCCTTGGCCATCCGATCCGCTCCTCCCTCGATCCGACGGCGCGCAGCCCTGGCCATGCTTGGGCTGGGCTAGATGCGCCGTGCGGGCGCGCGCGCGGCGGGCCGAATTCACGGCCCGCTCGCTGGTTTTTGGGCCTCCGCCCCGCCAGCCCTTCAGCCGGCCTGCCAGCCCCGTGCGCGCGTTAATTTTCGTGCGCGCGCGTGCGCGTTAAGCTGGGCCGGGCCGCGCGAAAATCTGAGCTGGGCCGCGATTTCAAATTGCGGCCTGCGCGCGCGAATTAAGCGTTTTATTTATTCTTTTAAGCTTTAAGCATTATGTTTAAGCACTTTTAGCCTGTACATTAATGTTTTAAGCTAAGTTTTCAGTAAGTTAATTTTATATGTTGGTGTTTTATGTTAATTTAAGTCTAAATCCACCAATATACTTTGAGATGCCTCTATTTAAATAGATCCACCGTGAAGTTTATTTAGAGTAAACTTGTGATTATTTCTGACCACCGTTGTTTGATCATGAGTATTTTAAGTTAAATTTCGTTTGTTTTCCCCACCGGTGATGCAAATTGAAATTTATTTGTGTGATTTTAATCAGACCACCGTAGGGTTTTAATCATGCACTTAATTTGCATTTCATTGTATATCATTACTAAGCTAAGTTTTCTCTTATTTTCAGTGACGAATGTCAATGCTGCTGCCTCTGTCCTCAGCAACATCGAGAACCTCAACGGGGCAAACTTTCCGGACTGGAAGAGCAAGGTCACTACATGCTTGGCATGGAATGATCTGGATATGGCTGTAAGGAAAGAGAAGCCCGCTGCTCCTGAGGCTGGACAAGCTGCTACGCCTGCTTTTGAGAAATGGGAGAAGTCCAACCGTATGGCTCTCATGGTCATGACTGGCACCATCAGCCCTGGCATTAAGGGTGCACTCCCCACTAAGAATTCAGAAGGACATGACTACACTGCCAAGGAGTTCCTCGCTAAGGTTGAGGAAAATTTCAAGAGCTCCTCTAAGACCTATGCTAGCACTCTCATCATGAAGCTAGTCTCCTCTCAGTACACTGGCACATCTGGCATAAGGGAGCACATCTTGAATATGTGTGACATGGCTCATAGGCTTAAGGAGATGAAGATGGAGATCTCTGACGGTTTCCTCGTTCATTTCATCATGACGTCCTTGCGATCTACCTTCAACGCCTTCAAGATCAACTACCACACCAACAAGTCCGTTTGGACTACTAGTGAATTAATCAGCTATTGTGTTGAGGAAGAAGAGCGTATCAAAACTGAGAAGATGAAGGATGTTGTGAACATGGTTGGCAACCTTAGTCTCAACTCCACACCTAAGAACCTTGGCATCCATGTACGAGCCGACAGATCAAGGAACTAACGCCGGTTACAGCTCGGACGGCTCATCCTCGCCCATGCCGTATGAGTGCTTCGCCGTAATAGGCGATCTGACCGCTCAAGACGGTAACGCGGCTAACTTACCCGGACCCCCACCAGGAGGGCCACCACCGGCAGCAAACACCGTCACTCCTGCCCCGGCAGCCACGACGGCAGCTGACGAGGCAGCCGCGGCGGCCCTAACTGCAATGAACGCTGAGTCCTCTGCTGCAGCTGCAGCTCGGGCTCACCAGTCCCGACTGAACAATCAAGGTGCCCTCGGCACGATACCTGAGGAAGACGAGAATCCTGATGACTACAATCGTTCTCCTAGAAGATGGAACAACGGCAGATCTCGCGATCTCCAACGTTCACTTTTCGTTGACGTCAACGGTCATCAAGCCTTTCGGACACCGGAGCAGAACATGGTTGCCAACAGGACTATCCTCGACCAAGTCGAGGCGGCCATAAACGACCCAAACTTCTCGCCAGCAGCCATCACGCCTCTGCTTGACAAGGCTAAGTGTTACGCCAAAGCTGCCACCCTCCTGAGGAGTCAAACTCCCTCTCGGGCCCCCAGCTCTTCATCGTCCAACATAAGGCGCAGGATCCTGGAAAATCCGAGTGACAACCGGCAACGAACTCCGGCAGCCGTGGAAGCACCTCCCCAGCAGAATCTCCACCGCCAGGTGATAGCTCGGCCTGGGTTTGATGCTCGCCGAGACATCAACGCCATATGCCGCCAAAGGTCAGAATATCGAGAACGTGCACGACAGGACGACTATGATTGCTTCGGCATCGGACGGTCACCCGGACGACGATCACCCAGACGATCCCGCTCGCCGCGACGTCGCTCCCCTGACCGGTCACCAACCCCGCCAGCGCGATCACCACCAAGGAGAACTCCACCTCGGGACACACCTCCTCGAGAGGCCCCACGGGGAGAATACCGCCGACAAGAAGAGGAGCGGGACCGCGACAATGACCGCCGTGACGCCCGGCGTCGTGATGACGACAGACATCGGGACGACCGACGCCGAGAAGATCGCCGAGAAGATGGCCAACGCAGGAACGGCCGTGACGAAGATCGTTACCGTGACGGTCATCGCCAACACCGCGATCAGGACCATGACAGGCATCATCGCGACGATGAACGCCGAGACACACCTCCACGCCGTAGCGGCTCTCCCCGACGCAACGACCGTCACTCGGATGACGACTCAGCCGACATCGACGGACTACAAGCTCTCGCCCGAAGGCTCCGCAACTCGACGCGATTCCCCGAGTCAATGCGCCTGCCAGGTGTTGAGAAGTACGATGGAAAAGGAGATCCGGCCGAGTGGTTGAATACCTACTCTCTCGCCGTTCACATTGTTGGCGGCAACAAAGCTGTCATGGGTCAAGGCAGAGGTCATCTCGGCCTTTATCGACGGTTGCACCGACCAACCTTTACTCCACAAGATGGGTCAAGGCTATCCCGGCTCTGTCAGAGAGATGCTGGCCTTAGCCGATGTTGACGGTCGTTACGGACCAATTTCAACCGTCAACTAGCTCAATAAATAAGAAGGATTGGACATTTCTTACACGCATTTTATTTAGAAATAATCTATTTCCACATGTACCTCTAGATTTTAGTGTGCAGGTGGAATAAGGGAGAAATCCAGGTGAAACCATGCCCCAAGGCGACGAAACAACACTTTTACAAACTCGACGTTCGCCGCGGGAATACAACTCCAAGACAAAAGGCCAAATATCGTCAAAGTCCAACACAACCAAGGCCTAATGCACCTGGACCAGAGAAGAAGACCCAGAGGGGGAGCCACCTGCCAAAGCCCAGCCCAGGAGGGGCCAGGCACAGGTCGGCCGACCCCCCCTGGCCAGGTCGGCCGACCTGGCAGGGTGGCCCCCTGGGCCCATCTTTTTGTGGCGGTTTGTAACCGACCTCTGGAGGTCGGTTCCCCCTGCATTAAATGCCACCGACCTCGGGAACCGCCTCAAAGTTGCCGACCTTCAAGGACTATATAAGGAGGGGTACCCCCCCTCCTTTCGACACACACACAACAACAGAAGGATCATTCCCTCCTCTCCTCACGCTAGAGCTAGAGACTCTTCTAGGTAGTGCTAGGCTGAGTAGTGGGCTGCCTTATTGCTCCCAAGGTCTTGTGGAGAATTGGGTATAGCTCTTGTATCCTCTCTTTGTAAGACTTGTTCTTCGTATAATGGAATACATTCGTTCGTATAGTTGTTATGTGCTTAGTAGTTTGATCATGATCCTGCATGAGTGTTCATCGTTCGTTCATGTTTGTTCATCGCTCGTTCATGTTTGTTCACCGTTCGTTCATCGTTCATCGATGATCGCTAGTAAACATACATCGAGCGTTCCTTGTTCGTTCATGCTTGATTATCGATTATTCTTGCACGTACTTAATTGATCGTCGTTCGTCGCTCGTTCTTGAGCGACGAACGCTTATGCATAACTTAGTGCTTGCTTTGATCCTTTTTGTTTAGTTCATGCTAGTTAGGCTAGTTGTTCTTATGTTCTGGCATCGGGCTCTTTGTCCAGCAAAGGTGCTCTAGATTTATCACCCCGTCGTTCCGAAGGGTTGGGGGTGCCTCGAGGGATCTAGAGTTGTGGTTAGTGACGCCGGTATGGTGCTGGGGTTGTCTCTCCACCCTTGAGTATGTGCGTGTCCCACGGTTTGTAGAGGTAGGTGGCAGGAAGTGACAGCCCTGTCCATCCAAAGGAACCCTCCACGTTCGGGCACGGCATAGGAGTATGTAAATGCGCTGGAGTCGCGGGGCAGACCCTGCGTATGCCGGACCTCCCGAAGTTGCCTAGACATAAGACGCTTGCTTGCGCTTGCATGATCTTAGATGATAGGTAGAGGCCTTGCACGCTCTATGAATGTTGTACTTTAGGAGTAGTAGCTCACTAGTCTAACTTAGCATTGCTTAGAATTGTCTCTCGCCTTTTATTAGAGAGAGTGGGATACCTTTGTGTGTGTCACACTATCCTCAACTATTGAACCTTACCCCTGTTTTGGAATGTGGTTATATCATCTATCATTTGTAACACCATGAGCATAAGTACTCTTGTCAACCATGTCTTCCCTTGGGAAAATATAAATACGATACCCTTGGAATACTCTCGGGTGAAATGCTACAACGGGTTATCCGTCCGCTTGCGGATATTCAATTAACATGATAAACCTTATAATACATATCTAGTACTTGTTACTAGACGTGGATTATTTGGTTAATAGTACAAGTGACTCAAACCATAACCCCCGGCGTCTCCCGCGGTCGCGTGTTTTCCGCGTGACCGTAAGAGACGCCAACAAGCATTTCTGGCGCCGTTGCCGGGGAAGACATTGGTTAATAAGAATACGATGATTGTTCATGATTACTCTTGAGATGATCTAACCATTGCCCATGCAGGCTAACCTTGATCTGTTTTCTCTTTGATGTGAAAACAGGATAGTGTATGCGTGGATTCGACTTGCCGCAAAACTTCGTTGACAATCCCGAGTCACTTGTGAGGAAGACTCGACCTCGCGTCATCGTCTCCCCTCAAGAACTCACGACAAGCGAACCCGCATCTTCCGCACCATCAACTTCAACAAACATGGCTAACAGGACCCTTCGTGAATACTCCGCGCCCTCCGTCGCCAACGTGCCCGTTGGACCCACTGTCAACGTGGGTGACGAAGGACTCGACATCAAGTCCAGCCTTATCACTATGGTGCAGGCCATACCCTTTTGTGGGAAGGCCCACGAGGACGCCAACACTCACCTTCAACAGTTCCTAGAGATATGCAACACATCAGCCACAACCGGAGATGCCATCAAACTCCGCCTGTTTCCCCTCTCCCTCCTTGGGAAGGCGAAACAATGGTTCTACAACAACCGTGCAAGCATTGACACTTGGAACAAATGTTGTACAGAGTTCCTCGCTAAGTTTTTCCCGATGGGCAAAACCAATGCCCTTCGTGGAAGAATCTCAAGCTTCCAGCAAGCAACAAATGAATCCATATCCGAGGCGTGGGAGAGGTTCCAAGAATACATATCTGCCTGCCCACACCATGGGATGGAAGAATGGCTCGTTCTTCAACACTTCTACAACGGGTTGACATCAACAACCCGTGGACATATGGATGCCGCTGCTGGTGGAGCTTTCTTCTCCATGACCGTGGCTCAAGCAAAAGAGCTCATAGAGAAGATGGTTTCAAATCAAGGGTGGAGTGACGATCGACTCCAAACACGCTCAAAAGGCATTCACCCTGTCAAAGAGGTGGACATGTTATCCGCCAAACTTGACCTCCTCATGAAGCGCTTGGATGAACACAACTCGAATGGCAGTGTTCGCGCATTGGACTAACGCATGACGTGTGAGGAATGCGGGGACACAGGCCATATGGGGAAGGATTGGCCCCACACCCAAGAAGATGCGTTCTACATGAACAACAACAACGGGTACCGTCCAAATGGAGGCCAAGGATATAATCAAAACCGACCATCCTATCAAGGAGGTAACAATTTTTCTGGCTTTAACAATAATCAGCCTTCCTTGAAAGACTTAGTTTTTGGCCAAGCTAAAATTAACGAATCAATCAATAAAAAGTTTGCTGCCAATGATAAAGTTCTAGAAAATATAAATTCACAGTTAGAAGGTTTTTCCTCTGCTTTCAAAAATCAACTGAGCTTTAATAAAATGATAGAAACTCAAATTGCTCAGCTTGCTGCTCTCGTTCCTTCTGCTAATTCCGGGCAGATTCTTGGGCAACCAGAATCTCCCATTGAAAAAGTTAACGTTATCACTACGAGAGGGGAAATGTTCTCTCGTAAGACTAACCATGCAGGGGAGAACAGGCAAATAAGAGAAGAACCTTCTACAATAAAAGCTGATCCAGGCTTTCCAGTAATCTCTTGTGCAATCAAGAGATTCCACTTCAACTACGCACTGTGTGACCTTGGGGCCAGCGTGAGCATTATGCCCAAGGCAATCTTCGAGCAATTAAAGTACAGGTTCCTCACACCAACAGCGATGCGGTTACAATTGGCCGACTCATCCTTTCACTTTCCAATGGGGATTGCGGAAGATGTGCAGGTGTTCATAAGAGGCCACACCGTCCCGGTGAACTTTGTGGTGCTTGACATGGATATTGACAAGGAAACGCCCCTCATCTTGGGACGTCCCTTCCTTAGCACCACAAAGGCCCAAATTGATGTTGGAGTTGGAGAAATCCGCCTCTACATCAATGGGAAGGAGGAAAAGTTCGAGTTTCAACCTCGGAAAGAACAATGCTCGATGATCAAGGTCAAGTATGGGCCAAACACCTCCAACATTCAAGAAGTGGAAGTAACAGCCAGGAAAACGGACAGCCTCATTGCTCTATGGAAGAGCTTGGCAAAGATTGAAAATCCATCGCAGTTTCAACCAAAGAAACCTGCGACCACGAGGCCGGGATTATGGGCCACGAAACCCGTCCCGAAGTCCGAGAAGCCACCTACACCACCAAAGATGAAACAAGTGTGGCAAGTAAAGAAGGTGCAGCCATCCTCATCTCCAAGGACAGGGCCGGCACCTCAAGAATGAAACCAATGGAGAAGTCCTTGCTCGCCAGACTTAAAACGGCGAAGCCCTGGCCGACCGGTTAATCGGCATTATCATTTCTTTTGATTCCTTTTGATTTTCCTTTTCAAACCCACCACTTGCATTTAAAAACTTGAAAATCACCTTGCATTTTTTATTTCACCACAAGAAAATTTTTCATTTTAATCGTTTGAATTTTTCTTCGCCAGCATATTCGCTTTCGTCTCGCCATGCATACAAAAAAAATCAATTTTCCAAAAATACTTGGTTTTTCAAAACTTTTCCACTCTTTTGTGCAAAGTTTTGGATTACCTCTGTACCACTACAATAAGTTTTTCCACATATTGGAAATTTTCCAACATTTTTTCTCTTCTAGTTTCAAAATTTTCTGAAAACCATTTGAATTTTGAGGCATGATTCTATTTGGAAATCTTTCTGAGCAACATTTTCGAGGATTTACTGGACATAGCAGCCAAGGTCATGAACTATATGACCATTGGAGGCTGTGGGCCAAGAGGGAGGACAAGTGGGCCCAGCAGGGGGTCGGCCGACCCCACCAAGACAGGTCGGCCGACCTGGGGTAGCCGTTGCTGCCCCCCTACTTTGTCCCAACGGTCACCTGCCCCCTCAAACGTTCAAAAACGGCTACATTTCGTGCTATAAATTGGAGTGACCGGCCAGGAGCTCTCTCCCCCTCACACACACTCATTTCACTCCTTATTCACTTCATTCTCTTGCTCTCAAAGCTCCCTCATTGCTCTCACTTTGTGCTTGCCTCAAGGTTCTGCAAAAGGATTTTCTCTCCTTTTGTTTTCTCAGTTTGTGTTTTGTTTTGCTCGATTTTTCCCGAGTTGCGATTTTCTTGCTCACAAGAACAACCGACGGTTTCGCCGATTTGATTTTTCCTAACATAACCCGTTCGG